>OY811976.1:8296923-8327327 GCA_963681505.1 Eunapius fragilis | reverse complement strand
GCTAGGTATTTCAACATTTGATTGTACTGCATACGAGATCACATATCTTGGGACCAAGCGGTTATAAGAACAGGGAGCAGAACATCTGAATAATTGTTATAGACATTATTATTGAGATATAGATTAATTGGTTACTATCAATGAAAATTCATTATCAACATTGAATGACATGCACGATTATAAATAGTAAGTGTGTCTCATATATCAAATTACATCATCACTACATTATAGTACACATATTTAGTCGAATTTACATTGTTGAGTTACTATATCACGGCATTATTTTACCTTTCAGGTTCCAGCCCCTTCTGAATACACATATACATACACCTGTATACACAGAACCGGTGGCACATCAATCGTTTATCCCTCTTTCACCCCCCCCCCCCCCCCCCCCCTCGTGATGCCCCCCTCCAAATCACGTTAATGAAATTCATGAATTAATGCTGCCCAGGACGGGCGCGTAGGTATTATTGAGTCCAGGGTTGAATTTCTTTGTGTGGCGCGTAACGTGCACATTAGGGGTGCTGAAATATAATTCATTGCTGACTACATGGCCCGCTCCCTGGTGAAAAGTTTTGCAACATACGGCGTTCCATAATTCAAGCAGTGGGCGGTGGAGGCTCAGCTAGGGGGGGGTGCGCATGTATGTAAACAAGGGGGGGGGGGGGGGGCCATTCAGTCCCGATGGGGGGGGCCATGGCTCCCCCTGCCCCCCCCCCCCCCCCCCCCCCCCCCCCTTCCCCCCCCGGGGACGCCCATGGACTGAACATGCCAACATGCAGGTAATTAATTATACATTCATTGCATTATTTATGGGTGCCAGCAAAAATGTTTATTGAATCAACTATAGCTAGCAATGGTTTTTTTTTTTCAAGCTGCATGGAATACACGCATTAGCAATGCTTTCACATATGAGTTTATACATGGCCGTGGATGACTAAATCACCCCCCCCCCCCCCCCCCCCCCAGTTTCTGTAACAAAGGCATCCGGCAGTACAACCATTTCGGGTAAGTATCTTGATGCGCATAGCTTGTGATATTAATAAAGTGGCCGCGGCGTTAATCTTCCCAGGAGCAGTTCCTTCTGTACCATCCAGTTTACAGGCATCTAAAACCATTCCAGGTAAAAGAATCTTGATATGCATGTGATATAGCAGAATCAACTACACCCAGCAGAATCAATTACATCATCCAGCTCAATTGTATCTACTATTGCTGCTGGTGAGGCCATGATATATGACGTTCGGATATACAATTGTGCATATGTACATCATACCTGTATTGGGTTAATTTTTTTGTACATGGAAAACTCAGCCGATGCAGTTATTACACTAATAACGTGCACTTACATGCACTTATTATTAGAGCAATGCATATTTAATTTCCAATAGTTAAATGCATCTCGGACGAGATACATTTAACTATTAACTGATGATTAACTGATGATTACATTGGTCTGGGCAGACGTACTGATCTCGTCCGAGATACATTTAACTATTGGAAATTAAATATGCATTGCTCTAATAATAAGTGCATGTAAGTGCACGTTATTAGTGTAATAACTGCATCGGCTGAGTTTTCCATGTACAAAAAAATTAACCCAATACAGGTATGATGTACATATGCACAATTGTATATCCGAACGTCATTCATCACAGCCATATCAGCGGCTCTTGGGGCAGTGGTTGTGATTCTCGTTGCAATGATCATTCTTCTGACTGTCTCGACCACCATCCTGATCATAAGGAAAAAGAGGTGTAGTTTCCTTATAGTTTCCTTTTTCTACTTACTTGTCACCCACCTTACACTGTTGCAGACATATATAGCTGTGATCGGAAACCAGAAAATACAAACACGTAATGCAGTAATTATCCATCAATGATTTTTAAAATATTGTTTTGCTTGCTCTCTACACATACAAAGTTGTGACATCGAATTGAAGGAGTGTAGTGCATATGGAACTGTTGAAGTCCAGAGTAAAAATACTTACGAACGCAAAAAATAACTACCTGGTGTGGAATATTCAAGGCATTAACATTGTTGTCCATATGGTAAATTTTGCTCTGCATGATTATTTTTGAAAAAAACAATAGATGCAAGAGCACATACATTTTCCTGTCTGCAAATATGATGTTAAACAATTTGCGAATTTGCTCAACATTATACAATAATACACTAATAAAAGTATTCATTGAACTATTCATCCTGATATACATTTTACTTATACAGTCAAACACGACCATAATGACGATAGCAAGGCTACCTATTCCTATACAACTATTCATATTGAAAAAACAATCAGGTTCTATTGCTCTGTTATTAATATTTGGTTTGAGCTACAATATTAAGAGTTTTTAACCATTCACCCATCTTGAATATATGGTTATGATTTCAATTCAATTTCAGGGCAAAACATTTCAATCTTTATACATACTCATAACCAAACTGAAGAAGGTTACATAAGCACAGCAGATACAACACAGGAGGCTGGCATTGTTCAGCGACTGATATATATAAATAGTGACACACATACATATACGGAATAAAAGATGAATGAGAACATTGAGCATTGAGTAAATAATGCTAGCAAATTGTTGCCTAAAGGTTCAGCATTCAGCTAAAACTTCCCAACCACTACTTCCAGGAGAGCTCATCTGAATAGCTAGGTCTTCTCTTCATCGACTTGAGGTACTTGTCACACAGGGCGTTCACGCTGCTTGCGGTCCTGGCCATGGCATAGTGTGTTGTGCAGAGGTAAGGTCTGTTCACCATCTGTGAGAGCCTTTCTACCACTTCTTCAAGGTCCCCCTGCATGGAAGGGTGGTAAAGGTGAAACAAAACAATGCACAACTAAATGATTAGACCACAATGTTTGTTATGGATTACTAGAAAGCAGTTACACTCAAGATGGAGTTTGAAGAATTGCTAATGACGACAACACATCACGAGTTTCATTGCCAGTTTTGAGCCAAACACAACATTGACCCTACCCACCATAGCCATTTACAAATATCAACAGTACCACCATGGTCCTACAGCATTGTCTTATACAACTATCCATCCCTATTGACCCCACCCACCTGGAGGGCCTCATAGTCCTTCTTGTGCTTTTTTTCTTTGTCTGGAATGAAAAATCCAAATGCGTACGACGAAGATAGAATTTGTCTAGAGTGGAGCAGAATGAGCACAACGTCCTCAAGGAAGTTCACGTTGGAGTGTGCTGAAGGCATGTCAGCCGAGGTGATGTCGTCAGCACTGCTGCACCTAAGAAACCTTTTCTTTGCTGTGACTTCGTGAGGGAGGAGAGATGTGTCAAGTAAAAGCTATCTACACATTTTCTAACATACATATCTCTAGTGTTTGGCTTATTGATCTTGACTTTGCCACTGATTCTTCCAACAGCTTCTGCTCAATCTGAAAATTGGTTGCAACCTTCATCCAATGGCATTTCTACTATTTTACAAATGTATATGCTTGCATTGCCTTTGTCCAATCCATTTCAATTTCATAATAGGGAAAATACGCTAGTGTGTGATATTAGCCACTTTTGATGAGGGTGGTACAAGAAAATACTGCGAATGTATCCGCAATATTTTCTTGGTGGACTGGAGACGTACCTTTATGCTCTGAAGGTGATTCTGGTAGCGGTTGTAGTAGTGCATGAACCTGCTCCTGGCCTCAATTATGTCCTCCATGCTCTTCCTTCTGAACTCCTCCTGGTAGGAACGTGACTGCTTCAAGCGCCGTTTAGCTGCTGCCTTTTCCTTGTAACGATTGCAGCTGTCATGGAAATGGACAGAATTTATAATTACTACACTCACACACACACACCATCACACACATAGGTATAGCAAGCACGCTTCATGCATCAGTATGCAATTTAAACATACAAAAAACTGCCTCCTGTTTTCTGGTTGTGGTTCTCCCAAGGGTCCATACACAGCCAGCAGAACTTGTGTCCACACTGGATGAGACATGCGTTCGATTATACGTTCCATTTCTTCAAGACCGCAAAACACTTACATTTTTACAAGTAACCTGATTACAGCCTTCTGTCTTCTGAATCGGAACACTGTTCCAATAAAAGCACACTATAACACATGCCCACTATTCCAACAACTCTCTGCTCACTTGCAGTTGGGGCACGGCTTGGTATGGCCAAGAATCCACTTCTCACTTTGAAAGGCCCTCAGGTCCACGGTGTTATCTACTATTCCAAATATGGGAGGTCAGTTAGCAACACTATGAACTCTTAAGTTCTCCTACCAACTTCCATCTTGCTAATCACCTCCTACCATCTCTCCCACAGTTCACAGTCACAGGGCTCGTGGGCCTCTTGCAGACATGTCCTGAAATGGGTGGGGGGGGGGGGGGAGGAGAGGAGAGAATGGCCGCCAAGGTTATATATGATCCCTCTCTGCTTAAAATTTCTCCCTCATCATTGGAGCAAGAAGCTGTGTACAACACAACCAGCATGCAAATAGTTTTATTTCACTGCCTCTGTGGGCAGTTTTTGAGAACTTATTAAGGCACTTTTTACCCATCACACACATAAACACATACCTAACACACACATGCATACACACACACAAACACACACACACACACACACACACATACACACACATACACACACATTTGTAAACTATCTCAGTAAACTACTGCATATCATGAAGCACTATTCCTTGGCATGAAAACTGTTCGTCATATTTTCTTGCTAGATCACATGACCAGACTGCTGACACTATTTGACATAGAAATAGTATTTCAGTGGTGTTTATTGTATGTCTCAGGTAGATAGGTTTACAGCCATCACACAGGAATGTTATTGCTTTTAGGTGTAGAAATGCATATACTGCTATGATGACGTACATTGATGATGCAAGGAACACAGAGACAAAACACATCACACCCTGACCAGCACCTCTCGTCACCACTCACCAGCAGACCCAGTGACCTCTTCCACACACCACATTGATCCCCACGTCCGGCGACTCCGCCTTGTCCCTGGCCACGCCTACCATGCTGGACTCGCCCTCCGGCAACTTAATTGCATAGCTACAGCCGGGATGGGGACACCACTTCATGTCCTTGCACGAACCCACAAACTGCTTGATGTTGAGGTCCATGTACCTCTGAAATAGGCCCTCTGACAGCACAGCCACCAGTATGTCCTGCACACACAAAAAGGTTAATAATTGGCTGCAAACACATTACGTATTATTACGTAGATTCTAGAATGCAAATCAAAAAACGTGTGCTATTGCTATGGGGCAGGCATTCAGCTTTTTCATTGTGTGGCATATGACACGACCATTTTTTTTCTTTGCCATGGAAACCACTTTCTTTTGTGCCACGATAAATGTGTGAGAAAACCTTGTAAGAGATGTCCAGTTGGAAGCCACAAGAATACAAAAAACCACCCGCAGAACACACTGACTTGTGTTTATGCTAATCTCAGGTGTTAAACACACACACAGGACAGAAAGCACACAAGCTCATAAACACACATGCTCATGTGCAGGATGACACATAAAAAACATACACATGCATGCACATAAGCTCATACACACATACACATAGTACATACACGTACACACACACACATACACACAGGCACAGGCACACACACATGCACACACATGCACACTATGCACTCACAATCACACACCAAATAGCAACGTCTAACACCATGATAAAATTATCAGACATAGTGTAGATGGAAGGTTACTCACATTTGGGACCACAATGTAGCAGCCACTTGCAGGACACCTTATCTCCTTCCCTCCTCCCTCATTGATCTGCAGCTCCAGGTACCTGCGTGGTCCAAGCACAGGGTTAAATAAAAAGAAGTGGAACTGGAGAAGTGTCAGGCATGTCTTGTCACAACCCAAAGCATTTCAAATTGCATGGTGTTTATTGGACACCAAATTGGTCCAACGTACTTTGCCATGCATTCCTGACAGATGTGGTGTCCACACGAGAGATGTATCCTATCTGTATGGAAGATGTTCTCCAGGCATGCCTCACACTAGTGGTAGAGGAGAGATATCAAGTGCTAAAAAGCCTCTCTCTGTCTCTCCCTCTCCTTTTCTCTCCCCCCTCCTCTACCATCTCCCCCTTCCCTCCATCTCCCCCTTCTCCCTCCCCCTCATCCCTTCCTCTCTCTCTCCTCCCTCCCGCTCCTTCCCCCTCCTTCCTCCTCCCTCCCCTCCCCCTCCTTCCCCTCCTCCCCTACCCCTCCTTCCCCCTCCCCTCCCGCAAAGTCATCCAACCGCCTCTGCACTTCAAGCTGCGCTCACTCTCCCCTGACAGTGGTATACGACCAGGCATGCCTCATACATAGCTATCAGGAATTCCTCTGCACCCAGAACTTACACTGTGGAGTTACCTTCCCGCCCCTTCACCGCCCCCCTCACTCAACATGTACATCGTTACTACTTATGCATAAGAACATGATATATTTTACACTTGAAATCAGCGACTATGAATTCAAAATTGGTATATTCTCAATGATAAATATAAATACTATTTTTAAACGATTGGTTTAAAGCGTAAACCAAGTCAAATTTAAACCAAATTGCTGCATTTAGAGATTAAACCACAAACTTGGTTTGACAATTTGGTTTAACCGTGAAATTTAAACCACTGGTTTAATTTTTCTTGGTTTACCATTGCAACCAACTTATTTGCAGTGTTCAAAAAATTTCAACACTTGAAAAACTACCCAGAAGGGTGATTTTGGTAGACACTGTCCCATATATCTTATACGGTAATCATATGCATGCAATGGCTACAAATTTGAGGGGAATGAGACGGAGTCTCAGAATCGGTGAAATTGAATGCAAGCCCTCAACCTCCCGGCTAAATGTAGAAAAGAGGCAAAGATCACTACTTTCTTCACCAACAGGGGTTAATTCCTACATTTTGGTGTTTTAAAAAAACCAAAACTGAAAAATCAATAAAGCCCTACGGCAACAAGGCTCCACTGGATTGTCGTTTGGGCTAGGGAAGGACAGAAAGTATAATTAAATACGTGAAATAATACGTTTCACAAAATGATGCATACACATGTACATGACTTGAAAAAAGTCTGAAAAGCTTACAGTGCAACACCCTGCTCCCACAAGCCTGCCAACAGTACCAGCATCTACATCATCATCACTTCAGAGCCTAGAAGAAAATTAGGCTAATGTGTTGACATTAGTACAAGTACAAGTAATTAGTACAAGTAAGTTGCATTAGTACAAGTGTTTTTGTTTAGGGAGTAAACACTGTTTAATGTTTTGATGAAGGGCGAATGGTTGTGCACCTACCCCCTGCTTATAATTAGCTGTAGCATGTTATAGCATACATGGCATTCAAAGGGGAACATTGTCTAAGGTTAAAAGTAGGTCTAGCCACCTGCCTGTTGGCAATTCCCCCTTCTAAACATACTATTCCAAACTAGATTGTTCCTTTGTCTGGTTCCAGGTATTGTATTGCTATATATAATGGTGTTCTTGGGGAAACAACCATTCAGTCTCATAGCCAGCTATCGACGACCTGAACTTTTGCTGACCCACCCACCACTCCTCTTGTGCACTGTTTGTAGCTGTACACTGATTTTCCTGTCATACATCAATGGCAGGCGGCACCCTTCAGGCTTCTACCCTGACCAACCACGTCAAACCCATGATGATGTCATGGTGTGGCACATCTGGTCGCACCCAAGGCAAGCCAGCGCTACCTTGGTCCCAGACTTGGCCTGATGGGTACACCCTGTCACCAGGTTGCCGCCTGACCCTTTTTTGGGCAAACAGTGATTGTCAACTAGTTTAGACGCATGACAGGAACCTAGATGGGGTATGCATGAGTCAGATATATAGGTTACGCATAAGCACAGAAGGAGCATTCATACAGCATTAAAAGGTAATTTATACACAGCATTGTGTGTGTAAATAACCTTGTGGAGGTGCAGTTCAAGTTCCAAATATTTGCAAGTATGGCCCCTGACCAGTTATGAAGCATGCAGAACGGTCATTTAAGGGTAAGAATTACATGAGATCGATGACAAAAGAGGATTGTTTAAATGGCTTGGCTCTCATGATGGTCCACCCATCCCTGTGCCAGTCGAGAACATAAAAGACACATTTGCGGCAAGGCATGCTCAACGAATGAGATTAGAACTTATATTACATCAGAGTCGCGACATCGAAATGAAGGGTTGAAACCCAGAGTGAAAATACCTACGAACCAATAAACAATAAACACAAGCAAAAAAATAACTGCCTGGTGACATACGTATTTACGTAAATTTAAAAAGCTTGCTAGCAAATTGTTGCCTAAAGGTTCAGCATTCAGCTAAAACTTCCCAACCACAAGTTCCAGGAGAGCTCGTCTGAGTAGCTAGACCTTCTCTTCATCGACTTGAGGTACTTGTCGCACAGGGCGTTGTGCAGAGGTAAGGTCTGTTCACCATCTGTGAGAGCCTTTCTATCACTTCTTCAAGGTCCCCCTGCATGGAAGGGTGGCAAGGGGGAAACAAAAAAAATCTGAAACTAAACCAAATCCCACCATTTTGTCCCAGTAGCAATAGAGACCTCAGGTGCCCTTGGCCCTGATGTTCTCAGTTTGCTCACGGATATCAGCAGGCGTCAACAGAGCATCACTCACGACCACCAGTCTCTCCCTTTCCTTCTGCAAAGAGTGTCCATTGCACTCCAGCAGGGCAATGCTGCCTCTGTAATGGGCACCACAAGTAGTGTGTAATTTATATAGAGTGTGTAATTAATATAGTGCATGCCTCTGTAATGTTTGGAAGTAGCGTTGTACCTTTCTTCATCCTAATATGAATAATAATGATATATAAAATAAAAATATATATAATATATATATATATAAATTTAAAAAAATCTGAAACTAAATGATTAGACCACAATGTTTTTTATGGATTACTAGAAAGCAATTACAGTTTAAAGAATTGCTACTGAAGACACATCATAAGTTTCATTGCCAGTTTTGAGCCAAACACAACATGGTTTGCAAGTTCTTATCTATCTCCATTGACCCTACCCACAATATAGTCATGTACAACTATTTGGCTCCATGGTTCTATTATACAATTATTCATCCCTATTAACCCCACCCACTTGGAGGGCTTCATAGTCCTTCTTTCTTTGTCTGGAATGAAAATTCCAAATGCATATGACGGAGGTAGAATTTGTCTAGAGTGGAGCAGAATGAGCACAACGTCCTCAAGGAAGTTCACGTTGGAGTGTGCTGAAGGCACGTCAGCCGAGGTAATGTTGTCAGCACTGCTGCACCTAAGGAACCTTTTCTTTGCTGTGACCTGGTAAGGGAGGAGTGACATGTTAAGTATTCGTTTTCTAACATACATATCTCTAGTGTTTGGCTTATTGATCTTGACTTTGCCACTGATTCTTCAACATTCTGCTCAATCTGAAAATTGGTTGTAACCTGGAGTCATCAATGGCATGAATTCACATATGATAATGTATGTGCTTGCACTGCCTTTAGATTTCAATTTCATATTATAAATATGCTAGTGTGATATTAGCCACTTTTGATGAGGGTGGTACAAGAAAATACTGCAAATGCATCCTCGATATTTATTGGAGACGTAACTTTATGCTCTGAAGGTGGTTCTGATAGCGGTTATAGTAGCGCCGGCGTGAACCTGCTCCTGACATCAATCATGTCGTTCATGCTCTTCCTTCTGAACTCCTCCTGGTAGAATCGTGACTCCTTCAAGTGACGTTTGGCCGCTGTCTATTCTTTGAAATGATTGCAGCTGTCATGGAAATGGACAGAAATGGAGAATGTATTATAAGTAATAAAGCCTTTTCTATGAGAACGTTGGTGGCATATAGGATTGGAAGGCAATAGTGGTGCAAAAAGGAAAGAAACAAGCGTCGAAAATGTAATATATTTAGCACATTTGTACAACATTAGCTGTCTATCTGTGTGCGAAATTTACATTTACCCTATTATCAGACCTCTCCGTATAAGTGAGACACCATATTTGGTATGCAATGCTGAAAATCGAAACATGATACTTAGTTATATTTCGTTTCTTTCACTAATTTCCAGTCGCATACAACCGGCGTGTTTAGGTGCATCACCACTTTAATTAGTAAAGTAAAAAACGATTAAAAGAAGTGCCTTCGTAAATCAAATTGCCCAACAGCACCCATCGTTATAGATAATTATTACTGTACACCTACAACACACCCATTACAATAAATGAACGAAATTAATAAGGGAACGACCCATGTCACACGACCGTATTCCGTGCACACTGAATAATGGCTTATTTAAAATTGTAAGAGTCCAAAATAAATGGTCAACTATATATGGCAAGATTCTCTTCATTTTTACGGCCTTGTTTTTTCTATGTCAATTTTTGCTTAAGCGGAGCATGTGCATAACAAGGTAGCAGGTGTAAAATAAAGCGTCGTTTACGAATGATAGCAAAAGTTCGAGGTGTACCGCAGGTGCATGTAGTCTTGTAGACCCTTATGTATACGCATGCTTGTTTAGTAACTTTACACCTTATTGTGGTATGCCTTATAACTTAGCATATCTGGCATGTGCTAGTCAGAACTTGGAGATAGGCCACCTGTATATATTTCTATATGTCTCTGACGAGTATTAATATAATGTGGGGTGGGCTATAAACTCCTGGGTATGTGTGCATGCATGGGGTTGGAAATCACCATACATCGGCGGTCGCCTTGCATTTAAATTCTAAATCAGTTATTTTGAATTCTAAATCATTTATTTTGAATTCGGTTTGTAATTTTCACTACGCAAAAATTAAGCAATGCTTTTTTTTTTACGTTTAAAAATATCGTAAATGTATGGCTTTGATAACTGCAAATGTTATTAGCCAGTTTACGTATGCCCACAGCTTTTACAAGCCAGTTCAGAATACAGAGACCTTGTCGGTTCAGGCACATACGTATGAATGCATACCATGCAAGGGCTTTATAGGACTATCACATTATTAGCATACATGCAGGAACTTAATCAGTTCTCATTTATTGCTCTGCATGCGTTTCTAAAGCAACCGCATGCAGAATACTCCATGCATCAATCCATGCAGTATTGCGCTAAGAACGTGCACGCGTGCAGCTGCATGTGCTAAACGGGCAATCCAACCACCATGCATAAGATCACGTGATATGCTGACGTTATGTATATGTATGCATCGTTAGTTTATTAGCTCTTTTTCTGGCAGCTTCTTCTAGACGCTCTGCTGAAGGAGGTGATGTCTGCTACTGTGCTGTTCTTTTTGATTGTGCACTTTGTGGGTGCAGTTCAGGGTCAAAGTGAGTCCGTCGTGTAACGTATTGTATACTGGTTAGAGGGCACCGCCAACCAGATGAACTAAATGCTATATATATATATAGTACAGAGGCGGGTGGCCACTCAATAGCGCGCGTGTGTGGCTGTGCCTTATATGTGCGCGGGCCCGTCATACACGCATATCACACAGCGATATGTATATAGTTGTGCACGAGAGTATATCAGTGAGTTGCACGTTTTTATATTGTAACCTTCAACGAATGATGTGTAAAAAAAAGTGCGGGCCGACCAGCCGTCCGATTTTTAAAATACTACTATGAAATGGAGTGTCCTGCACCGACTGCATTAAAAGGCTGCGAATTAAAATTCAACTCACGCCACATTTCTGTATGATACATGTATATATTGCGTGCTGTTGGTCTGATGTATGCCCTTTGTGTTTATCAGACTCATGCGCGCGGACAAACAAACTATTAACGTTGTATGCATGCGTAAATAACGGGCTTTCAATTTATATTGAAACCCAGTTTTACGCTTTAAAGTCACAGCTCACAATAACGGAAAATATGGTGTTCATAGCGCAACCTTACTGCTTTCATCTACCGATATCGATCGATCTGGACCGCCCTTCACCAAACGAATTTTTATTGATGAAGTGGTAAGGGTGCGCTATGTAGTGAAATAATACAAAATATTTTGTCTTAGAAAGATACATTTGCCCAGCCTTTCAGGTAAGATGCCCCACCATTTCTTCTGAAGAATATTCTTAGCACTAGAAAACACCCTTTCGGCTGGTTCTGTCGAAGCAGGAATGCACAAGTATTTCCTTGCTAGTTTAACTTTTGTAGATTTATGATTACTCCACACAGCAATGGATCATCTTTTCTGAACAGCTTCCTCGTTCCAATTCATCTTGCATACGGTGAAGATTATCCTCACTTCTTACCTGTCCCTCTGTCTCTATATCGTCTATTTGACCAAACAGTAGATTGAAATGGAGTTAATGGTGCATGGTTCTTATTGGTGGCTCTGGATCATCATCTTTTGTCCATCCGAAGTATTCCCATAAGACACTTTTTGAACGCATTGCGGTCAACGCTCATGAAATCGCCTTTGGTAGCAAGTAGCGTAAGTTTTTTGGTTCCTTCGTGGTAGCCGTAACTATTCACCCCAACTATGAAAAAACTGAAGCGATAATTCATCATGAAAATTGATCGTTGATCGTTAATTGATCGTGAATAATCGCGATATTTGTATCGCGTTAAAATTGCGATTAAGGATGAAGCTTATTTCCGTTGATGCGAGCTGTGATTTATCCGTTGTTCGAGCCGGTACTGTATATAGCTACGCGAAAAACGAAGAATCCCGCCAAGGTCGTGTAAACGTATCAAATTTGGTAAATAAACCCACGCATGTACGTGATCCTTTGTAACCCGTATGTTGCCGTAGTTTTCTTTCAAGTTGTTTATATTATATACTTCACGCACTGTCAAGATGCGACAGTCTATATTGATTTGTCCAGGATCGTGCGTGCGTGCGTGAGTGCGTGCGAGCGTACATGGTTCGTGCGTGCGTGCGTGCGTGTGCGAACTAACTACACGATCTTGATAACCAGAATTATCCTACTTTATTTTTTGGTGTGTGCAATATATATACCATTTGTTGATATAAAGAGATAAAGCTTAGGTTGCCATGTACCAAGTTATGAAAGCATATAGTTTACACTTTATATGGAATTCATTCTCTTCCGTAGTTTAACCTGACCCAAATTATTACATCACAGTCGATCTATGCTAATGTCTCCGCGAGTTCACTCAATTTTCATGTATCAGTATTCACTAATACGCACGATCACAAGATTGACTACAAGATTATTAAATGTTACGCTTTTTTTTTTTCCTGATTTATTTTTGAAAAAGTGGTCAGGCTAAAGCACTATACCGGCCCGCGACCATTTGCGCAGACCATGTATTATTTGAGTATCTCAAATTGAAGAACATGACAAAAGATTTTTGGGACATAACATTTCAAGTTTTAAAATTTTAAGGGTCACCTCAGTCCTCTAGAACTTCTTCTTATGCACTGGAGATTTTTTTGCCCATCCTGAGTACCAACAGCCGAATTATGTCAATTGCGTGTGCCAACTTTGTTATTGCTTCCTGCATTGAAACATTTATGATATTGCAATTTATTATGCATTCTTCAAGCTATTTATTTGGTGCATGTCATATTTTGGCAGCTACCTGCACTGATGGAGATGTTCATCTTGTTGGAGGGACTACACCTCTGAATGGGAGGGTGGAGGTGTGCTATAACAACCAGTGGGGAGGAGTCTGCAGTCCTTCTAGAACCACATGGGGGCAAGAGCAAGCCACTGTTGTGTGCAGACAGCTGGGATATCCATATGGTGTTGGAATGTATAGCTATGGATGTGCAACAAGCATTGCTTTTCTAAATGTCGATTACTGTAATATTCGTGGAGATCAACTGTTAGGTTGCTATAGTTACCTAAATGGTTATACTCCAGCCAATCTTGGATACTACACCTGCACTGGCTACAGTAATTTTGGAGTGATGTGCACAAGTAAGGCAAATATGCCATATAGCCTAATAGATGTTCACCATAGCACCGTTACATGTTCCTCTCTTCCCAGTACCCACTCCTGAGTACTGCTCTGGTACATGTACCAGTGGTACCATACGACTGGTGGGAGGACCCTCTCCTTATAAGGGCAGGGTTGAAGTCTGCATTGGAGGATGTTGGGGAACTGTTTGTGGAAACTACTTTGATGCATCAGATGCTTCAGTGGTCTGCAGGGAATTAGGGTACCCAACATTTGGTGGGTAAAGAGGATCCTAACCATATAATACATCCATATACACCGATGTGATTGTCCCCAGGTGCTACCCCTCTGTATGATGGTCGCTATGGAGGAGGCTCAGGACCTATCTGGCTGTACAGTCTTAATTGTACAGGAAATGAGTCCTCCCTTTTTGATTGTCCTCAATATCACAGAGATTACTTTTATTATCTTGAATATTATGAATATGATTACTGTGATCACAGATGGGACGTGGGAGTTAGCTGTCCAGGTATGCAATCAAGTACTTTGTTTACGTACAGATATAAATCATTAACATATGATACATTGATGCCCATAATAAGTAATCAAAAAATTATGAATATGTTTACTTTACTGTGATCACAGATGGGACATTGGAGTTAGCTGTCCAGGTATGCAATCAAGGTCTTTGCTCACATACAGATGTACATGTAACCATTATCATATGATTATCATATGATGCATCGCTGCCTAAATAAATAATAAGAATCCCAGAATGAGGTGGTTTTGCCTTCAGATATTACCATGCGGTTCAAAAGTATATAATGTATCACCTGACCTAGCTTCTTAAGGAATGCCTCTACTTATGTTTTACCTCTACTTATCTTTTCAAGAACCTTCATCCAATTGTTCAAATGGAGATGTTCGCCTTGTCAATGGATCAACCCCAATGGAGGGACGTGTGGAGGTGTGCATAGGAGGACAGTGGGGATCAGTGTGTGGTGATGATCAATGGACCTCTGACACCAGTGGAGCCAACACAGTCTGCAAACAGCTTGGATACAGTCCCAACAATGCAACAGCATATGGGTCCTCATATTTTGGATCAGGAACAGGAGGGATCTTTATGGCCACTGTCAACTGTGATGCCAGAGCAGGGAGACTGGTGGACTGTTACTATGTTAACCAACAAGGATTTCTGTATTGCTGGAATGGGTACACAGCAGGGGTTCTTTGTCAAGGTAAGTGTGAAATAATGATTTATTAACTGTCATAGCTATTTCTTCTAACACTCCAAAGGGTATTCTGCTATCATGTGCTCTACTGGTTCAGTACGCCTGGTTGGTGGGTCCACTCCTTATGAAGGAAGAGTAGAAGTGTGTGCTAATGGAAGTTGGGGAACTGTGTGTTCTAATTATTGGGACATGCTTGATGCTTCTGTGGTATGTGGCCAGCTAGGGTACAAGGCTGCAGGTAAGTATGAATGTCTATATGCCAAGTGCATTAAGTGGCAGGTGTGCTCTTGATAGGAGTGCTGATGCCATCCAATAAATATGGCCTGGGGACTGGTCCCGTGTGGTTACAAGGTGTTAACTGTATCGGAAAGGAGCATCAGCTGTTTGACTGTCCCATTGTCAATATTCTTCCTAACACCTACTTGTATTGTGATCATTCCAATGACGCAGGAGTGTTATGTACTGGTAAGATGAAGGATATATGTTCCACACAATGATCCATACCTCTTGTTATGTGGTAGCCTCTGAACAGAACTGCACAGATTGGAACATTAGATTGGTGGGAGGCTCCTCACCATCAGAGGGGAGGGTGGAGGTGTGCTACATGAATCAGTGGGGCACAGTCTGCAGCAATGGAGAAACAGTTCTACTAGCATTGGCCAATGTCATTTGCAGACAGCTTGGATATTCATTCTTCAATCCCAGAGTCTATCAGACCTCCTACTTTGGAGGAGGGTCAGGAGGTATATATCTCTACACACCAACACTCCTGTGCACTGGGAATGAGAGCAGACTCCAGGACTGCTATCACTCCCCTCTTGGGTACCATGAATGTTCTGACCATTACTGGGACATAGGAGTGGTGTGCCAAGGTATGGGAACTATGTGTATAGTGATCATCACTATCAGTTCAGCCATTTCCCAGCTAACACATCTGCTACTACATACTCCTCTTGTGTCAGTGGTTCCATTCGATTAGTGGATGGGGCTGTCCCCTCAGAGGGCAGGTTGGAGATGTGTCTGGGAGGTAACTGGACCACCATATGTGGATACCCATCACTGTGGGACACTGCAAATGCTGCTGTGATATGTCGGCAACTTGGATACAAATAATTAGGTATATTCCATTACTAAATTAATATGGTTTTAAAGACATATGTTCCCAGATGCAGAGATGGTCTACAGTGGAATATTTGGTCAGGGCACTGGTATCAGTCTTGCATTTCAAGCAGGATGTGTAGGAAATGAAGTTACATTCCTTCAATGTCCACGACCAAACTACTATTATTACTTTGACTACTATTATTATTATTATTATGCTTATGGTGGTCTATACTATTACACCTGCAGCAATCATGTAAATGATATTGGTGTCAGGTGCGAATCAGGTATGTGCTGGAGTCATAGTGCTTTATGTGTACCTGAACATTTTAGTTTGTTTTGGAACAGTCTCTGCAGGTCAATGTCAGGATGGTGATGTAAGGTTGGCCAATGGAACACGAGGACTGGAAACTATTGAAGGAAGGGTGGAGATATGTTACGGTGGTCAGTGGGGAGTGGTCTATGCCTCTGGACAGTGGTTATGGACAATGAGGGAAGCCGGTGTGGTCTGCAGACAGTTACACTATGCCCCCGTGGCCCTTAAAGCATTCACTTACTCCAAATATGGTGTTGGAACAGGACGTGTTTCTTTTTCACAAGCATATTGCATTGGTTATGAAAGCAAGTTAACAGACTGCTACCACAGTGCTCCAGGATATTATGAGAATTATTTCAGTTACTATGCTGTGGCTGTAAGGTGCCAAGGTAATTTAGGGAGAGCAATTATCTGGCTTTAAATTGATGCATATTATACTAGTATGAAATAAGGGGGTGGAAACCTTTGTCCATTGTTTCCTTCTGATCCACTCTTTCATGTCCAATGATTGCAGTGTCTTGCCATCAATGCCAAGATGGATCCATTCGGCTGGTGGGTGGGAACTCCGGTTATGATGGGAGAATTGAGGTGTGTGAAGGAGGGTGCTGGGGTCCAGTGTGCATTGGTGATGGTGGGTGGAGCTCATTGGAGGCAGCTGTAACATGCAAGCAGTTGCAAATGGTCTCCCAAGGTAAGGCTTTTGGTATTTAGATCTCATCATACCCAGGTGTGTTACCCTCCTGCCCCTGTAGGAGCTGTTCCCAGATACTACTACTCTAAGACATCACCTCCCTTTTTGGCTCCTCACTGCACAGGGGATGAGTCTTCTTTGTTCAACTGTACACAGTCAGTGTGCCATGATGAGAACTACAACCATGCAGGAGTGATGTGTTCTCCAGGTAATTTGTTTGACTTAATTCATTGATATCCTATATCTTATGCCCCATAAACAATCTGTAATTCTTTTTATTGTTACAAGTAAAGGAAACCATTCTCCAATTAGAAAGTTGATGGGCTATAGGTATTGACGCTAAAGGTGATGTAGAAAGGAACAAGGTTTTGGGGGAAGATAAATGACACCCTCACCTATTCTGTCACATTGCATGTGTTAAAAATAGGTGTCTTCCCCAAAACCCTGTTCCTATCTTTCTTACAGCCACCTTTGCCTTCAGTTGCTATTTTCCTGTCAAGCCTTTCAATGCCAACACTTTCTTGACCTCTTGTCTGTACACAAAAAACATACACAGCCAATCCTTTGCTTAAAATATGTCACCTCCAACGTTCTCATTATGGAATGTTTTTATTTACTTGTTACCTCCATTTTTATGATGGTGACAATGTGTATGTAAGTTTCTGGAAAAAAAAGTTGGCAAGTGAGAGGCATATATTAAATAGACAATATTAAAATCCATACGGTTTAATTATAGTGATCAATTATTTTAGCACTTTTCATTATAAGTATTTTTCATCTCCTCGTCCCCCTCTTCCTCCCCTAGGCCACCTTTGTATGGAATTTTTTAATTACTATATATCCGCCAGCGACCAATGCGTATTGAGGTGACAGACTATAATCTACTGTGCAATAGCGATAGCGGCTTTGTATAGCATGCTAAGCGATAGCTTCTGGGCGCAGAGCCTACAGCACTCTGTCAATACCCCATGCTATACTGATCTTACCAATACCCCTTTTCGAAATTACTGCATCCGCCGTTGTAATATCTTCACTTCGTATTACTTCCTACATTATTGATCTGTTAGATGAGACTAGCACTGTGTAATTGCCAAAGTTCATGAAGTGTTCAATTTCCCAGCAGCAGTACCATCTAGTTCATCGCCACCTACCATCATTTCCGGTAAGGACAATAATGTACTCAACTTATAAATATGTTAACCGCTTCGATCATAACGTGCACTGAAGGTTGGATTGAAAGCGTTCATTTTCATATCTAAGGCTATCATAATAATGCCGGAAACAGAATTTGAGAAAACTATAACTTAAGCAATCATGCTCAATACTAAACATATATTTCATTCTACTTTGTGCATGCGCCTATTGTGTAAATCATTTCTCACATAACCTAGCTGTATAATAACAGAAGTTCTACTGACGATACAGCAAATGATATAAATGACACGCGATTTGTCTTTAATTCCGCCAGCTAACTCCAATCATAACAGTTCAGTCATCACAGCCTTATCAGCTGCTCTTGGGACAATGTTTATTGTATTTTGCGCAATACTGGTGCTTGCAGTCATGACAACAATTCTGATTATGAGGAAAAAGAAGTACAGTTTCACTATAGTGAGATTTTGTCTTTAACACGTTCTCGTTCTTATAATCACAGCACCACACACAGTCATGCTGATCACATCAAGAAGTCAGAATACATTGCTGAAAACAGGTAATACAGTAATTTATTTTCTGCTGTATTTGTTTTTCATGGCGTTGTATCTCCTATAGGGGTGCCTTGGAGCTTAAGGAGTGTGACGCATATGGAACTGTCCAGGATGAAAATAGCTATGAACCAGTTGCACATTTATAGAAATGTGATGGAAAACGGTATTAGATTTAAATAATTAGTTTGATGGCTGAATTATAGTTATTTGTGGAGCATTTGTTGTTTAGTGTCAGAAAGACATCTGATTATATTGTTCTTAGCACTGGTAAATTAAGCATGGCTGGTAAGCTTTAATTGTGCTGTTTGTTACACCGTCTCTTAATTAAATAACAAAATCATTCTGCAGTACATATTATGCCATAGGAAGGATTTATGTATGGGATAAAACGTATCTTCTGTGGGATCGAACTATCATGGCAGCGGGTGGAGGGAAAGTGTCACAGCCGAAATCAAACCTCATGCATTGAATACTTATTAAGTGAATGTAACGCACTTAATTAAGAGCGTAGTAAACGACGGCCCTGACATAGGTTTATAACATGCCTGAGTTGGTGTCTGGGAGCTAGAGCATTCGGTCAACTCAGCTAGCTCAAAAGCAACGCGTTTACACATGAATGAACGAACATATATGCGAATCAATTCTTGATTTACTTGTTGATTTAAAAAATTCTTCTGTTACGCTCAACCTTCTACTTGATTTTTATAGTCTTCGTGTCACCCTTTTGTCGGTTTGGGAATCAATAACCCTACCTTCTCTGCACACCTGAAACCCAAAGCATCATAGTTAACCATCTAGCTGGTTGACTATGTTTCCAATCCTGAACCTCCACGTCCTTGAGTTCTTTTTTTTTTTTTCTTCCTAAAACAACAATATGAACACACAAAATCACATAAATCACTCATATTGTATTGTCTTCATGATAACAGGTACACAGTGTTTTAATGAATTATTGTATTTCATTGTGTTGTCTTCTAAAGTGATGTCATGGTGCATATGGAACTGCCCAAGTCGAAACTGCATATGAACCAGCAGGCATTCCAAAGGAATAGAAATTGCTGGTGAACAGTCCTGGCAAATAGTAGTGAACATTTTATTTTTTTATTCTATACAAGATCCAGACATCCAGTTACAAAGGTGCTCCAAAGATGACATTGCCATAGAGTCTTAGAACTACCAACAAACAAAAGTGGCCTCGCTTTTATCAATACATGGGTGGGTTACTAGCAAAAAGCGAGGTTCGTTATCTGATGCATGTGTATGGTTCACATGCAGGCCTGTGCATGCCTTGCTAACGTTAACCTGGTGCGCATGCTGGGGGGAATTAATTATTTGATTACCTAGTAGCTAAAAAGTAATGTAGGTAAAAGAAATGTTTTAATGACTACAATCATTTCCTATAGTTACTCCCTGTATGAACACAGGAGTATAACAGTGGTGCTTGAAAAAGCTCCGCAAGCTGTACTGTAAGAGTTTCCATTGGACTTCCACCAATGGACATTCCGCTAGCTTTATCAAGTTCTCTTCATGTTGGGACATCCGTGCCACTGCAAGGCCCCTCACTCCTCCTCATCAGGGTACCACCATTTCCTTATATGCTGCACTTCCACATCAGGACACCTCCTCTCTTGGAGCATTCCATACAGTAGACCCCCCCCCCCATCCATATAGTATACCCCTCCTGCTCCACCAGTAGATGCAACCCCCACTTCCACCTCCACAAGTAGACACCATTTGGGGATCTTAATACACCATCTTCATATCTGGTTGCCGCAACTAAATATTCTTGCAGTTCAATTGGACACCATATCATTCCAGGGAGTAATAAATACGAATGAGGAAAACATGTTGCCTTCATGCCACTCAAAAGATCTAGTAGTACAAGTTATAAAAATATTCTCTTGAGAAAGTTGGTGGCATATAAGATTGGAAGGCAAAAAGGAAAGAAACAAGGGTCTAATAAGAAGGGGAAATGTAATATTCTTCTATTTTGCACTCATGCAAATATAATGTCCTACAAAGGGCGAAATATAGGACTATACATTTCTCCTTCTTATTAGACCCTTGTTTCTTTCCATTTTACCCACTATTGCCTTCCAGTCCTATATGCCACCAATCTTCTCATGGAGAATATTTCTGATGGTGACTAACGTAACAACAGCAGGGATGCAAATGCAATAACTACTGTTCAAGGTTACTTTCATGGTGGGTCAATGGTAAGTGCATGAGACAGTTTACAGCGTCTCTATACAGGAAGCAAACCATTATGCATAATGAGATTGGGCCATAGTTGGGGCTTGTCATTCCGTGTTATAATGGATCGAAGACATCACAAGTCAGGTGTGCCATCAAAACGAAAATGGTAATGTTTCTTTGGATTGAGATGGCTGGAAACCCTGGGCGTATCAAAGGCTGCTTAGTTATAGGTTTGCACAGAAATCCTTACATTCATAACAGTTCCCTAACGTCTAGCAGACTGTTTCTGAACATCCTGTAGCATAGTTCAACTTCACTCTCTGATAACGACGCACACATCATATATGACATGCACGATACTGGCGTAAAAATAAAAACAATTATGCAAGTGCTTTTCTGACCGCAATATGCGGTACAAAGTGCGTATTTTAATGCAGAGGAAGGTTAGAATAGTGACCATATGCATGCATCGCTATACTGAATGAGGCTAACGTGAACCCTCCTCTCTTTGACGTGGCTTATTTATTGCTTGCACGCACCTGACGTCATATGTGTTTACACTGATCGGATAATATTGACATCGTCGCGGTTAAAACTTTATGAGCTGGTTTCTAGCCTCGATCGGCAGAAGCGATTATCAATTGTCATGTCTGCTGTTACATTGTGGTTTCTGATGTCAGGGCCCGCGGAGCCGGGGGGGCAAGGGGGGCAGCTGCCCCCCCCCCACTATTTTGGCCAATAATTTTTATTTTTAAAAATGCATAAATTATCGATGCAGTATAATTATGCATGTAGTACGTACCGGCATACAAGCATGCTTTTTTTAATTGTGCAGTGTATCCACCTCACGTTATAGTGATTTGATTGTTTGCTTGACGAAGGGCTAGGGAACTCCGAAATATATTTGCTTGTGTTGGATAGCCTGCCAACCGATTGGATTCGAACTCTAATTGCCGGGTCGGTCCGCAATGGGCGAATCTCTATAAAAAGTAGTGTTATAGCATAGGACGTTCTTCCAAGTAATCCAACATGCTTAAAGATATCGGCAGAATCTTTTAATTCGAGTAATGAATCACGTGTACTGCAGATGTAGATGATGACTGTGCATGCATTGGATGGCAATACTTTACCAGACGACATACCTGCATCCGAGGATAGCCATACGTGGTTGATGTGATAAGTGCCTTGTTACGGAGGTTGTTACTATCGGAACCTACTTGAGTAAGTTCCATATAGGAATCCTGCAGTATCATGAATATCATTAAAAACGTCATCTTGGTCAATCCATGCAAGCTTCCAGCTACTAAGGCAGTTAGTGAAAGATCTTTTTCGACCGCTCTTAGCTTGAAAACTTGGCTTCGTTCAAGCACGATCAAATTTAAATGCTACTGCTCATGCAGTTTATTTACATGTTCAATTCTGGAGTTATACCATTTTGCGTGACTTTCCAATCACCCTGTATAGATCGATATGAGGTATATTGTGCATTTTTGCTTATACTGTGTATTTATACGCGCGTTATAACTATGAATAACTGTGAAGGAAAACCATCTGTGTTACAACGTAATTGCTAACATAGAGGAGTACTGAAATCTGCCCCCCCCCCCCCCCCCCCCCCCCCCCCCCCACTTTAAAATACCCTCCGCGGGCCCTGCCGTTATAACTATGAATAACTGCGAAGGAAAACCATCTGTGTTACAACTAAATTGCTAACATAGAGGAGTACTGAAATCTGCCCCCCCCCCCCCCCACTTTATAATACCCTCCGCGGGCCCTGGATGTTACACGTCTCTCAGGCAGTCCTAGGCCAAAGTGAGTACAGTGATAATGCGCGTGCAGCTAGGTGTACATGCGCAGCGTACGTAGCAATTTTATATGTCCCACAGGCAGACAGCGCGGCTGGGCATTCATACACAAGTCAAGTGCTCCGACGACAAATAATATGTGAATGTAATTAAACATCTATGGCATACCCAACGGGCACATATAATTTTTTTTTTAGATAATTCTTCTGCATAGCCCTGTATATAAAGCAATACTGTACCAACATGCCAACATGCAGGCAATTATACATCCATATGCATTATTTATGGAGAGTGCCAGCAAAAATTTTTATTGAATCAACTATAGCTAGCAATGGTAATTTTCTTTTTCATGCTTAAGCTGCATGGAATACACGCATTAGCAATGCTTTCACATGAGTTTATACATGGCCGTGGATTACTAAATCACAACCCGCCCCCCACCCCCAGCTCCCAGTTTCCGTAACAAAGGCATCCGGCAGGACAACCATTTCGGGTAAGTGTCTTGATGCGCATAGCTTGTGATGTTAATAAAATGGCCGCGGCGTTGATCTTCCCAGGAGCAGTTCCTTCTGTACCATCCAGTTTACAAGCATCTAAAACCATTCCAGGTAAAAGAATCTGGATATGCATGTGATATAGCAGAATCAACTACACCCAGCAGAATCAATTACATCATCCAGCTCATTGGTATCTGCTATTGCTGCTGGTGAGGCCATGATATATGACGTTCGAATATACAATTGTGCATCAGTATGCACATCATACCTGTATTGGGTTAATTGTTTTGTACATGGAAAACTCAGCCGATGCAGTTATTAGACCAATAACGTGCACTTACATGCACTTATTATTAGAGCAATGCATATTGAATCTCCAATAGTTTAATGTATCTCGGACGTCTACCCAGACCATTGTAATCATCACGGCCTTATCAGCGGCTCTTGGGGCAGTGGTTGTGATCCTCGTTGCAATGATCATTCTTCTGACTGTCTCGACCACCATCCTGATCATGAGGAAAAAGAGGTGTAGTTGCCTTATAGTTTCCTTTTTCTACTTCTCACCTTACACTTGTTGCAGACATAGCTGTGATCGGAAACCATGCAGAAAATACAAACACGCAATGCACTAATTATCCATCAATGATTCTTTCTATGTTGTTTTGCTTGCTCTCTACACATACAAAGTTGTGACATCGAATTGAAGGAGTGTAGTGCATATGGAACTGTTGAAGTCCAGAGTAAAAATACTTACGAACCAATTAAAATAACTATCTGGTGTGGAATATTCAAGGACATTAACATTGTTGTCCATATGGTAAATTTCGCTCTGCATGATTATTTTTGAAAAACAATAGATGCAAGAGCACATACGTTTTCCTGTCTGCATATATAATGTTAAACAATTTGCGAATTTGCTCAACATTATACAACAATACACTAATTGAACTATTAATCCTGATATACATTTTACTTATGCAGTCAAACACGACCATAATTACGATAGCAAGGCTACCTATTCCTATACAACTATTCATATTGTCTCAAAACAAAATCAGGTTCTATTACTCTGTTATATATATTTGGTTTGAGCTACAATATTAAGAGTTTTTAACCATTCACTCATCTTGAATATATGGTTATGATTTCAATTTAATTTCAGGGCAAAACATTTCAGTGTTTAAAAATAGTTATAAAACAAATAACCAGTCTAATTTTTTTTTTTTTTTTTTTTTTAAACACAACACAGCACACCATTTATTACATAAACATAATCAACAAAACAAACAGAACAAAAGAATGAAATAAAAGTTTAATCCAATTTTGGCAATATTGCCGGTAGCCCAGCACCATCATCCATTCCAACACCACTTCTCCACTTGATGCGAGAACCACGCAAGCAAAGATTTGTTGCTCGAAGTATTGCAAAACTCAGCTTTGCACGCAGCCATCCTGTAGTTTGCCCCAGTGGTTTCTCCCATTTAATGCTAATGCTTTGGGCTAACCTTTTTAGTAAGAAATTCGCCTCTCTACCCAGCATTCCATCAGTAGATACAACAAAAGGGGTAAAAGATGCTCGACGTGCTTCAGCTGCACTGTTGTACTTCCGTTTCTTCTCTTCTTCTGCTGAGGAAAGTACTGCAACTGTGTTTCGATGTATGTGCGATGGTGCATCGGTGTCTACTACTCGCACATCTAGCAAGGCTACTGCCTGAGGTTCCCAAAGACCTCTAATACTGATGTCCGCAATCAAGGCAGGGGTGCCGTCTCTGATGTTAGCCTCCTTCACAACTGGCTCCTTTATCACATTCCTGAATGCTATTGAGGCCAGATCTCCAAGTGCATCTCTGATTTCATTATGGCGTTGGATGACCAGCCCCCCCCTTTCTGCAGTCTAGGGCATGCTCAAGATTGAATGCTGCATCGCATCCATCACAGGTGGCTGGCATCCTAAGCAAAGGGCGCTGGTATCTCATCGCCAGTGCATCTCTGAATTCTGTAGCAGACAAATCGAAGTGGTCTGTACACAGTGGCAATACTGCTAGCCATGCAGAAGTTTTCCCATCAATTGAACACCGAAATGCTCGCTTCTTCTAGACAGAAAGAATAGAGTCTTGTGTGGCCTGGTCCTGATGTCTAACATTACAGTGCATACTAGATATTGTCTTAGCAAAATGATCATTGTGGTCCAGCATTGAAAAAGGAACCTTCCCCTTAATTGCATCTACAATTACACTTGTTCCTGTTCTTGACGTTTTGTATGCATTGTTAGCTGTTTCAATAGGATTTCGTATTCCCATACCACCCATTCGGGTAGGAAGTGTGAATAAGCGTTTTTCAGTTTCGGAAATAGATCCTTCAAAAACTGCTGGCCAGAAAAAAGTGTTCAGGGCATCCCAAACAGGAGCAAAGGCAGCACTACAATCAGGCACTACCCTCTGCAAATATGTCCATTCAAACTGTAGTGATTTAGACAATGCTGAAAAAGCAGCCTGGGGGTACTTTTCTGCAGCTTTGCTGAGTTCCATAATACATGAAATCCATTCTGTGACCTTAGACTGAACAAATTGTCTTGTACTATCAGAGTCACCAATAAATCCTCCTAGGAAATGATGACCACTGACCACAATTATACCCAAGGGTTGAAAGATAACATTGGCTTCATCCTTGAAAGTGGGATCAACTATGAGAATGGTCTTCTTGGGTTCTGGGTAGTACTCGTACTTGGGTCCCAATTCACATAACATTTGAAACCATTTGAGCCGCAAATGAGGCAGTTTTGCTGCGCAAGAGGAATCATCTGCATACCAATTCTGGACCAAGGTGGATGGGTTGTGGAGTGATTATATAAGTGGCAGTGTAGATGATGCATACATAAGCATGGACAAAGGGTCCCCCTGCATTACACCTTCTTTACTCAAGAGAGCATCAGTCTTCGACATACCTTGAAGTACTAAAGCTGTGTACCCTCGATAGGTGTTGAAAAGGAACCTGGAGCACCGAGGCCACTGAACACGGCAGTTCCAAATGGCAGCAGATCTGTTAAGGGAATTAAATGCATTTTTTGCATCTACCAATAATATACCCCAGGCAGACTTTCGATTTTCTTCATACAATTCCTGCATGGCATGTATTGCTCCTTCAATGCCTCCTTTTATGCCAGAGCACAATTGTTTATCCAGTCTAATTTTACTGGATAAACAAATTCAGAACTATATCAAGATCTATTCCATCCCAATCCTCTTCCCCAGTCCACTACATCACTCACTTTATAAATATATGTGTGTCTGTGTCATAAAAATTTGCGCACATTCAGAAACATCAGTTTGTACAAATTAAACTGTTATTCATAAGCTGGGTATGAGTGCACGTCTGCAACAAAATTTCATTAAACAAATCTTTTCACTTGAATTGAGTGAAATGCAAATGATAGTCTCGGTCAGATAAGAACCTAGTTCAGTTAATTGCATTGCTTTTAATTTCACTGCACCACACACGTATTTACACAAATGGCTCTACATAAACCATACTTGTAACCAAACTGAATGTTACATAAAGAACACAGGAGGCTGGTGATGTTCAGCGACTGATATATATAAATAGTGACACACATACATATACGGAATAAAAGATGAATGAGAACATTGAGCATTGAGTAAATAAAATAAAAGGCTTGCTAGAAAATTGTTGCCTAAAGGTTCAGCATTCAGCTAAAACTTCCCAACCACTAGTTCCAGGAGAGCTCGTCTGAGTAGCTAGGCCTTCTCTTCAACGACTTGAGGTACTTGTCACACAGGGCGTTCACGCTGCTTGCGGTCCTGGCCATGGCATAGTGCGTTGTGCAGAGGTAAGGTCTGTTCACCATCTGTGAGAGCCTTTCTACCACTTCTTCAAGGTCACCCTGCATGGAAGGGTGGCAAGGGTGAAACAAAAACAATACACAACTAAATGATTAGACCACAATGTTTGTTATGGATTACTAGAAAGCAGTTACACTCAAGATGGAGTTTGAAGAATTGCTACTGACGACAACACATCATGAGTTTCATTGCCAGTTTTGAGCCAAACACAACATTGACCCTACCCACCATAGCCATTTACAAATATCAACAGTACCACCATGGTCCAACAGCATTGCCTTATACAACTATCCATCCCTATTGACCCCCACCCACCTGGAGGGCCTCATAGTCCTTCTTGTGCTTTTTTTCTTTGTCTGGAATGAAAAATCCAAATGCGTACGACGAAGATAGAATTTGTCTAGAGTGGAGCAGAATGAGCACAACATCCTCAAGGAAGTTCACGTTGGAGTGTGCTGAAGGCATGTCAGCCGAGGTGATGTCATCAGCACTGCTGCACCTAAGAAACCTTTTCTTTGCTGTGACTTGGTGAGGGAGGAGAGACGTGTCAAGTAAAAGCTATCTACTCGTTTTCTAACATACATATCTCTAGTGTTTGGCTTATTGATCTTGACTTTGCCACTGATTCTTCCAACAGCTTCTGCTCAATCTGAAAATTGGTTGCAATCTTCATCCAATGGCATTTCTACTATTTTACAAATGCATATGCTTGCATTGCCTTTGTCCAATCCATTTCAATTTCATAATAGGGAAAATACGCTAGTGTGTGATATTAGCCACTTTTGATGAGGGTGGTACAAGAAAATACTGCGAATGTATCCACAATATTCTCTTGGTGGACTGGAGACGTACCTTTATGCTCTGAAGGTGATTCTGGTAGCGGTTGTAGTAGTGCATGAACCTGCTCCTGGCCTCAATTATGTCCTCCATGCTCTTCCTTCTGAACTCCTCCTGGTAGGAACGTGACTGCTTCAAGCGCCGTTTAGCTGCTGCCTTTTCCTTGTAACGATTGCAGCTGTCATGGAAATGGACAGAATTTATAATTGCTACACTCACAGACACACACCATCACACACACATAGGTATAGCAAGCACGCTTCGTGCATCAGTATGCAATTTCAACATACAAAAAACTGCCTCCTGTTTTCTGGTTGTGGTTCTCCCAAGGGTCCATACACAGCCAGCAGAACTTGTGTCCACACTGGATGAGACATGCGTTCGATTATACGTTCCATTTCTTCAAGACCGCAAAACACTTACATTTTTACAAGTAACCTGATTACAGCCTTCTGTCTTCTGAATCGGAACACTGTTCCAATAAAAGCACGCTATAACACATGCCCACTATTCCAACAACTCTCTGCTCACTTGCACTTGGGGCACGGCTTGGTATGGCCAAGAATCCACTTCTCGCTTTGAAAGTCCCTCAGGTCCACGGTGTTATCTACTATTCCAAATATGGGAGGTCAGTTAGAAACACTATGAACTCTAAAGTTCTCCTACCAACTTCCATCTTGCTAATCACCTCCTTCCATCTCTCCCACAGTTCACAGTCACAGGGCTCGTGGGCCTCTTGCAGACATGTCCTGAAATGGGTGGGGTGGGGGGGGGGGAGAGGGGGAAGGGGGGGAGGAGAGGAGAGAATGGCCGCCACGGTTATATATGATCCCTCTCTGCTTAAAATTTCTCCCTCATCATTGGAGCAAGAAGCTGTGTACAACACAACCAGCATGCAAATAGTTTTATTTCACTGCCTCTGTGGGCAGTTTTTGAGAACTTATTAAGGCACTTTTTACCCATCACACACATAAACACATACCTAAGACACACATAAACACATACCTAAGACACACATGCATACACACACACACACACACACATACACACATACACATACACACACACATTTGCAAACTATCTCAGTAAACTACTGCATATCATGAAGCACTATTCCTTGGCATGAAAACTGTTCTTTATATTTTCTTGCTAGATCACATGACCAGACTGCTGACACTATTTGACATAGAAATAGTATTTCAGTGGTGTTTATTGTATGTCTCAGGTAGATAAGTTTACAGCCATCACACAGGAATGTTATTGCTTTTAGGTGTAGAAATGCATATACTGCTATGATGACGTACATTGATGATGCAAAGAACACAGAGACAAAACACATCACACCCTGACCAGCACCTCTCGTCACCACTCACCAGCAGACCCAGTGACCTCTTCCGCACACCACATTGATCCCCACGTCCGGCGACTCCATCTTGTCCCTGGCCACGCCTACCACACTGGACTCGCCCTCGGGCAACTTAATTGCATAGCTACAGCCGGGATGGGGACACCACTTCATGTCCTTGCAAGAACCCACAAACTGCTTGATGTTGAGGTCCGTGTACCTCTGAAATAGGCCCTCTGACAGCACGGCCACCAGTATGTCCTGCACACACAATAAGGTTAATAAATGGCTGCAAACACATTTCATATTATTACGTAGATTCTAGAATGCAAATCAAAAGACGTGTGCTGATGCTATGGGGCAGGCATTCCGCTTTTTCATTGTGTGGCATACGACACGACCATTTTTTTTCTTTGCCATGGAAACCACTTTCTTTTGTGCCATGATAAATGTGTGAGAAAACCTTGTAAGAGATGTCCAGTTGGAAGCCACAAGAATACAAAAAACCACCCGCAGAACACACTGACTTGTGTTGTGCTAACCTCAGGCATTAAACACACACACAGGACAGAAAGCACACCAGCTCATAAACACACATGCCCATGTAGCATGTGCAGGATGACACGTACAAAACATACACATGCATGCACATAAGCTCATACACATACACATGGTACATACACATAAACACACACACACACACACAGGCACACACACACAGCACACGCACACACACGCACACACACAGGCACACACACATGCACACACACATGCACACACACACAGGCACACACACATGCACACACACACACACACACACACACACACACACACACACATGCACACTTTGCACTCACAATCACACACCAAATAGCAACGTCTAACACCATGATAAAATTATCAGACATAGTGTAGTTGGAAGGTTACTCACATTTGGG
>OY811976.1:8211932-8296723 GCA_963681505.1 Eunapius fragilis | reverse complement strand
TTGCTTAGCCCCGCCTTCTGGCATGCCGCATACATGTCCTGCTTCCAGGCCTCTGTGACCAGATCTTCAGACCAGCCTGAGAAACATGCAGGGAATGTGATGAGGAGTGTTATTCTACATTAGAGGACATTTCTTTGCATCAAGGAGAGTTCTATGTGATCTGTTGTACTCCCTCACAAAATATGTACACAGTTGATGTGGCAGGACTTTATATTCCAATTATGTAAATGTCTTTACAATTATACTCACCATAAGCTTTCAGGAGAGCTTCAGCCGGAAAATCGTCAATCTACACATGAATGAAAGTGATTGCAGTAATCAAGATGCATTGTAAAATTTTAAAGGTTGTATAGATGCATGTGGATATGATCTATGGAAATGTCAAAAGTAAAAGTACATGTAAAACTAAACATGTCTGTTAGCCACATCAGATTTTAGTCAATAGACAACATATAGTACGTACTCCCAATGGGCCTGCAATTCTTTGTACAGTTGCCTTCTTCAATCGCTGTAGAGAATCTGTGTTGTGAAATTCCTGAGAGGACAAGCATCAATTTTGTTATGTTCTTACCCTCACCACACCACCAAACATCTGCACACATGCATGCAACAATGCGTCTTACGTTTCTCCGTCCTTCCAACGCTGTGGACTGCGTCTCACTCCCATCCATGTTGCTCTCCTATTAGAAATACATTAGTAAGTGGCTACGTTTGTTTGTCAACCATTCTAAACAGCATGATCGAATTAAAATGGATGGGATTTCTAAACACTGCCGTGTAAGACAGCTGCAGATAACACAAGTGATACCGTAATCATTCAATGCAAGCCATAACTTCTAAGGTTGCCCCAGTACACTCACCGTCATCACCATTTTGCACTCCAGGAGCTTGGCTATGTCCTCGTGTTTGGCCTGTGCTGCTGCCTCGCATGGAGTCTGTCCCGCTATGTTGTGGGCAAACAGAGGGGCGCCGTGGTCCACGAGGATCTGGTAAAGGGAGGTAATAGACCATTAAGTTATGGGGCCCCTTTATACACATATTTATGTAATTGAATAAGAAGGTCATATATGCCCATACACACATCACTATTAGGGTGACAAAACTAACTATTGCGCATGTAAGTCAATTGTATATAATTTTCAGGTCAGCAATGCAGCACAATAACTGTTATACAGATATTCATATCAAGAGCATTGGGGGGGGAAAAGGTGTGTGTGTGTGTGTGCGTAACCTGTGACCTCTCTTCAAAGATTGACTGCCTATAGCATCCATTCTCTGCTTTAAAACATGCACGCACGCACGCACACGCACGCGCACGCACACCGCACGCACACACACACGCGCACACACATGCACATGTGCACACACACACACACACACACACACATATCTCACCTCCACACACCCTTGTAGTCCAGATGCAGCAGCCAAATGCAGGGGAGTGTTCCTGGCCTGCAAAGAAGAAGAAAAGGAAGTCCTAGGGTGATAGCCAACCCACGCGCGACATTTACAACGAGGCTATAGGGCAGGACCAGAAGTAATGTCTCTGCATGTTCACAACGTTGAACTTAATTTTGCAACGCGTGCATGCATCTTATTTTGTTGGATCATGGTGTTATTGGTTATTGGATATAATGACATGTGGCTTTGAATCCGCTTGCGTCACCGATAAACACTTCGGTGATTATCGGAAGCTTTGCTTAACATAATTATGCTGCCGTTGCAGCAAAGACCTTCTTTTTTAATACGCAAGTTGTTCGTTTTTGCCCGCTTTCAAACCCTCACGTCCAAGCAGCCTTACCGCGTAAAATATATTTAAGGTCTGCAGTTAATACCATAGATATTATATATAACATCTATGGTAATACTGATCAACAGACCTACGCGCCCGTAACGACCCATGACTTTGCTTTGAACAAAGCTAAGTACTGTTAAGTGCCTTTTGCAATGAATTGAGTTACCGCATCGGGGATCCCTATAAGTGTGGTGCGTGTTTACGCATTGTCCGTTGTTGTATTCGAAAGCCTACATGTGCGGATACCATGCTGTACCGTAAGATTCCATTTCAACTACGTGTGCGATATTGGCACAATAGATGCCTCACGGGAACAACACCAGACAACCCCCCTGAGCCTGAGAAAAGAAAGAAAAGAACACTTACTTTGTCTCTGACGCCTAGGTTCCATTTGTCGTCGACGTACGTGCTCGCGCTGTCGTAATCCCCCGTGTCCGGTATCACTTCGTACGCTTCCTCCCTCGACGCCTCGGGGACGTGGTCGAGGAGGAGTTCCAACAGCTCCGCCCGTTCCGTTTGGACGGCGGGGTCGCTGGAGACGGACGTGCAGGCGACGTGGATTGGGGTCTCTTCATTAGAGTTGGTGGCGAACGGGTCGCCCCCATGTTGCAAGAGGTGTCGGAGGAGGTCCCTCGCTCCCGCTCTTGCCACCAGATGCATAAGCGTGTCGCGACGCTTCCAGCCGATCGGCGTGTTGGGTTTGAAGTTGTCTTTCAGGTCCTGGCTCTCCTCCCAGAGCGCCATGGCCTCTGAAGTCTTCCTGTCTTTTAGCAAGGTAACCAGCTTGGTCCCGTTACTTCCCATGTCGCCTGGTGACGGAGACATAAAAACCACACCCACTACATTCTACATGTATTATATAACCGGGCGCAATCTTGTCACACGCCCCCGCATTTACTTACGCCCACTAATACTATTATCCGCGAACTTGTTTACCAGGCCACGTAGTACGTAGTACCATTGCAGTAGTACCATTGTAAGCTTAGGCCCAATTCCTTTAGGCTTTACAACTTCGTTTACATTTTTTTTTTCTTTTCTTAGGGTTTAGTACGATACGCTTTATTCCATTCGGGTAATGAATGATCATGAATAGAGACCATTTGGAGCTGTGGATACAGGCGCTAGCTCAGATCAAAAGGACTTCAGAATGGATGAGCATCCGAATTCCGCAGCATGAACAAGCCACGTGCGTGTTGGCTCATATTTCGCGTATACATGCAGTTACCACAACATACCTTTGTACAGCTGGCAAAACAAGCCAAATTGCGCCAAATTGCGCCAAATTGCGGTAATGGTCATCGGTGCAGTGTGACTGTCTGTCGCTATGACAGCGAGCTGCATGTACTGTGCTTGTCATAATGCGTGGGTGTATGTGTATACGCGTCAATAAATGACATGGGAGGTAACGGGACGAAGCTAGTTACTCTGCTCAAGGAAAGGAGGATACCAGAGGCCATCGCGCTCTGGGAGGAGAGCCCGGAGCTGATAGACACGTTCAAGCCGAACGTCCCCATCGGTTGGAAGTATCGTGAGACACCAATGCACCTGGTCGCTCGAGCGGGAGCGAAGAAGCTGCTGGCTTACCTGCTGGAGAAAGGCGGGAACCCGTTCGTCACCAATTCCAACGACGATACGCCCATCCACATTGCATGCACGTCCGTCACGAACGACTCTGAAGCGGAGATGGAACGGAGGGAGCTGCTGGAGCTACTGCTTGGCGCGGTTCGCGCGGGAGCGGGTCCCGAGAGAGAGGCCGATTCCTATCACATAATTCCGGACAAAGGAGAGCCGCATTCATCCCAGGAACAGTTTCAGTCTCACACCGAGGATCGCTGGAATCTTGGCGTTGTTAACAAGGTACAGGGATTAAAATCGCGTTTATCGTAAATCTGCGACCCGCTTTGCCTTGGTCGCACAAGGTTATCCTCTAAATGCTAAACATACACACCATGCCATCGGCTAGACTGAAGCATATAGGTTACAGGATTCAGTTTACCTATCAGAATAATTGCATGGCACGAGGGGGATCGGAAAGAACATTGAAACCAACAATAAGGCATGCGATGCAGTTATACAATACGCAGAAACTGAACTCTGATGAGCAAGTGTAAAATATCATGTACGATTTATATAAATTACCAACATAAGTACACCATCCCATCATCGCAAATACCCATTGGGGTGGGCGTGGAGAGCGCCTTCCTCTCACTACATGATGTACCTATACTTGCAGGCCAAAAATACTCCACTACACTTGGCAGCTGCGTCGGGACTTGAAAAATGTGTTACGGTAAGCTAGATCGCTAGCTGTGGGATGTTTGAATTACTGGTGCAGAGCCATGCATGCATTGCATTCTTCTGCACAAGATTAACTTTGCTATTGCAACGACATGTTTAGTTTTGAAAGCATGTAAATGTTGCAACTACTAAATTATTAACTTCGCTAGATATTATCACTATTAAATATCAGGCTTGTCAGTTTTTTTTTCCCCACACGCGTGTAAGATTTGAGTACTGGGCCCTGAACTCATCATAATGACCAAATCTGTCTGACATCTCAACACTGTTGCAGATCCTCGTGGACCACGGCGCCCCTCTGTTTGCCCACAACATAGCGGGGCAGACTCCATGCGAGGCAGCAGCACAGGCCAAACACGAGGACATAGCCAAGCTCCTGGAGTGCAAAATGGTCCTGATGGTGAGTAGAATGACTTCTTTAGTTATCTCAGAGCTGCCCAATGTGCCCATCCGTTATGTCATCACACAATAATATAATTTAATCAGTTGGTTGGGGATGAGGTAGGATAAAATTAGGAGCTTTCCTTATGCAAGAGATGTACACGTTTGTTTTCTCAGAAATGACATACTTTGTCACAGCTCGGTAGGACTAATTTTTTTTTTTCAACTAGGAAAGAAATGTGCTGCCCAACATGACCAGGTTTTCTGTGGCAATCAGGAAAAGAAAAGTGAAACCTATAATAGTTCATTCTTAGGTCCAAAATGTGCGCACACTGCATGCATGCATGTACTCCAACACAGGCATATTACAGCAAGACTGCTCTTGAAATTTTGCGAAAAGAGTCTGTTAGAAGATTAGCGCAAACATTGGAGGTAACTACCAAGCTGTGTTGTGCTATGCCCTGTTTGTGTGGGGGGCACTGCATATGCGAAAAGTGACAGCTACGCAATTAATGCATGATAGCTGTAACTACATCGTGTTCCTTGCAAAGTAAGAATGACAATTCTTACCTTACAAAGATCCCAGAATTTCCAGCAGATGCTCTCCTTCATGCATACGGTGAGACTTCTCCTTGATGTATGTGAAAATTGGAATGCCTATAGAGGTGTGGCTTTTATTGTTCTTGGGCAGTGAACCTGTATAATAATCCTACCCGTTCTAAACAAATCTGCTCATACGGGATGCAAGCACTTAGTCATACTTTTGGCGTGTTTATTGCTTCTTTTAAGAACACATTCAAGTAGACAATATGCATTGGTGAATATCAATATGTGGTAGAGAGTGGCCCTTATTTTGTCATCAGGTTGGTCAGAAGACTTGGTCATTGAAGCATGGAGGATGGATGCACCCTCAGCCTGCAGAAAGTCTGGGTTGAATGTAGACGAACTTAGTGGAGGGAGGAGAATGACTACTTCTCAACGCGTGTATGAGGCACGTACACATTATGGGCATGGGAGAGGGGAGAAGGAGGGTGTGAAATGTATTGCCATCGGACCCTTAATACTCCAGTGTGAGATCTGTGCAATGGAAATCTGCTTCAAGGAGAAGATAACAGTCCCATGTGGGCACCGCGCCTGTCGGGAATGCTGGACAAAGTATGCCAATCCACTTTCAATATGGTCCCACATTGCGCCATATGCCACAATGAAGACCACAATTGACAAGGCGTATGATGACAAAAAATTACTTTGCATTACAGGTACCTAGAGCTGCAGATCAATGAGGGAGGAGGGAAGGAGATAAGGTGTCCTGCAAGTGGCTGCTACATTGTGGTCCCAAATGTGAGCCAGGTTTTTTTTTTTAATTGTTGAGCGGGGCAAAGCAAGTCATCAGTGGCCTCATTTGCTATGCACGTGCAATGCACTGTCAGGAAGTGCTGTATGCAGTGTTGCCCGATGACTTGGTCCAAAAGCACAGAGACCTCACTCTGAGGGACTTTGTGGGTTCCAGAAAAGATATGAAGTGGTGTCCTGTCCCTGAGTGCAAATACACAATACTAAGGTCACCAGAGGAGGAGGAGCAGAGCACTTGCTACAGGCCTCGCACCGAGATGGCCGTCAACGTGGTGTGTGGGAATGGCCACTGGGTCTGCTGGTGAGAAAGTGTGTTAAGTATGTTAACACTGCAATACACACAATAAGCATACATACGCACATATATACATGACACACACATGCATACATATACATACAAACGTACTAGTATGCATATACATATAAACTCAAAATGCGTCTAACCACAAGATGTTTACATCGTCAGTGACTTGTTCATCCCATTGCATAAAAAAGGCTAACTGGTTTTTTTTTAATTTAATGGCTCATAACTGTAAACTCTCCAACCATATAATGAGTGTGATAACACTTACATTTGCAAACATATAGGACGTGTCTGCAAGAGGCCCACGAACCTTGCAGCTGTGAACTATGGAAAAGGTGGAAGGAGACCATTGACTCAATAGGAGATGGTATACCTAACCCCCTCCTTGGCTGAACAATAGACATTTACTACTTTGTCAGTGTAGTTGATGAAGCCGCAGACATGGTGGTGATTGAAAGTGAAAGGTGGATCCTAAGACATACGAAGCCATGCCCCCAGTGCAGGTAAACAGAAAACAACCCCAAAGCTTATTTTGAACTATTTGAATTTCCATTCCTGTTAAAAGTGTTCCTATTCAGAAACTCGAAGGATGCAACCAAATCACTTGCAGAAATGTAAGAGGCAATTTTCAGAGCCACACACACACACACACCTTGGCATGTAGTTCCTTGTAATTGGTCTATATTTGAATTCAGTGTGGATATATTTTCTGCTGGCTATGTATGGCTTCATGGGACAGCCACAGTCAGAAAACCGGAGGACACTTCTTGTAAGTAATTTGCAGCCTCCTATTACACTCAAAGTGACAATATTTCTTGGGAGCTCTGCATCTAAATTCAATCAGCTACAATACATTTTTAACTGCACTTCTTTGTATTTTCAAGCTGCAATCGCTATACTGAACGTGCTGCAGCAAGCCATCACCTAAGAGATGTCCAAACTTCCTATGAAAACAGCAGGAGAATGAAAACTGAGGCAAACAGCAAGCTTATGCATTATTACGAACGCTACCAAAATCATCTTCAAAGCATGAAGGTTACTTACGGATGGTGTGGTGGGGTGGGGGGTGGGGGGAATTTAATTATTCACCCTTTTCTATTGCTTTGCTTTATTTTGCAGGTAGAGAAGGTGCTTCTAGAGAAATCAACAGCCAAGTCCAAAGCCATGACCAGAACGTTAGAAAGATGTATGCTGTGAGCACCAAATCTACTTTGAGATGACCTTTGTGCCTTCTTTCTCATAGTTGCCGAGAGAAAAGCATTGCCCAGGTGCAACAGCATACAGATGGATGACCAAGCATCCTCATCACCATCCCCTGCTTGTGCAAGCTTCAATTACCTAGAAGACATCATCCTGGTTTTACTGCATTCTAGAAGGATTTTATCTTCTTCCTATGCTTTGGGGTACTTCATATCTGAAAGTGACAGAAGAGAAGAAACATATGAAACCCTACAGGTGTGTTGACAAGTGTAGAAAATTTTAAAAAGGGGGTTAACTTAATGTCACTACAATGTCTAAATTTAGTCTGTTAATCTCCATTCAGCCTCTTCCTGACATATCCCTACAACATACATGTAGTATACTGATGGCTGTAGCTCACAGTAAAGTCGTACAGCATCCATTTTCCTTATAGTAATTGTATGACTAACAAGATGCAAATTCAGCTTACTGATTTTTTTTTCTTCAACCAGGGTAGCCTTGAAGAAGTGGTAGAAAGGCTCTCACAGATGGTGAACAGACCTTACCTCTGCACAACACACTTAGCAATGGCTGCTACCGCCAGAACTGTCGGTAACATGTGTGAAAAATACTTGCAAGTCGTGAAGAGAGGCAGTGATAAGGAAATGCACTCAACAGCTCTCCATTCCACATCGCCTCGACGGAGTTGCAGAGGCTCGTATTAGACTCTGGGAAAGCTCTCAGTATCTTCCCGATCTCCGTCAAATAGAAATCACTGTTTTTAATCCCATCTTTTTTTAATTTTGCCACATTACATATTACGTAGTTATTTTGCAAACGAAAGTCACGCGACTAACTGGGGGCGTGGCAGGCATAAATTTATGCAAGTATGTCTAGTGAGCACGGCTCTTCGGCTACCAATGTATGCATTAAAAGGTGGAACGTGTTCTTTTCCCCCGCTGTTGTATATTTCCCATCCGTTTATGCCGTCCTTCTCCGTAGACTAAGCAGGGAGGTAGAGGACATGGCAACTAACCCTCCTCCAGGGTGCAGGTACGAGTGGGCGTTCGCGTGACTCATGTCTATAATGAGTTTTGAGCAGCCAGTGGATTATGGCGGTGGCCGTAGTAGGGCAAGTGGTGGGCTTTAATTAGAACCGTAATACTTGCTAGCTCTTCGCTTAGTAAAATTGGATAAGTTCCAGGGAGCGTTTGCCCCGCTGTAAGTATCAGGAAGGGTTTATTCATACATAGGCAAGAATGAACAATATCTCTAAATAGGAAAGAAAAAAAACATCCTTAAGCATGTGGTCCATCCATATGTCATGAGCTTCAAACTTTTTTTTTTTTTTAACACGGGGATGTTTGGCCCTGGCACTGATAGGATGTTATTTAACCTTTTTTGCAGGGCTAGTCCGAAGGCAGACAACATGTTTGAGTGGACAGGACACATTGATGGTCCCCCTGACTCTGTCTATGCGGGGGGAAAGTTCCTCATTGACATCAAAATCCCCACAGACTATCCATTCAGCCCACCTAAGGTAGTTTCTTAGTTACAATGGCTTTAAAATTAAAATATATAAAACTCATGTGCAACGTCACACCGAACAATTTCAGGTCTTGTTCAAAACGAGAGTCTACCACTGTAACATTAACAGTCAGGTGAGCTCATTGAATAATCAGAACGTGTATCTGTCATTTGCCCACACTCGTCACTGATATGCTGCACTAATCCATACCATCCCTTCCACCTGACTGTTTGTGGTGTGTGTGTGGTGTGGGTACACATATATGTGTGTGTATGTGTATGTGTATGTGTGTGTGTGTGTGTGTGTGTGTGTGTGACTGTGTTTATTAGACAGCCCATAATGGTGTGGTGGTCTGAAGCCATAGTTATGCACTTTGGCCTAGGGGCTGTTGGTTGTAGGAATGCTGTGTTTGATTTCCTAAGTAGACATTAGACACTTTTGGTGGTACGAAAAACCACTAACTCATTTCTAAATATAGTCTTTATTACATCATTCTAATTATTTAGCTACTTACTCCCACTCATTAGCAAGTGATTGAGTAAGGACATGAGGCACACCCACATAACATCTTGATATTCATTTCATGTGATTATGACATGTCAGGGTTTTCAGGGCCTACAATTATCACAGTGGATGACCAGTGTCAGAGCAAATGCTAGTCTAAAACAGGTTAACCTTGAGGTCAAGAATTGGTATTTTGCCATGTTTATGGTTGGAAGGAATGAGGTAGAGAGGAGGGAGCGAGAGACTTAAAGTGAGAGGGAGAGAGGGAAGAAGGAACGGAATTAGATGTACAGATTTCCAAAAGTGGTTTGTTATATTTTAACCTGTTCAACCATATCACGGTGCAGGGCATGGTGTGTTTGGACATTCTCAAGGACAGGTGGACCCCTGCCCTGAACATCGGGGGACTTCTGCTCTCCTTGGTCAGCCTGCTGAGCTCTTGTAACCCAAGTGAGTTGGGAGCATTTTAAGCAAAATGATCATTAACTACTTGTATCATTATGTAATACTTCAAGCCACTCAAGTGTGCTTGACAGCCTTGGTATTTAAACTAGTCACAAGGTCTAGACTAGGCAGGCCTGAACCTGCCAGAGGTGTTGGTGGTCAACTAAACCCATTTGTTATGGGGGAGGGCCTCACCACTGGCACACAGCTCCTGTTTTGATAGGAGGGCTTTACCTCCTATAACACCTTACAGTGCACATTCTTGTCGTCAATGCTCTGTGCATAATGGGAGCGAATGAGTGCATAGGGTAGTGATAGATTAACATAACTGTGTTGCCTTTGCAGAAAACAAAAGCAGTTGTAGTCTTCCCACATGACACCTATGGTCCTCGCACATGACACACCCACTTGGCACCTATGCTCCTCCCATGTGGCACACCCACTTGACACCTATGCTCCTCCCACACTGCACACCTGTGCTCCTCCCACATGGCACACCCACATGACACCTGTGCTCTTCCCACATGGCACACCCACATGACACCTGTGCTCCTCCCACATGGCACACCCACATGACACCTGTGCTCCTCCCACATGGCACACCCCTCATGACACCTATGCTCCTCCCACATGGCACTCCCACATGACACCGGTGCTCCTCCCACATGGCACACCCACATGACACCTGTGCTCCTCCCACATGGCACACCCACATGATTATGACCCTACTACTCACACATTTCTTGCAGCTTCCATTACTTCTTCCTATCGGAACATGTGCTAGCAAGGTTCCATATCCACATAGGATTCCTTTGCCACCAACTATCTCATAGAGAATGTTTTTATTTACTCGTTTGCAATCAATATAAAACATAATTGAGTATCATCTGCAACAAAGCACATCATTTTTGTAGATAAAAATTGTGTGTGCCACTTGCAGATACAGACCAGCTATGAAACAAACTGACAAACGGAAAGCGTAAAACACAGACAGGACGATCGCTGGGGCTTACTGATCACTGGGGCTCTGATCACTGGGGCTCACTGATCACTGGGGCTCACTGATCACTGGGGTTCACTGATCACTGGGGCTCACTGATCATTGGGGCTCTGATCACTGGGGCACACTGATCACTGGGGCACACTGATCACTGGGGCTCACTGATCACTGGGGTTCACTGATCACTGGGGTTCACTGATCACTGGGGCACACTGATCACTGGGGCTCTGATCACTGGGGCACACTGATCACTGGGGCACACTGATCACTGGGGCACACTGATCACTGGGGCACACTGATCACTGGGGCTCACTGATCACTGGGGTTCACTGATCACTGGGGTTCACTGATCACTGGGGCTCACTGATCACTGGGGCTCACTGATCACTGGGGCTCACTGATCACTGGGGCTCACTGATCACTGAGGCTCACTGATCACTGGGGTTCACTGATCACTGGGGCTCACTGATCACTGGGGCTCACTGATCACTGGGGCTCACTGATCACTGGGGCACACTGATCACTGGGGCTCACTGATCACTGGGGCTCACTGATCACTGGGGCTCACTGATCACTGGGGCTCACTGATCACTGGGGTTCACTGATCACTGGGGCTCACTGATCACTGGGGCTCACTGATCACTGGGGCTCACTGATCACTGGGGCTCACTGATCACTGAGGCTCACTGATCACTGGGGTTCACTGATCACTGGGGCTCACTGATCACTGGGGCTCACTGATCACTGGGGCTCACTGATCACTGGGGCACACTGATCACTGGGGCTCACTGATCACTGGGGCTCACTGATCACTGGGGCTCACTGATCACTGGGGCTCACTGATCACTGGGGCTCACTGATCACTGGGGCTCACTGATCACTGAGGCTCACTGATCACTGGGGTTCACTGATCACTGAGGCTCACTGATCACTGAGGCTCACTGATCACTGGGGCTCACTGATCACTGAGGCTCACTGATCACTGGGGCACACTGATCACTGGGGCTCACTGATCACTGAGGCTCACTGATCACTGGGGCTCACTGATCACTGAGGCTCACTGATCACTGGGGCACACTGATCACTGGGGTTCACTGATCACTGGGGCTCACTGATCACTGGGGCTCACTGATCACTGGGGTTCACTGATCACTGGGGCACACTGATTACTGGGGCTCACTGATCACTGAGGCTCACTGATCACTGGGGCTCACTGATCACTGGGGCACACTGATCACTGGGGCTCACTGATCACTGGGGCTCACTGATCACTGGGGCTCACTCATCACAGGGGCTCACTGATCACTGGGGCTCACTGATCACTGGGGCTCACTGATCACTGGGGTTCACTGATCACTGAGGCTCACTGATCACTGGGGTTCACTGATCACTGGGGCACACTGATCACTGGGGCACACTGATCACTGGGGCACACTGATCACTGGGGCTCACTGATCACTGGGGCACACTGATCACTGGGGCTCACTGATCACTGGGGCTCACTGATCACTGGGGCTCACTCATCACAGGGGCTCACTGATCACTGGGGCTCACTGATCACTGGGGCTCACTGATCACTGGGGTTCACTGATCACTGAGGCTCACTGATCACTGGGGTTCACTGATCACTGGGGCACACTGATCACTGGGGCACACTGATCACTGGGGCACACTGATCACTGGGGTTCAAGGATGGCCGAAGCAACTGATCTAACTATGGTGTTCAAGCTTCCATGTAGGTCATATAAAGGCCGACATACACGGGTCGACTTCCTGCCAATTTATCATCTGCAACTCAAATGAATACGGGTGAAAATTCAGTAAACTAAAGTTTTACGGAGTTTTTGCGCATATTCATTTGAGTTGCAGGCGATAAATCGGCAGGAAGTCGACCCGTGTATGTCGGCCTTTAAATGACTGACTTTGGAATTATTGGCGGTGATTAGATAGCAAGCCTAGAAGGCAACTGGAGAATAACACTTTTCTCACAGCCTCTTGTGCCAAATGCATGTGAATCTCAACGATCGCGGGGCCTGCTCACACATCAAAGATCTTCCCACTTGGCTGTGTGCCCCCTTGCCTTCAGAGGTTTTGAGCAGCTGCCCCTACATTATGTGTGCTGTACGTGCAAGCCCAGCTGATACTGTTCCTTAATGTCCATACTGATGCCACAGATGACATCAGGGGTGGGGCTGAGTGCTCTGGACATTAATTACGCTATATATTGAAAGGGTATTAAATTTATGTCTCTTACTGAAAAGGTATTAATTACAATTGTCTTATTGAAAAGGAATTAAGCCATATATATCTTGTGCCATAGCGTAGCAATTAGATCTGACCATTGACGTGCCAAGGACGATACAGCCTTGGAAGTGTAGGTCTGAGCTGCCATCTTCGAGGTCTGGTGTATAAAGATCTGAGCCCCAAGCTACGAATGTTTCTACAACCAGTGCCAGCAATAAATGTTAACAATTAAATCAAACCCCTTAATCAAATAATTTTGCTTTATTAATGGCTTCATTGTAGGGGTGGGGGAGAGAAGTGTGTTGACATCCATGTTTGGAACGGTTTCCGAAAAAAAATGATACTTAGCATATAAATATATAAAGTTATAAAAATGATTCACGTTTGAACTTTGTATCAGTGGTGGTTGCATTTATTTAATGCAATCACTAATGCTATCAATAAACCATACTGCCACACAATGTAGTTTAGAAGTGACATTCAAATCATTTCTCCACCACTAAACATTCAGTTTGTGAACTTTTTTTTAATTCTGCACCCCAAAACCTCACAGCACTGTTATGTACACCATGGCATAATCCTGTACCTACAGCGGCACATTGATGCCATCACATGTACACACCGTTGCATGTATGTGTATTATACATCAACCCACACCATCACATGTACCCACACCATCATCATCACATATACACCATCATCATCACATGTACACCATCATCATCACATATACACCATCACTATCACACATGCTCCTACCCTCTCAGACGATCCACTGGTGGGGAGCATTGCCAGCCAGTACCTCAGCGACCGCAAGAAACACGATGAAATTGCAAGAGCATGGACCCAGAGATATGCCAAATGATTGCTCCACTCACGCACAAACAAAAATTCAGTTGCTTTGCATGTATGTGTGTTGTTACAATGTGGTGTCTATGATAAAAGTGTATACATTTCAACAAAAGTCCCTTTAAAAAAATTAACCGTATGCACGATTCCAGCCAGAGCTGTGGTAATAAGTGCATGGTGTGAAATCATCTTACTACTTATTGAGGATGCAGTGGAGCCTGCCTTAAAATGGTCACCTCACTTGTCAGTATACCAAATGATCCCCGCTTCATACAAGGTCCTGAGACGGCCAAGCCACCATTCTGCAAAAGGCCACTTACTACTGGGTCCAAAGGTGGACCAGTTTTAGTTACAACGTGGACTGTCTTAAATGGCTGCCACGGTTTCTGTTCTCCTACACCTTAACCCTTCAGGTCCAGCCCGCTACATGGAACTTAACACTTCAGTGCTTATGACATGATTTGCTATGAGGCCCATGTAATGATGGGTTTGGTTGCTCAACTGTACTGAAATGGAACAGCTGAGATGGTGAGAGACAAGGCACTGCACGTCTGGTGTGGCTTGTCTACAATAAGAGCACCTGGGTCCTTCGGTTGGGAGGAAGGGTGTAGGGCTGCCATATCAAAAATCTGCAGGAAGTAACTTGAACATCTACCTGGAGACAAGCTCCCTCTTGCACGCTGTACTTAATGATCCCTGCATGTTATTAGAATGACAACTGTTAGAATATAAAGAATATGAATAATTTTTTTTTCTCATTTGAATAAAAACATTCATGTGGGTATCAGTGCCTTCAAAATTGTGAGTACAAAGGTCATGTCCGCATCTCCAGTCAGTACCACATCATACAGGTCCATGTATCGAGAGAGCAACACGACCTCCTAATGTTAGAAGTAAACAAACTTAAAAACATCTGAACCCCGCCCATCTCATATGACCCCCACCTCCTACACATTCAACTTAAGGCCAGGTTATTAAAGGTCCCTCCCACCTGACCTCAAAGGGCGTAAGGCCAACCCCCCCCCCCCCCCCCCGCATACACACATACCCATGCATACATACATACATACATACATACATACATACACACACACACACACATACATACATACATACATACACATACACACATGCATGTACGCACTCACTCACGTGCACAGACATGCATACAAGCAGACCACACACGAGACAAGATTAGCATACATCATGGTTTAGGAAGCCAATCTTGATGATGCTGTGAGAATTCACGCCGTTGATCCCATCAGTCATGCTGGGGTCACCCTGGGAGTCACCAAGCAGGAGTACATTTGGCCTGTGCTGAAGGTAATAACCCCCCTCAACTCCACGTGTACACAACAACAGTAACAACCCGCTGCACACACACACACACAAGCACCCCTGTGCCCCCGCAATGCTGCCCCAAGTGCATGTAGGCTTTACAGGGAACCACAGCGGTTGCATACGCTCATGATATTGGTGATTCACTTATTCTAGGCTAGTGGGCACGCACCCTGTATATCACACACACACACACACACACACACACACACACACACACACACACACACACATACACACACACACACACACACAACCTCTGCCGCTTTGAATTCATCCTTGAAGAACTCGGTCACATGGTGCTTGTTGAAGGTGTGGATGAGGGGTTCGGAGAACGTTCTGGCCACTCCTTCCTCGTCGTAGATAAGGCTGTTGGATATGATGCGCATGTTGGCCCATAGCTTGGACTGCTGCACAAACACCTGGTGTATCACATCTGCGTGCATGTGGGGTGTGCATGTACGTGTGTGTGTGTGTGTGTGTGTGTGTGTGTGTGTGTGTGTGTGTGTGGTACCATACAGGGGGTGGCCATTGAGAAAAGGGATGTGATATGCCCATCCTAATGGTACCAGCATCTGTATATATGCACATGTGTATGCTAACAAAATACACTACATGTGGTGTGGAAACTGACCTGCCAGACCTGCTGATAAGACATAGAGAGGCACGGAATGCTGCTCTAACATGCCAAAGACATCGTCAGCCTTAGGCCTTTTGATTTAGAAATGTACAAAAACCAAGGAGTGAGAGCAGGTGGGAGGAGTGATGGAGAGGTGGGAGGAGTGATGGAGAGATGGGAGGAGTGATGGAGAGGTGGGAGGAGTGATGGAGAAGTGGGAGGAGTGATGGAGAGGTGGGAGAAGTGATGGAGAGGTGGGAGAAGTGATGGAGAGGTGGGAGGAGTGATGGAGAGGTGGGAGAAGTGATAGAGAGGTGGGAGAAGTGATGGAGAGGTGGGAGGAGTGATGGAGAGGTGTGAGGAGTGGAGGGAAGGTGCGATAGAGGAGTGATGGAGAGGTGGGAGGAGTGATGGAGAGGTGGGAGGAGTGATAGAGAGGTGGGAGAAGTGATGGAGAGGTGGGAGGAGTGATGGAGAGGTGGGAGGAGTGATGGAGGGAAGGTGCGATAGAGGAGTGATGGAGAGGTGGGAGGAGTGATGGAGAGGTGGGAGAAGTGATGGAGAGGTGGGAGGAGTGATGAAGAGGTGGGAGGAGGATGGAGAGGTGGGAGGAGTGATGAAGAGGTGGGAGGAGGATGGAGAGGTGGGAGGAGTGATGGAGAAGTGGGAGGAGTGATGGAGAGGTAGGAGAAGTCATGGAGAGGTGGGAGGAGTGATGGAGAGATGGGAGAAGTGATGGAGAGGTGGGATGGAGAGGTGGGAGAGAGGTAGGAGAAGTGATGGAGAGGTGGGAGGAGTGATGGAGAGGTGGGAGGAGTGATAGAGAGGTGGGAGAATGGGAGGAGTGATGGAGAGGTGGGAGGAGTGATGGAGAGGTGGGAAGAGTGATGGAGAGGTGGGAGAATGGGAGGAGTGATGGAGAGGTGGGAAGAGTGATGGAGAGGTGGGAGGAGTGATGGAGAGATGGGAAAAGTGATGGAGAGGTGGGAGAAGTGATGGAGGGAAGGAAAGATAGAGGAGTGATGGAAGGAAGGTGCGATAGAGGAGTGATGGAGAGGTGGGAGGAGTGATGGAGAGGTGGGAGAAGTGATGGAGAGGTGGGAGAAGTGATGGAGGGAAGGAAAGATAGAGGAGTGATGGAGGGAAGGTGCGATAGAGGAATGATGGAGAGGTGGGAGGAGTGATGGAGATTTGGGAGAAGTGATGGAGAGGTGGGAGGAGTGATGGAGAGGTGGGAGAAGTGATGGAGAGGTGGGAGGAGTGATGGAGAGGTGGGAAGAGTGATGGAGAGGTGGGAGAAGTGGGAGAAGTGATGGAGAGGTGGGAGAAGTGATGGAGAGGTGGGAGAAGTGATGGAGAGGTGGGAGAAGTGATGGAGAGGTGGGAGAAGTGATGGAGAGGTGGAGAAGTGATGGAGAGGTGGGAGGAGTGATGGAGAGGTGGGAGGAGTGATGAGAGGTGGGAGAAGTGATGGAGAGGTGGGAGAAGTGATGGAGAGGTGGAGAAGTGATGGAGAGGTAGGAGAAGTGATGGAGAGGTGGGAGGAGTGATGGAGAGGTGGGAGAAGTGATGGAGAGGTGGGAGGAGTGATGGAGAGGTGGAAGGAGTGATGGAGAGGTGGGAGGAGTGATGGAGGGAAGGAACGATAGAGGAGTGATGGAGGGAAGGTGCGATAGAGGAGTGATGGAGAGGTGGGAGAAGTGATGGAGAGGTGGGAGGAGTGATGGAGGGAAGGAACAATAGAGGAGTGATGGAGTGAGGTGGGAAGTAATGGAAGAGATCATTGACGTTTAGTGATAAGTGGGTAGGAGAAGGGAGACAGATGACATAGAACACAGATAAAAATTAAATAGGGGGAGGGGTGTGGCCAAAGGGGTGGAAGGGGTGGGGGGCAAGCCTACCGAAGTGTGATGTTGGCATCGGCCACCATCACTTTGATATCACTTTTCTTGACATGGTATTTAAGCATAAGAGCGTTGGATGTCCTCCACCTAACACACATTCACAAGCACCACACGCAAAACCAAACATAAACACGGAAATCACAGCACCGCAGCAATACGCCATTCTGCGGAGCCAACTCCCTCACCATTCCACCATGGCCTGTGTGCGCTGTTCTATTGAGACGTCCCTGGTAAATATAAATTAAAATGGAATGCGTGTGAACATGCCTTCCATCTACCTGTGAGGACAGAACACAGATAAGTCACTCACTTGGCAATTTCAATGGGGTAGTATCGATTCTTGACTTGGAGTATCTGGTAATGGAGAGGAATTGTTAAGGGTGTGGTGTGTATTTAAGTGCATGTGTGTGTGCGTGTGTGTGTGTGTGTGTGTGTGTGTGTGTGTGTGTGTGTGTGTGTGTGTGTGCAAGTGCGTGTCCAAACCTCGTCTCTGAATGACTTCGGCATGCGACTTGAGCTCTCAATCACCCCTAGCGGCAGGGGTGGAGGGAAACAGTAAGACCACAGCTATATCAGAAATGCACTAAGCTCTCTACAAGTAGACTTAGAGGGGAGTGTTTGTGTGTGTATGTGTGTGTGTGTGTGTGTGTGTGTGTGTGTGTGCGTGTGCGTGCATTGTGTGTGCATTGTGTGTGTGAGTGTGAAGAAAGAGACAGTATGTGACACCAATACTAAGTTACGAAACTAAAACTCATAACAACACATGTGTGATCGGATGTGGCTTACTAGCTTTGACCTGCAGACGTGATCCACAGGTCATTTTCATACCCATATCCTTACCATGTAACACAGGTAAGCAATTAGTCATGCCCATCTATTAAAAACAATACCAATACCATCTAGAAAAAGCACAACCACAATACTTGTTCAAGCAAAACACCATAAAAACCAACACACACACACACACATACACACACACATACACACACATCACTCATACCCTTATGTAAGACCCACCATAAGATGTTTCTCCAGGTCTTCCGTTGGCACATGTGAAAGAAGTGAGGGTCATATCGAAGTCAGCAAACACCTGAAGAGCCACGGCCAATGAAGAAGGGAAGGGAACCCATTGATGCCATAGGTAACGTAGGAATAGCCCGAATCCCTCCCACCTTCTTCAGCCATTGCCTTCATAGTACACAGGTATAATGTCAGCACAATGTGCATTGGAATTTAAAAAAAGAGTCCAACTAGTCAGACCATAAAGTATCTATGGTCTAACAAGACGAGCACGCCTGTAGTCAGCAGTGGGCGGGGGAGGGGGGGGTGGTCGGCAACCGCACTTTCAATACAGAAGACATTTCAAGAAAGGAAAAACCATCCTTCTTGGTTGGCTTAGGAAGCAAGTAAGTATATTTTAATGCAACTACGTTCCCTTTAAATAATAACACATCGGGTGTAAAACACTACCGCATGCACCACGCTACCCTACGGAATAGGACATAAACGTATGATCTCCTAATTCGAGGGGGGAGGGGGGGGGGGGGGGTCTAGAGGGCGTGGCGGGGCGTTATGCCAGAACAAAACAGGTGTGTTCCTACATGTTAATCTCTTCACAACATACCATCAACTTTGCCGGTCCACTGGATACCACGTTTTGAATCTTCCTCGTTAAGGAGTCCACGTCTCTGACGCGTACGTTCGCCCATTCAAGAGCGCTTTTTAATCCTTCCTGTACGGCGGGAAGCCAAAACCTTCTCATCGAGTCAGCAACTCAAATCGGATTGTTTACCATATGTACTAACTACAGGGTTGGAATGTTACCGTTTCCTCCCGCCAATGTTTTCAGAAACACCTCACGTGACTATAGAAAACAAATAATGCTGCTCGTCGCGCGCGAATAAGCCTCAATAATTGAAGCACGTGACTAGCGCGGGTCGATCCCGCCATGGAGATTCCCTGTGTCGTAAAATTGTATTACAGTCAAGACAATTCTAGCTACACCCGTGGCCCGAAGGAACACAGTTGCCGACTTTCGTTGCAGATTACTGACTCTCTGCACCATATAGTGGTGGATAGCAAGACAGGTTTGAAAAGATATCCGGTACGTGTTTATTGCGCGTAGCTGAGCTTTATAGCTGTGCTTAATTAGCTTTTGTCCATTGGCACGGCGTTGTATTCATTGAGACTCACACCTGCTTCGCGCGTTGCCTTTTATCAGATTCTGTTACCATCCATTGCACCTGTCCACTTTCTTTTGATGTGTCGAAAGCTTGTAGCCAGACCTCTGGCTTAGCACAATGGGATGTACGGGTTTTGGCGGGAGGGAGGAAACGGTGTCGTAAGTAAACAAGAACGCTAGGAAACTGCATTGCTGTATATGGATGGGGTCCGACAGCTGTACTTCTCTGTCTGCAGCTGAGGCCGGAATGTGTGGCCGATATCGTAACCAGACGGATTGATGACGGATGTCTCACGGTTGCCTTCAAGCCAGGTTACATGCTGGACCAGCTGGTGGTGTCTCGTGCTGAAGATAAGCGCGCCTTGAAGACGTATGCGGATGGTCTGGAGAAGTTGTGCTTTGCGGGAACAAAGAGGCACGTGCCGCTATCCCCGCCCGTCACCCCCGAGAGGGAACAGTCTGGGGGTGGGCATTCGGCAAAGAGGAAGTTGTCGCTGCACCTTCCATCTCGTCCAACGTGAGTTGTGTGTGCGCGCGCGCGCGCGCGCGTGTGTGTGTGTGTGTGTGTGTATGTGTGTGTATGTGTGTGTATGTGTGTGAGAGTGTGTGTGTGCGCACATGTGTGTGTGCGATGTAGTTGGGAGGCACACGTGTGATCATATGGTTCCCTCCACCAGACTGCCATCTGGCGAAATATCGGGGCTAAAACCAGGTACATATTGTACCCACCTCATGGTGAGGTTGGTGATGGGGGTGGAGGGGGGAGGGAGGGGACAGGTCAATGCTGGATGAACACTACAACAGCCACATGTTTACTTTATTAATGTGGCGACTAATAGACTAACATTTCTCTCTCCTCATCCCTCTCTCCTATCCCTCCCATCCACTCTTCCTCCTTTGTCCACACACCCTCTCCTTCCTCCTCCTCTCACTCTCACCACCTACAGCTCAGTTCTACTCCCCATCTGTACTCCCCTCTGCTGTCCCTTCTCTGCTGCCTTCACCACAAAAGTCTCTGACCCCAGTGAACTATCGGAGATCACTGGTTGCCCCGAGCGATGTTCTGACAACAACTCCGTCCAAACCAGCTGTCAAGCGACTACCGCTGGCTGTCTTGTCTGAACCCCAGGGGGCCGCAAAGAAGCCGAGGGTCTTTTATCCCCCTGGGGGGGACCTAGAAGAGTTGGAAGGGTGTGCATTATTTTGGATGTGTATATGTGTGTGTGGGGAAGGGGGTATATGCATGGTGTAATTGGACGATTGGGTCTGAAGACACGTGAGTTTGGTAGTTGCAGTGTGATGTGTGTGTGAGGTTTAGATAGTGGATTTAAGGATATGTATAAGTTGAGATAGATGACAGAAAAAGCCTTTTGAAGCACTAGGAAACTGTATGAATGTATCATTATTGTTTCGTTGTATTTGTTCAAATTAAGCGTACTGCTTCATTCCTGTGAAGGTTTGCAAACCTCGGCAACACCTGTTACATGAACGCGGTCCTCCAATCGTTGCTGGGTCTGGAGCCGTTTGCTGAAGATCTCTACAACCAGACGTTAGTCAGGAAGGTGTCTCCCAAGTCTCTCTACATGTACGTTGCGTGGCTCTTGGTGCTTAATGTTCATTGATGGGCTGTAATTAAAACTCATGACCCCCCCCCCTCCTCCACACACACACACAGGACTCTGTACCTTCTGCTCAAGTCCAAGAGGGCTAAGGAAAGTTTTGAGAGCCAGCGCATCCTACTCACCAATATCAAACAGATCATCGCACAGACGGCAGCAAAGTTCTCAGGCAGCAGGCAGCAGGTGTGTGTTTGTGTGTGCGCGCGTGTATGTGTGTGTGTGTGTGTTGTTTGTGTGTTCATGTGTGTGTGTGCGTGTGTGTGTGTGTGTGTGTGTCGTTAGTGTGTTCATGTATGTGTGTGTGTGTGTGTGTGTGTGTGTGTGTTTTTGTATGTGTGATCATAACAAGACATGATACAGTAGTTTAAAGTCTGCATTTCCCCCCAAAGGCTCTGTCCTTATGCACTTTCACCTTGGACAAATTGGCCACGGCCGGCCGTACTGGATTGATTGATTGGTGCATGTGTTCATGTGTTGAATGGATTCTGTTCAATACGATTGCAAATTTATGGGATTCGTCAACTAAGGGAGACCTGATGCCTGTTTATCAAGGTTTCAAATTGCTCGGTATTCAAATCTTGAGACACCTAGGTCCTCTACAACTTCCTTTTTACATGCAATAAATTGTTCTGTCCATCATGGAGTCACAACATTTGGTCCATTAATTGCATGTGTCTACTTTGGTAATCCTGGAAAATTTACAGTGTTAGGTCCCTTTATGCTGCTACGATCCCATCTGCTGGAAACTGAGCAGTTAAAACAGGTTTCATTTATATAAATGTCTTTTAAAAGATGGTACATTGGCTGGTTCCTGCATTTTTGCTGATGCCAAAATGATCGATGAACATTGTCGAGTGTTTAGTTTTCGTTAATGGTTTTCTGACTATACCCTTTGATATGCTATCCCCGGGGTCTGTGTGTGCATGTGTGAGGGGAGGGGGAAGGGGGATTGGTGGTAAGGAGATGTGGTGGGGGTGTGTCCCCCCACATTGTTTTGAAATGCACCTTCTCATCTTCCGTTGCTATGGTTTCCACAGGATGCCCACGAGCTGCTGGCCCAGTGTCTGGACCAACTGAAGCAGGACACGGATAAGATAGACGGTCCAGGGGAAGCACAGGGTGATAAGGTGTGTGTGTGTGTGTGTGTGTGTGTGTGTGTGTGTGTGTGTGTGTGCGTGTGCGTGTGTGTGTGTGTGTGTGTTGTGTGTGTGTGGGTGTGTCTGTTCAATCCTGCAAGTTTATTAGAAGCCATTTGTTGCTGGATTATTCAGGGGCAGACGTCACTGTCACCTGTGGTGAGAAACTTTGAGTGTGAGATAATGCACACCATCAGGTGTAAAGGGTGAGTTTGTGGCCTGCTCATGCTGAAGGCTTTGGGGGGGGGGAGGGGATTATGGTGGAGCTGAAGGGAGGTGACTGGAAGGAGGAGGATGTGGGAGGTAGCTGGAATAAAATTTGTGTCTGTCTTGGGGAGTTGATACTCAAAGCAGTACTCTACATTGACAACACAAAGAATTGCTTTCCAGTCCATCAATCGGAATCCTTCCTTGTCACGGGGTTATAACCATCAATCCTTCCTTGTATATGAAGGGCCACTCAGTTTTACAATTTTTTTGTTCGGGTGGTTGCGGGTGGTTGTATTATTTATCTTAGGTCTTATTTTTCTTCTCTCGTTGGCCTGGTTACCAGGTGTGGAAAGATCACTCAGAAACCAGAAATCATTTATGATTTTGCACTACAGCTGCCTAAAAGGTACAGCAGTGGGATGTGATAGGGGAGGGTGTGAGAGGGAGGAGTGGTATAGGTGTGCCCAAGTGTGATGTGTGGATGTGCCCGGTAGTTGTGGGGATGTCCCAATGTAATGCCACCCCTCCACCCGCCCCCTTGCACTTGTTCATTTGTAGTGATTTGTATGTCTTTGCAGTGTGATCCTGAAGCTTACTGAACAGGCAAACCTTCAGCAGCTGTTCGATCTTTACTTTGCTGTGAGTTCTGTTCTCAAAAGTATTCTATGCTTGGGAACTTTCTCATCACCTTCCTCTCCTCCTCTCTCTCTCTCTCTCCTCCCGTCCTCCTCACCCCTCCCCTCTACTCTCCCCTCCTCCCCTCTTCCTCACCCCTCCCCTCCACTTTCCCCTCCTCCCCTCTTTCTCCCCTCTCCCCTCCCCTCCACTCTCATCCAGTCTGAAGATGTTGAATATAATTGTTCCGTTTGTGGAAACAAAATGGCCACTTTATCTCATCAGCTGTCCAAACTGCCTCGGTCAGTGAGCTTACTGTACTGTGCCTTTATTTTAAGTGCCTGTGTATCTGATTGGAACGTTTTCATTTCTCCCTCCACAATATCCAATTGGACCATTTCTCCCTCCACCAAATCTGATTGGACCAATGCAGCGTTCTCATCATCTACTTGAAGAGATATGGCTTCAATGCACATGCATGCAAGCGCATAGACAGCATCCACATACCACGCTTCATCAATGCAGGTACTGTGATCACACACACACACACACACACACACACACACACACACACACACACACACTCACTCAAAAATACACACACACACACACCACATACCATGGAGCAAAGATATGGTAATTCCTCTGTATTCACAGGCTAGCTAGGCTTAGGGGTTTAGGTTAGGGGGTAGCCATGGTAACGTTGTTGATTGTCTGCATAGTTACCATTTACTAGTAGTATATCCTATTGCATAATATCCTAACCTTTCCCAACGTATCCTAACTTGTCAGGACCTTGCTGTGTGGATGATGTTGGTATTCCATGTGAGTACACAGGACCTTGGCCGAGGTGAGAAGTACTGAAGGGGTTAATGTGAGGGTTGTGTGGGAGGAGTTATGGTGAGGTGGGAAGGGAAAAGAGGGAGGGGTCTGGTGTGGCATTTGTATGTGATTAAGTGATTACATCATGATCTCTAAAATTAGAGACCAATATGATTCAAGACAAAATAGCTGATTTTTATTATTTTTAAAATATCGTAAACAGCTTCGTTGTTAAGATATATCGTATGACCTCTTACACACATGCATAAAGGTCTCTAGTACTTGGGGTCAGGTCTTACACTTTCATAAAGGATGGCTAACACATGCCCGATCTCCTGCTGATTTAACTCAAATAAATATGGTGTGGGTGAGGTGGGCCATGGTGAAAGTTCAATAAACTAAATAAATTGGCAGGAAAGGTGGGACCTCCGTGTGTGTCAGCCGTAACTCACCAAATTGGACTCACACATCTTTTCTGTACAAAGGATTGTATCCAAAGTTTTTTTCTTTGCTGCTCACGCTTTTTTGCATTACCTTCTCGTAGGGACATGGTGGAGGTGTTGGAAGGGAAGGAGAATGTTATCATCCCAGATGTCCAGGTGGAGAACAGGAATGGTACTCCTGCGAAAGCAACCACACCCTCACGAAACAATGCGGCTATGTCCGAAGCTGCTCCGGTGCGAGAAGGCGTGGCAACGTACAGCAGCCACACCCATGGCTCGGGGCCGATAACGACGTCTCCACTTTTCAGGGACACAGCCACACCCACAGCCACACCCACCACACCACAGCCGAGCTTACGATCAAGCGGCTACGTCAGTTCTGCCTCACAGAATGGCGGTGATGGTGATGCAGATGTTTCTATTATATCATCTGTTGATATTTCCCATGACGATGTTGCTATGAGCATCGATCCTCTGGATTTTCCGACTCCTACTAAGATGGACTGTTCCGACAATCTGTCGGACACAGCCAAGGAAATACAAAGGCCTGGGGACCTGGCGAGAGGGGTTCCTGGGGGCGTGGCTAGCAAAGGGTTGCTGCCGTCATTAAGGCGGTTTCCATACTCAAAGAGGGTCAAAAGGGATAATGCCAGAGCTGTCGTCTCTGAGATTGTGGATGACCTTCACAGTATCAGTGAAGGCATTGATGAACAGTGGGGCCTCGAGGAGACACCCACTGCACTCCTGGGGGACACTCCCTCGGAGGTCAGGGAAGGCAGTGTGACTACCCCATCACCCCTGCGAGATCGTTGCCATAGCAATGGACTGGTGTCGAATGGAGGTTCGCTGGAACTGCACAGCAACGGTTATTCGTGGTCTGGGGACTATACTTCTAACGGTTGCGATGCTGCGGCTCGTCATGTGACTACTAATGGCCATGGGCCAGTGGGTCACATGACAAATGGTGGTAATCACATGACCAACAGTTACAGTCATGCATCAGGTGATAGTCACCCATCCCGCAATGGTTGTGGCAGCCTTGCGCACAACGACCTGGACAGAGCGCATGTTGGTCTGGGCACCACCACGGTACCACCAAGGCAACGTGAGGATGGTGACTTACATGTTGGTCTGGGCACCACCACGGTACCAAGGCAACGCGAGGATGGCGGCTTGCACGTGATGGACTTGGAGGAAGAGGAGAACGAGTTGCTGAAGCAGGCCTTGGAAGAGAGCACACGATTGCAGGTGATGTCATTGTAGCGGGGGAGGGGGGATTTTATTTAAGTAATGCCTGCCTCTGCCTCCTTGGAATTTATTGTTTTGCGATGTGGGCAGAATGCATGTTATGGAGGCTTTAGTGCGTCAACATTGTGTGTGATGAGTGACCTCACTTCTCTTCTCTCTGTGACATCATCATCAGCCTGCAGAGCTTGTGAGACTTCAAGAGTTAGGCATGACAGAGGAAGACCAACTGAAGCTGGCCCTGGAGCTAAGCATACAAGGTGTGGGTGTGGTGTGTGTGGGTGTGTGTGTGTGTGTGTGTGTGTGGGTGTGTGTGATAGTAGTCAGGGTGTTGTGATGCATGCCACTGGTGTGTTGGAGAGGTGTGTGTGTGACCATGGTTATGTCTCCCAGTATAGCTTGTAATGTGTGGATGTCCAAGTCTGGTTGGTTGGTCCATGTGTTTTGCATGTGTTTTTGTGGGTGTGAATGTATATTATTATTCCTATCCAGATTCTTCCCTTACTGAAGAGATGGCAGCCTTGCCGGCTGCATCCAGTGATATGCCACCTGTATGTGGTACTCCTGACCCTCAGGTATGAGGGGACATGTGTGTGTGTGTGTGTGTGTGTGTGGGTGTGGGTGTGTGGGTATCTGTGTGTCTGTGTCTGAATTGCTACCTTTTACAAGGTGCTCCCTGTACGTTTATGTGGAAACCATTTCTCACTGATCAATGCACACACACACACACACACACACACACACACACACACACACACACACACACACACACACACACACACATACATACACCAGGCACAGGCACATACATTCAGACTGATGAGCATTGTCAACCACATAGGAAAAGGATCAGGAGGAGGTAATGTCTGACTGAGGCAGGAGTAGAGTTTTATTAGTACACCTGGTTCATTGTTATCGATATGCTTATGGGATCGTTGCCATGGAAAGGGACCTATAAGATGCTATACAGGAAGCGACATCAAAGTCGGCACATGCTATTGGCATAGTTAAACGTTTAGGCCCATTGTGATGGATAGACCGATTTTCAGTGCGTAAGATTGCAAGTTGTATACACGTACATGCTTCTCAGACACAGACATGTCCCCTTTTCGTACCAACAATTGCATAAAATGTCTTATAAATAAAAATGAACTGTTTCTGTATAAATCAGTAAGCACAACATGGTTTATTAATACGAGTGGTTTGAATTGATAAGATGACAACGTAGGCATAGGTGTATTGGGTCTGATTGTTCACAATGGAATACTAGGATTGCTTCATATTCCAGGACACTACATAACGGATGTGAACTGCGTGCGTGATGGCACGTGGAAGAGTTTCAATGACTCTGTGGTGGTGGAGATGAAGGAGGAAGACATCAGACAAAGGCGGCAATGCTCAGGATACATCTTTTTTTATATGTACAAGTAAGTTATGGGGGCCAAATCCTTGCCCAGCGGCCATCTTTGTGCGTATACGTGAGTCACTGTTCCTTCCTGCCCGCTTAACCACAGGCTTACCTATCAGAGTGTTGTGCAACATACAAAGCCTTCTTGAAAACTCGATCCCCTCCATGACTTGTTTGTCAATACAAATCATGGGTTTATTCTCTTTCCTATTGTTTTGAATGCACTCGTACATGCCATATTGTGTCCCAAGTCATCTCTGTACAGAAAACATTTCATGTGTGTATTTATATCAGATTGTGAGGTGACTTGAAATGGTGTACAAAGAGAAAGCTGTTTAAGTTCAGTTTCGTATTAAAACCATCTTTACAGCAGCCAAAGGGTATGCTTCCATTTTGTAAACTGGCTGAGGGGGGCACAAGAAATGAAGTAATTAATGTCCAGTCCAGATAGATAGGCATACAGTACTGCAAACAGCCACAATGTCACCTCTTCAGATTTGAGCTATGTGCAATATGTTATATTCACACTGATGTATTTTATTTATCGCCGAGGTGGTTTAGACTTGAGAATATAAGCCTCCATCTGCCCTGCTACTGTATAGGCCTATAGCAATTGCAATGTAAAAGCTGCAATATATACAATGTATTGGTGTGGCTAGGTAAGGTACTAGTAAGTAAATTCCTTTCAATTGCAGTGCTGGGGAGGGGGGGGGGGAGAGTGGACAGGCTGACCAAAATCATCCTGACATGGATTTTCCCCACACCTGGAATTATTTTTTTCCTTCTGTGAGCCAACAAGTGCTTAGTGTTTCCATTAGCCAATGGCTAGCTGGTGAAAATCAAGCACATAGAGCACTTCACTTCATCTATGATGGATGTCTCCTCTTTAACGAAACATTTAGAGGCTTTGTTTAATGTTTTCAGTTCGGGGAGTAATAAACATGCACACATGATGTCTTCATGTACTACTTCCCACTTGAGAGGGCTAAGAGTTGCTAGGCAGTCTGAACACTATCACTGCTTCAGTTATATGTCAGGGTCATAGTAGAAGCTATGCCATGTGTGTATATGGTGGCATGGGTGGGGAATCATATGGCAGTGCAGCACCCCTCTCCCATCCCGGCATTCTGCTACAAATTATATTTAGCGATAGTGAAAAGGCGATATTGATTGTGCAACCAAATGACTTTATAAAGCTGGTGATGAAGCATTTAAAGATGCTCTCATTGTAATTGCACACCTATGAGCTGGATAGACCAGAAGAAACAGGAAAGGAGGTGGGAAGGTGTTCAGCATTAAGCATAAATATCCATCAGAAAGTAAGAAAAAAAAGTGCAAATTATGTAATGAGTCTTTGTGCTATGAACACTGCCACCTAGTCTTATGTTCAATGCAGTGTAGATAGTACAACAGTTAGCCACAGAATTTCAAACATGGCAATCAAATGGACTCAACAAACAATCATTCACGCAACAAGCTAATGTATGGGATGTTCCCGTGTTAAATGAAGAAGTGGAATTGGACTGGATGACGGTAATGAACTATCATGTTTACTCTACATGGTGGATTGATTGTTATTTTTTTACTGGTAATATTGTTGTTTGTACTTAATTATATGCATATTGTTATGATCTCAAATAGAACATTGCATCTCCACAATAGACAAATGGCTACACACTGCTATAATTTAAAATATATATTTAAATGTTCACTATTAGCACCTGCAATTATAATTCCTTTGCTGATTCATACAAAGGTTCGACTTGGACAGTTCCATATGCACTACATTCCTTCATCTCCATGACATCACTTTAGTAGGCAACACAATGAAATACAATAATTCATTCAAGCACTGTATGTACCTGTTATCATGAAGACAATATGAGCCATTGGTGTGATCTACATGACTTTGTGTGTTCGTATGGCTGTAGAAAAGAACTTAAGGTCATGTAAAATGATAACTCAATAATGAAACTACTTTTTTCCCCTCATGATCAGGACGGTTGTCATGACAGCAAGTACCATAACCGCAATCAATATGATAAACATAGTCACAAGAGCAGCTGAGAAAGCCGTGATGATGGAACTGGTCTTGTCAGAGATACCTGGTGGAATATCAAGTGTACATTCATTATAGGGACCATGAAGCCCATAAATTTTAAAGGTTGTAGAATGAAAGACTATACTGGATGAAGTTAAAGTAATAAGTGAGAACCAAAGAGGGTAGTGGTTAAGTTACAAAGACATAATGAATGCATGAATGATTGCTTTACCTAGGATGCTATCATAGTGTGAGCATTACGTGTGAATGATGATTAATTATAAATGGATGGTTTTTTTTCTACATATGCTACAAAATGCATTATTTTGAGTTGACATTGTACACATACAATTACATATAAATTCCTCACCAGAGATGGAATTAACCTTTAATCTCCAGGGCCATAAGGACTAATGTTTGAAAATTCATTATATATAGAATGCATGTTTTTGGCATCCATTTGTTTTTTGACGTGTCTATCATGATAAATTCACTGTATTTTTCGGTGCAAAAAAAAAAATGCAGTTCTTAAAAATGTTATGCGGACAATTTAATTGTCACTGAAAAGCATATGACAAGTACCGGTATAACTTTTTTGTATTTTTTTTTTTTTGCAGCTTGATGTGATCAGCTTTGTTCCCAGGCCGTATTTTTATATAGAAGTTGGGAGAAATACGTATTTCTCCTCACCCTCCCTCCCCCAAGCCTGGGACGAGGTTAGGGGTGTGTGAGTGTATGTGTGTGTGCTACTTGATACATTCTATGCACTCTAGGTTCTGCCATTTCTAGCACTGTACATTTTCAAGATTCTTGGCTATGTGACTGACATTCATATAGGAATCATGAAGTCATGTTGTCCCAGATGCAGACAGACTCTACTGTACACCCGATTGCATATGCAAGCAGAAGCCTCAACAGAGCCGAGTGTAATAACAGTACATTTAAAAGTTGTAGCTAGAATGAAGTTAATAAAGGTGATAAGTGTGGACTAAACATAGTGGTGGTTAGTGCCACAGAACCAGTGGTAGAAACCCAACTCTGCACACAACTTTGCCAGTAGAATGCGTAAAAAGGATGACTAATTTATAATCATACCCAAATTACACTCAGCAGACGAATATACCGTATACCTAAAAAGTTATATGACCGAATCATTTTGTGTTGTGCATGCACCCTTAGGACCTGGTGCTCACATTAAGTTACAGAGACATAATGAATGCATGCTGGGATTATATGAATTACATATGATGCTATCTAAATGTATTCATAAGGGTGATAAAATGGACTTGATTTCTTTCTGTTATGCCACAAAATGCATTTTAACAAGTTGACAGTACTAGTGTACATACACAACTGCATATAAATTACTCACCAGAGATGGTGGCAGAAGTTATGGAAGCGGCTGGAATAATATGAATAGGTATCGATGTTAACGAATGCAATAGCAATTTTATATTGCATCAGTTTCAATTAATATATCAAGGCTACTTATGATTACCCAAGCAAGAATATAGCAAATAATTTGTATTGAGAAGCTTGAAGACATTCTAGTTTCATAAGGGAGAATGTATACTGAATGATAGATCATATTTATTCTATAGTCTACATGGACTCTTGGATTGTTTGACAATTCCCATAGGATCATACTTTCAGACCTGCTGTTGTAGTTAGAATACATACCTGGAAGACACATCACTCCAGCATGGTTATAGGTCAAACCACGGCACACAGACTTTGTACAGTTGAAAAGAGAAGACTCATCCCCTGTGCAGTGAGGAGCCAAAAAGGGAGGTGATGTCTTAGAGTAGTAGTATCTGGGAACAGCTCCTAAGGGGCAAGAAGGGGTCATGATGAGGTCTAAATACCAAAAGCCTTACCTTGGGAGTTCATTTGCAACTGCTTGCATGCTACAGCTGCCTCCAATGAGCTCCACCCACCATCACCAATGCACACTGGACCCCAGCACCCTCCCTCACACACCTCAATTCTCCCCTCATAACTGGAGTTCCCACCCACCAGCCGAATGGATCCATCTTGACATTGATGGCAAGACACTACAATCATTGAAAGGGATCAATAGAAAATTATGAACAGACATAGTATGCAGTCAAATTAAGCGGAAGTAGATGGCTTATATAATCTGCGATATTGAGATAGAACTTTTCTCTGATTTTATGACATTAAGAGCTTCAGTTATTAAAAAAATGGCAAATTGGTATAATTCAATATTTCAGTACTTGGCTGATTTTATTTCACCTTAATCGGATTCTATATGGGATTTGAGGCATTCATAACACTCCGAATCTTTATTCTGTGTTCCGTTCTCAAATTACACCATAGCTTATATATTGTATTGACATCTTAGATTAGGACGTTTCGTCCTAGTCTAGGACATATTATAATTTAATATTGTTTGTGCACTTTAAAATACCTTGCAGATGAATGAGAGCTCTTAGTACAGAACAAAGGTCATTGTTATCTAGAACATCCATATATGGGGTTTCAGGGCTATACCACCGCTTTATTACGGTAATCTAAATCAACAATACGTATTGATTTCAAGGCTTTCAAATGGTAAGAAGAGCAGTCATTGAGTGTATGGTGCAATTATCGGAAGTCATTGAATTGAAAATGGATTACGACCAGGTTTCCTCTAACTTAATTGGCAAAAGAAAACGAGTTGGTGGCACGATTGAGGTAGAGTATGATGGAATATTATGGAGGTTATAGTGGTACACCATGCCAATCTTCGTCTGGTGACGTGGCGGCAGAGTGGTAGTAGTAGTGGGCCCATTGCCAAGTACACAAGAAGTCGGAACTAGCACCAGCAACTAGTTCATTCTGCAGTTGTAGATGAAAAGCCAATACATGTATGACATAACCTCTTATCCTTGTGTATACAGTTTACAATGATTGCTTAGTATTAATTTAGTTTAAATTGCAATGTAAACTGTGTACACAAGGATAAGAGGTTTTTTACATGTACAGAATGAACTAGTTGCTGGTTCTGTCCTTGCTGATCATATACATTGTATGAACCAAAGGTATTTGACAAGGGTTTCATAGAATACATGTTTAAATGGAGCCTAAACTAAGACATTCTTGTGGCACTGAATAAAGTTAAGTTGTTACTCATCTGTAACGTTTAAGAGAAAATGACTATTTCTAGTGAGAATTCAAGACTCGAGGCTCGAATACTAACTTGAAATAGCCATTTTCTACGCAGGGAGCAGCATAGGCTTGCGAAACAATTACAGAGGGATTGGAAGCGCATCACGTGAGCCATAGGCTGCGTGATCGCGCGCACCTTTGAAGTGAGTGATTAAATCCCCAAGCAAAGTCTTCAGAACGTGGTTTTACCAGTTTGTGTTAGACAATTTTCATCGTCTATTTCGAAGGTAAGGGTTTTATAGTGCAATGACCTTATAAAAGCCGCTGACGCGTATGGATTTACAGCGCTTCGGGAGCATTCACAAATTACGTCACGCAGCAAGGGGGGGGGGGGGGGGGGGGGGGGGAGGGGGTTCGATCAATCGTGACGAAATGTGATGTTAGGGAGGGAGGGGGTTAACAAATGTGTGACATCACAAAAAAATTTTGCGCGGGCACTTTTAGGGCCGCATAGACATTGAGACTCTCTATTGTTGTTGCATTATTACAAGGCCTGTGCATTCAGCTCTTTTATAAGTGACAAGATCGAGAAGGTGGTGAGGAAGTAAGGCATTTTTTTCCAAGTCTATTTGCATCACTGTCGTTGAATATCGATGAAATGCTTCCAAGATCAGCAACTGCTTTTAAAGTTCTTCCTTATGACCTTTATTGCCCTTCAGTGATACCAATGTTAACAGAAAGAATGTGCAAAAAGTGTAGTTTATACTTTGCCACAAAGGTGTTATTGAAAGAACATTGTTCAATACACAACGAAACTCAACCAGTTTCTCGTGATCGTCCAATACGAATTGCCGCTAGACGCCAACGAGAGCTGATGACAATTATATCGTACATTGAAAATGGTGAGCATATTGACTGGATGGATGAACTCGAGCTTGATTGTGATACAATTCCTGTGCCTGCAGATGATACTGAAAAAATGGATGAAGCTATACCGGTTGTTTCAACTGAAGAACATCTTGAAACCCCGTGGGAATGTCCAGACTCTAGTATTTAGTCAATCTGCATGGTTTTTTGTAACTCTTTTGAGTACGAACAGCTTTACATGAGTTTTAGTGTACAATTAAACAATTGAGAGGGGGGGGGGGGGGTGTTGTGACGTAATATTATAGGGGGAGGTCCTGTGAATGTGATGCTTTGTGACGAAGGGGGGGGAGGGGGTCCAAAACAGGTTTAAAATGCGTGACGTAATTTGTGAATAATTTGTGAATGCTCCCTTCAAAATTATCACACTGAACTCGCGCGTGTTTATTTTGAAAATAGGTAGTCTCCCGAAAGTTTATGATGCTTTATCTGTTTAGATAAGTGAATTTGCAAGGAGGAATTTTTGTTACTTTTGTTTCATCGTCAACATGAACTATTTCGTTCAGCTACCGCATGTTGACACAGACCACGTAAAAAGGGGTTTGAGAACTACATAGCTATATAATTTTTTTCTAACTTGAGGCTATAAACGGTTATAATGTTAGATAAAACTTTACAGTGATAAAACAGATAGAAAAACGTATCTACTAGTCCATATAATTTGACCATCAGATTGCAATATACTTCTTTGATGCTGTCCCCACGTTAGTACATATTCCTAATTCCTACATCAAACTCAAAGCCAGCCATATGCTCTCGTCAAAATGTCTTACCTTGGCACCTTACAGCCACAGCATAGTAACTGTAATAGTCATAATATCCTGGAGCACTGTGGTAGCAGTCTGTTAACTTGCTTTCATAGCTTTCATAACCAATGCAATACACTTGTGAAAAAGAGATGCGTCCGGTTCCAACACCATATTTGGAGTATGTGAATGCTTTAAGGGCCACAGGGGCATAGTGTAACTGTCTGCATACCACACTGGCTTCCCTCAGTGTCCATGCCCATTGTCTGTTAGCACCTACCACACCCCACTGACCACCATAACATATCTCCACCCTTCCTTCAATAGTTTCCAGTCCCACTGTTCCATTGGCCAACCTAACATCACCATCCTGACATTTACCTGCAAAGACTGTTCCAAAACAAACTCTAATGTCCAGTCAGGTACACATAAAACACACCACCACTCATCCACATACCTGATTCACACTTGACACCAATATCATACATATGATTGCTGCAGGTATAATAGTAATAAGGATAGTAGTAAGGATAGGAATAAGGATTGTTCCTTGGCGGACATTGAAGGAATGAAACTTCATTTCCCACACATTGTGCTTGAATTTGAAGACTGAAACCAGTGCCCTGACCAAATATTCCACTGTACACCATCTCTGCATCTGGTGATGCGGGTACTTTCGTTAGTAAATATATCCAAGGTATATTATTACCTGATGAATTGAATCCAAGTTGCCGACATATCACAGCAGCATTTGTAGTGTCCCACCGTGATGGGTACCCACATATGGTGGTCCAGTTACCTCCCAGACATATCTCCACCCTTCCCACTGAGGGTACAGACCCGCCCACTAACTTAAGGGTACCACTCACGCAGTATGTAGTAGCAGATGTACTGTTAGCTGGGAAATGGCTGAACTGATATTGATGATCACTAAATACATAGTTCCCATACCTTGGCACTCCAATGCTAAGTCATTGAAATGGCCATAACATTGATGGTACCCAAGAGGGGAGTGGTAGCAGTCCTGGAGTCTGCTCTCATTCCCAGTGCATAGGAGTGTTGGTGTGTAGAGATATATACCTCCTGACCCACCTCCAAAGTAGGAGTTCTGATAGACTGTGGGATTGAAGAATGAGTATCCAAGCTGTCTGCAGATGACATTGGCCAATGCTGGTAGAACAGTTTCTCCATCGTTGCAGACTGTGCCCCACTGTTTCATGTAGCACACCTCCACCCTCCCCCGTGTTGGTGAGGAGCCTCCCACCAATCTAATGTTCCAATCTGTGCAGTTCTGTACAGTGGCTACCACACAAGAAGAGGTATGGATCATTGTGTGGAACATGTATCCTTCATCTTACCAGTACATAACACTACTGCATCGTAGTAATGATTGCAATACAAGTAGGCATTAGGAGGAATGTTGACAATGGGACAGTCAAACAACCGATGCTCCTTTCCAGTACAGTTAAGACCTTGTAACCACACGGGACCAGTCCCCAGACCATATTTAATGTATGAATTCATAAGCACTCCTATCAAGAGCACACCTGCCACTTAATGCACTTGACATACAGACATTCATACTTACCTGCAGCCTTGTACCCTAGCTGGCCACATACCACCGAAGCATCAAGCATGTCCCAATAATTAGAACACACTGTTCCCCAACTTCCATTGGCACACACTTCTACTCTTCCTTCATAAGGAGTGGACCCACCAACCAGACGTACTGAACCAGTAGAGCACACAATAGCAGAATACCCTGTGGGGTTTTAGAAGAAATATCTATGACAGTTAATAAATCATTATTCCACACCAACCTTCACAATGAACACCTGCTGTGTAACCATTCCAGCAATACAGGAATCCTTGTTGATTAACATAGTAACAGTCCACCAGTCTCCCTGCTCTGGCATCACAGTGGACATTGACCATAAAGATCCCTCCTGTTCCAGATCCAAAATATGAGGACCCATATGCTGTTGCATTGTTGGGACTGTATCCAAGCTGTTTGCAGACTGTGTTGGCTCCACTGGTGTCAGAGGTCCATTGATCATCACCACACACTGATCCCCACTGTCCTCCTATGCACACCTCCACACGTCCCTCCATTGGGGTTGATCCATTGACAAGCCGAACATCTCCATTTGAACAACTGGAGGATGGTTCTGGAAAATAATTAATCAATACTAAATAACTGATGCTCTTTCCCCCTAGGAGCTAAGTAATCCAATATTAACTTGTCAATCATAAGATAATCCTTGAAGGTAAAGGTACCACTATACATGTACAGTCACTACTTTTGTCTTAGCTGCCCTTTGTGATTCTTAGATTATTATTCTTGTGGGCATCAATGCATTTTAATTACGTGATGGTGGGTACATCTTTAGGTGACCACATAATTCAATGTCATACCTGGGCAACTAACTCCAACATCCCATCTTTGATAACAGGTATTGTAGTTATAATATTCAAAACCACCAAAGTAATTCCTGTGATAGTGAGGACAGTCTAAAAAGGAAGGCTCATTTCCTGTACAGTGAATAGTGTACAGCCAGATAGATCCTGAGCCTTGTCCATAGCGACCATCATAGAGAGGGGTAGCACCTGCGTGAGGACAATCAAACATTTTATGGAAAACTAGGGTATGGTTAGAAACTATCAAACCCACCAAATGTTGGGTACCCTAGTTCCCTACAGACCACTGAAGCATCTGATGCACCGAAGTAGTTTCCACAAACAGTTCCCCAACATCCTCCAATGCAGACCTCAACCCTGCCCTTATAAGAAGAGGGTCCTCCCACCAGTCGTATGGTACCATTAGTACATGTACCAGAGCAGTACTCAGGAGTGGGTCCTGGGAATAGAGGGACATGTAAATAGTCAAACAGATGTTCACCATTACGAGTCCCTCTCTTCCCAGTACCCTTACTTGTACACATCACTCCAACATTACTGTAACCAATACAGTACCCAAGAGCATTTGAGCTAGAGCAATCTACTAGTCGATCTGCCCTGATATCACAGTAATCAACATTGAGGAAAGCCGTGGATGTGTATCCATAGCCACTGCTGTATGCTAGAGCACCATATGGGTATCCAAGCTGCCGGCACACAACAGTGGCTTGGTCAGGCATCCATGAGGTTCTACTGCAGACTCCTCCCCACTGGTTGTTATAGCACACCTCCACCCTCCCATTCAGCGGTGTAGTCCCTCCAACAAGATGAACATCTCCATCAGTGCAGGTAGCTAAAAAGTATATGAGAATATGACATGCATCAAATAAATAATTGAGAAATAGAAATACATGTTGCTTTATTGTATGTAAAGGATCATTGCTGTGAAAACTAGCCTAATGCAATGTTTCCAGTAGGAGCATCAAAATTGATACGTGTAATTGAGAAATTTGTAATTTTATAACATTCAGACCATTGTAACTCATGATGGACAGACAAATCTCAGGTGCACCAGAATGTATTTCTAAAGGACCTATAGGCATCCCATTGATTTAAAAGAAACATGTGTTAGGTCCAATTGATCCTTTTATTGCATCGGGTGCATGAATTTGACACACCAACAACACTCAAAATCTACAAAGCACCTGCACATCCGCATTTGTATTACAGTACATATGAATGACAGCAACAGCTGTGCTGGATCTCTATTTAATGCAGCACACACATTGAACTCCCAACGTTTCTACCATGGTGGAGTGGAATATGTCCACTACTATCGCGGAACCTGTTTCCACATGACGGATTTTATTAATATCATATTATTAAAAACTTAATTGCGTCTTGAGCGACAACCGAGAAAACGGATCGTCTTCATGGGAATTGAACGACCACAGCAACAGTTCATAATCATTATGACGCAATATTGTTTCAGGTCAAAACGGATTGCATGGGCACTAGAAACTAGTTGGAGCATACTACATGAGTACTTTCGCTTTTTAAAAGATTATATAAAAGCGCAACGTTTTGTGACATGGCACCAACGTCACACCGTTTTATTAAATTTAGTATTGCTCGGTAACGTTCTAGCTAGACGCTAAAAAACAACCCGATATTAAGCATACTGCCCATAGTAACTTGTATACCAAGATGGCGGGTGCATTCGTTATGAAAACTCCCGGCCCGCGTGCAAACCATAAAGAAAAATTGACAATTGTCCTAGCGTACTGAGAGTACAATCGAACACAAACTGTTTTTGTAGCAAAAAAATATGGAATCTGAGCCGACAGCAGTTGATTATCAAAACTAAACAGGAAAATTGATTTTACAAGTGATTGAACACTTGCATTCTGATGCAGTCTGTATATACAGTCTGTATCAGAATGTGGGTGCTCAATCAAAAATCACACAAAAATCACACTCTTCTATTGATTTTAAAAAAATGACTACACGCGTTTTATCCTGAGAAACCTGCGCTCGTTACGAAGAGAGCGAGCTGCTGTAAGCGATATAGCTATGGTGCCCATGACGAGTTTTAAAGAGGCTATATGCTATAACGGTAACATTCTCCGGGCAATGCCCGTGGGATATAGAGACTGTTGTAAAAAAAAACAAAAAATAAGGTTTTTGGGAAAGACAAAAACCTTTATTTTGTTTTCCCAAAAGCCTTGTTCCCTTTCCGCCTTTAATTCCTTTATCGCGCCAACTTTAATCTCATTGAAGTTTATTTTTCTCGATTATGATAACTGTGAAACTGATAAGTGCAGGCAAGTGAGAGATGCACGATGCCATCAAGTAAATTCTGCAATAGAAAATATAGTGAAAAACTATAAAGCGCACAGGGAAAAAAAAAGCGTTGAATCATTGCGTGATTGAGCAGAAAATCACACGAAAATCAATAGAAGCGTGTGATTTTTGTGTGATTTTCTGTTCAACCACGCAATGATTTCTAAATGATTCGACGCTTTCTTTCCCTGTGGCGGCTAGTGGAGGGTTTTGTGCGCGGGAAGGGTGCGTCCTTCGCGCACCCACCCCCATCAGCCTCCCATGCTTTTACTGTTGTCTTCGGCCATGCAATGCATTAAATGCTACTGTATAACTCCATGCAACTCTCATGCACACCTAAATATCGCCGTGTGGATCCGTGTATGCATGGCTGATCTGCACCGACGTATCACGTACGCACGCTACCAAGTGCAGTGGTATCAGCCTGGGAAAAACGACATGCAAACACATTCTAGGCCAACCAACCAGTTTATATATCTTGTTGTCGGCGGCCTCTTAGTCTAACATGTACATCGCAATACACCACACGCTGGACTCACTTTGACCCAGAACTGCACCCACAAAGTGCACAATCAAAAAGAACAGCACATTAGGAGACATCTCAGCTAGTGTGTAGAAGAAGCTGATAAACGGTTGATCGATCGTGCATATATGCATATATTTTAACGCGTAAGCATATCACGTGATGTTATGCACAGCATATTGGCCAAGATTCAGCAGAGTATTTTTCAGTGGCGGATCCAGGGGGGGAGGGGGGGGGCACTCGGGGCATGTGCCCCCCCCCCCCCTCCATTTATAAATTCATAACTTTTCGGGCCGCATTTTATAATAATAGCTGCACGATTGCGCTGCCTATTGATATCCGCACGCATGAACTCTACTACTGTACTATATCCCGGGCTCCCCGATACGTGACCATACCCCCCCCACCCTCTCCGCTCTTCGTATCGGGCCAAAAACCGACCCCACGCCACCCCCAGCCATACCCGCCATCCGTGCCCCCCCCCAAAACCTGTATCCGCCGCTGTTTTTGGTACAAATAAATGGGCGCGTTTTTAGGGGGCCGTTCATAAATTACGTCACGCTGAGGGGGGGGGGGGGGGCGCGTGGAGGGGTATCAGTCAGTATGACATTAAGCAGACATCAGTACGGGATAATGTGTGATGAGGGGGGGCCGGGGGGGGGTCCATAATGGTCAAACAGCGTGTCGTAAGGTGGGGGGGGGGGGGATTTTTTTAAAGATGCTGTGTAACACTTCTCCCCTTCATATAATAATGGGGGGCCCCCGCGACAAAAGTGTGGTGCAATTGCCCTCACGGCCCCATGTTTCCTATGGCACTGGCTTGGATAGCCGTAAGCGTGCATGCTCTTCCCACAATACAGCATGGACCAATGAGCGGTTGCTTGTTTGAGTTGTTTCGAGAGCAAGAAATAAGCATGACGAGGCTTTGCCATTGATGTAGGTGACATGGTTAGGAGTTTAACACTGGGCGGGCACAGGTTATTTTAAAATGAGTAATTAATGTCCAGTCCAGATAAATGCGTGCAAACATCCACAACAAAGTCACCTCTTCAGATTGGAGTCCAGCATAGAGAGAATTGTAAACATTTGTACATACATGTCCAATACTTCATATTGTGTTGTGTGTATACAATAAAAGTATGACCTTCGATTTGAAATTTATTAAGTAGATCTCCGAACACTTACACACAAAAAAACACTGTACATACATTATATAATACCCAACATATGCACTAAAGACACAAAGGCAAAAGATTGTAACAAATGCATGAGTAGTTTGGTGATGGGACAAGCAGTGTTCAGAGCAACAGCAGCACACACAAATACATAAGATGCTGTCACTGACAAATGAGATTGTGTGAGATTGCAGCAGTGGTGCTGGAACGTTTCAGGCGTTCACAGGTGGCACTCCAAGGAGGTACAGAGGGAATCAAAGGAGGAGGAGGAGGGACCAGAGGAATTGAAGAGGGAGGAGTCACAGTCGCTATCAGAAAACGATCTTTGTCGTTGAAATACGTTGAGAGGGTGTTGAACTCGGCTATATGGAGAATGAACATGGACAGTTTGCTACATAAAATAAAGTTCAAAAACCTGTGGAGCCATCAACATATTAATACAAGTAAATAAAAAACATTCTCTATGAGAAGGTTGGTGGCATATAGGATTTGAAGGCAATGGTGGTGTAAAAAGGAAGGAAACAAGGGTCTAATAATAAGGGAAAATTGAATAGTCCTATATTTAGCACACGAACAACATACTATATCCTACATATAGAAATGTGCTAAATATAGGACTATTCCATTTTCCCTTATTATTAGACCCTTGTTTCCTTCCTTTTTACACCACCATTGCCTTCAAATCCTATATGCCACCAACTTTCTCATAGAGAATGTTTTTTATTTACTTGTTTCATTGATTTTTATTCATACCCGATTATGAGCCGTATGGCATGTGAAGTAATCCATCTTGATATGAGAGGGAGGTTGTAAAGGTACGACATACTTTTGAGTGACCTTAACTCTTTTCGCCGAGCGAGATGCACGTTCAGGACTATGGCAATATCGCTGTCTTTTTTCAGGATCTGCTCGATACCTTGCACGTCGAGAGGTCTGTTCCTTTTCAGGATCTGAGGGGGCTTTAAGGGGTGGCCGAAATAGATTGGGCTATTCCATTATTTAACTGTACACCCCTACAGATGACAATAATTGCAAACGTACCCCCCCGGGACAATATATAAAAGCACCCCTGGACAAGCTTATATTATATCTCCACCTCCCCGGGACAGACTTGTAAATGCCCCCTGGACAAGCTTCTGTTTTGTTCCACCCCCCTGGACAAGCTTCTATGTTGCTCCCCTCCCCCCTGGACAAGCTTCTATTATGCTTTCTAACCCCCGGGGACAGGCATTTAATTGACCACCCCCCGAGACATATTCCCTATACCCCCCTGGACACCATTTATTGTCATCTGTAGGGGTGTATAATTAAATAATGGAATAGCCCATTGTCGCCCCAGCGCGATCGAACCCACGAACGCATTTTGTACCGGGCCAGATCCAGACAGCACCGTCTCCCCCCCCCCCCCCCCCCCCCCCCCCCCCCGCATCTCGATACCTTGCGCGTCGAGAGGTCCGTTTCTTTTCAGGCTCTGCTCGATAGTTTTCACGTTGAGAGGCCCGCTTCTTTTCAGGCTCTGCTTTGTAGTTCCGCTCGGGCTGAATCTAATACGTCGTCTCTAGTTTTGAGGTACTATGCTCGTCGTTTGGCTTTCCTCTTTTCCTGACGTGAAGGCATTTTGAAAAAAAAAAAAAAACAACTTCACTAAGTTACAAAGAGCGTCAAACTTACAACGATCGAATAACAAGAATGATTATAGTACGTGCACGTTATTAAAAATACATAACCACCACAGTTAATTACCACTGCGTGTAGTGCCCAGACCGTACACATTTGATTACATGATGTATACTGCTAGTACTTCGTATAAAGAGCGAAGTAGGACCTATCCGAGTCGTGTCAGTGCAGTAAGCTTAACTATACGTGATTTGCTAACACAACCACCGATATATGTCATGTAGCCTCGAGACGTTTTGACCACAGAAGCGAAAATGCCAACGAATTCTGAAGCCATTGGTGTGATTTTCATTTCTTAAAAGTGTTCCTATCCCGAGTTATGCGTGGTCAAGAACAAGAAGAAGAAGAAGAAATACGTGGGACTGGGTACGAGTTTCGAAAATTGTTTTGTTCTCTACAACCACGCGGTTTTGTGACATCAAACAAACACGAAACTGCTTGTTGTTGCCTTCTTGTACGACGACGATAACAAGGTAAGCCATCCGCTCGTCGGGAGTCTTGTTAGAAGCGGGTCGCGTTTTTTAAATGACATTCATAATCGAGGTCAAATCCTATATGAGAGTTACTAACGTAACTCTCGATACCCTTCCCTTTAATGGTGGAAGGAATGTTATAAGGAGTACTATGCTAACATAATCATGCCAGGTGAAGCCTGTGACGTGTGTAAAATTACTAATGAGATGAACAAGAGCTTATATTTATGCAAAGACAAAATAAATAAATAGATTGAACATTGGGTCTGGGCACGAGAGGTCTTCCTATATTTTCGACTGGAATACGGTACATAAATTGTCACACTTGCTAATTTTATAATGAACTGGGCATGAAAGGTGAGGTATCTGCTGTCTTATGTTTTTGGACTGTAACTTGGTAGTTTTAAACACGACTCAAAACACCATCAGGCATGATTCTATAACACAGGCCAAGGATTAAGTATTCCAGATATGACGAGTTGCACTTCTTGCAACGTTAAAGAAAAGATCAGTATTCCAATTTCATGGTATACAAGAAGTAGACCAAACCAGGGATTTATCTGACTTTTATTTATGATGGGTGGGTAGGCAACTGGGCATGGGTGGGTTATGTCAACCAGGGAAGTTATATGTCATATGTAATGTATGCATTGGGTTTACGTGTGGAAAAACACTTCGTCATTCCTATGCATACGCACTGAATCAATTCCGACACTACTCTGCGTAAGTGATCAGACTATCGTGGCACAATACATGTGTTCTAAAAACAGTAGGCAAACATTACGTGTTCTTCGTTGTGACTGCTAATCTTTTAATAACATTTTGCGGTTTATACAGTAATAAAAATATATATATTCATAGATTGAACATGACAAATGGTGGTAATCACATGACCAACAGTTACAGTCATGCATCAGGTGATAGTCACCCATCCCGCAATGGTTGTGGCAGCCTTGCGCACAACGACTTGGACAGAGCGCATGTTGGTCTGGGCACCACCACGGTACCACCAAGGCAACGTGAGGATGGTGACTTACATGTTGGTCTGGGCACCACCACCATGGTACCAAGACAACGCGAGGATGGCGGCTTGCACGTGATGGACTTGGAGGAAGAGGAGAACGAGTTGCTGAAGCAGGCCTTGGAAGAGAGCACACGATTGCAGGTGATGTCATTGTAGCGGGGGAGGGGGGATTTTATTTTAAGTAATGCCTGCCTCTGCCTCTTGGAATTTATTGTTTTGCGATGTGGGCAGAATGCATGTTATGGAGGCTTTAGTGTGTCAACATTGTGTGTGTGTGATGAGTGACCTCACTTCTCTTCTCTCTATGACATCATCATCATCAGCCTGCAGAGCTTGTGAGGCTTCAAGAGTTAGGCATGACAGAGGAAGACCAACTGAAGCTGGCCCTGGAGCTAAGCATACAAGGTGTGGGTGTGGTGTGTGTGTGTGTGTGTGTGTGTGTGTGTGTGTGGGTGTGTGTGATAGTAGTCAGGGTGTTGTGATGCATGCCACTGGTGTGTTGGAGAGGTGTGTGTGTGACCATGGTTATGTCTCCCAGTATAGCTTGTAATGTGTGGATGTCCAAGTCTGGTTGGTTGGTCCATGTGTTTTGCATGTGTTTTTGTGGGTGTGAATGTATACTACTATTCCTACCCAGATTCTTCCCTTACTGAAGAGATGGCAGCCTTGCCGGCTGCATCCAGTGATATGCCACCTGTATGTGGTACTCCTGACCCTCAGGTATGAGGGGACATGTGTGTGTGTGTGTGTGTGTGTGTGTGTGTGTGTGTGTGTGTGTGTGTGTGTGGGTGTGGGTGTGTGGGTATCTGTGTGTCTGTGTCTGGATTGCTACCTTTTACGAAGTGCTCCCTGTACGTTTATGTGGAAACCATTTCTCACTGATCAATGCACACATACACCAGGCACAGGCACATACATTCAGACTGATGAGCATTGTCAACCACATAGGAAAAGGATCAGGAGGAGGTAATGTCTGACTGAGGCAGGAGTAGAGTTTTATTAGTACACCTGGTTCATTGTTATCGATATGTTTATGGGATCGTTGCCATGGAAAGGGACCTATAAGATGCTATACAGGAAGCGACATCAAAGTCGGCACATGCTATTGGCATAGTTAAACGTTTAGGCCCATTGTGATGGATAGACCGATTTCCAGTGCGTAAGATTGCAAGTTGTATACACGTACATGCTTCTCAGACACAGACATGTCCCCTTTTCGTACCAACAATTGCATAAAATGTCTTATAAATAAAAATGAACTGTTTCTGTATAAATCAGTAAGCACAACATGGTTTATTAATACGAGTGGTTTGAATTGATAAGATGACAACGTAGGCATAGGTGTATTGGGTCTGATTGTTCACAATGGAATACTAGGATTGCTTCATATTCCAGGACACTACATAACGGATGTGAACTGCGTGCGTGATGGCACGTGGAAGAGTTTCAATGACTCTGTGGTGGTGGAGATGAAGGAGGAAGACATCAGACAAAGGCGGCAATGCTCAGGATACATCTTTTTTTATATGTACAAGTAAGTTATGGGGGCCAAATCCTTGCCCAGCGGCCATCTTTGTGCGTATACGTGAGTCACTGTTCCTTCCTGCCCGCTTAACCACAGGCTTACCTATCAGAGTGTTGTGCAACATACAAAGCCTTCTTGAAAACTCGATCCCCTCCATGACTTGTTTGTCAATACAAATCATGGGTTCATTCTCTTTCCTATTGTTTTGAATGCACTGGTACATGCCATATTGTGTCCCAAGTCATCTCTGTACAGAAAACATTTCATGTGTGTATTTATATCAGATTGTGAGGTGACTTGAAATGGTGTACAAAGAGAAATGCTGTTTAAGTTCAGTTTCGTATTAAAACCATCTTTACAGCAGCCAAAGGGTATGCTTCCATTTTGTAAACTGGCTGAGAGGGGCACAAAAATGAAGTAATTAATGTCCAGTCCAGATAGATGGGCATAGATTACTGCAAACAGCCACAATGTCACCTCTTCAGATTTGAGCTATGTGCAATATGTTATATTCACACTGATGTATTTTATTTATCGTCGAGGTGGTTTAGACTTGAGAATATAAGCCTCCATCTGCCCTGCTAGTGTATAGGCCTATAGCAATTGCAATGTAAAAGCTGCAATATATACGATGTATTGGTGTGGCTAGGTAAGGTACTAGTAAGTAAATTCCTTTCAATTGCAGTGCTGGGGAGGGAGGGGGAGGAGAGTGGACAGGCTGACCAAAATCATCCTGACATGGATTTTCCCCACACCTGGAATTTATTTTTTTCCTTCTGTGAGCCAACAAGTGCTTAGTGTTTCCATTAGCCAATGGCTAGCTGGTGAAAATCAAGCACATAGAGCACTTCACTTCATCTATGATGGATGTCTCCTCTTTAACGAAACATTTAGAGGCTTTGTTTAATGTTTTCAGTTCGGGGAGTAATAAACACTCATGATGTCTTCATGTACTACTTCCCACTTGAGAGGGCTAAGAGTTGCTAGGCAGTCTGAACACTATCTATCACTGCTTCAGTTATATCTCAGGGTCATAGTAGAAGCTATGCCATGTGTGTATATGGTGGCATGGGTGGGGAATCATATGGCAGTGCAGCACCCCTCTCCCATCCCGGCATTCTGCTACAAATTATATTTAGTGATAGTGAAAAGGCGATATTGATTGTGCAACCAAATGACTTTATAAAGCTGGTGATGAAACATTTAAAGATGTTCTCATTGTAATTGCACACCTACGAGCTGGATAGACCAGAAGAAACAGGAAAGGGGGTGGGAAGGTGTTCAGCATTGCATAAATATCCATCAGAAAGTAAGAAAAAAAAGTGCAAATTATGTAATGAGTCTTTGTGCTATGGACACTGACACCTAGTCTTATGTTCAGTGCAGTGTAGATAGTACAACAGTTAGCCACAGAATTTCAAACATGGCAATCAAATGGACTCAACAAACAATCATTCACGCAACAAGCTAATGTATGGGATGTTCCCGTGTTAAATGAAGAAGTGGAATTGGACTGGATGACGGTAATGAACTATCATGTTTACTCTACATGGTGGATTGATTGTTATTTTTTTACTGGTAATATTGTTGTTTGTACTTAATTATATGCATATTGTTATGATCTCAAATAGAACATCGCATCTCCACAATAAACAAATGGCTACACACTGCTATAATTTTAAAAAAATATTTAAATGTTCACTATTAGCACCTGCAATTATAATTCCTTTGCAATATCTGCTGATTCATACAAAGGTTCAACTTGGACAGTTTCATATGCACTACATTCCTTCATCTCCATGACATCACTTTAGTAGACAACACAATGAAATACAATAATTCATTCAAGCACTGTATGTACCTGTTATCATGAAGACAATATGAGCCATTGGTGTGATCTACATGACTTTGTGTGTTCGTATGGCTGTAGAAAAGAACTTAAGGTCATGTAAAATGATAACTCAATAATGAAACTACTTTTTTCCTCTCATGATCAGGACGGTTGTCATGACAGCAAGTACCATAACCGCAATCAATATGATAAACATAGTCACAAGAGCAGCTGAGAAAGCCGTGATGATGGAACTGGTCTTGTCAGAAACACCTGGTGGAATATCAAGTGTACATTCATTATAGGGACCATGAAGCCCATAAATTTTAAAGGTTGTAGCTAAAATGAAAGACTATACTGGATGAAGTAATAAGTGAGAACCAAAGAGGGTAGTGGTTAAGTTACAAAGACATAATGAATGCATGAATGATTGCTTTACCTAGGATGCTATCATAGTGTGAGCATTACGTGTGAATGATGATTAAATGGATGGTTTTTTTTCTACATATGCTACAAAATGCATTATTTTGAGTTGACATTGTACACATACAATTACATATAAATTCCTCACCAGAGATGGAATTAACCTTTAATCTCCAGGGCCATAAGGACTAATGTTTGAAAATTCATTATATATAGAATGCATGTTTTTGGCATCCATTTGTTTTTTGACGTGTCTATCATGATAAATTCACTGTATTTTTCGGTGCAAAAAAAAAAATGCAGTTCTTAAAAATGTTATGCGGACAATTTAATTGTCACTGAAAAGCATATGACAAGTACTGGTATAACTTTTCTGTTTTTTTTTTTTTTTTTGCAGCTTGATGATATATGTGATCAGCTTTGTTCCCAGGCCGTATTTTTATATAGAAGTTGGGAGAAATACGTATTTCTCCCCACCCCCCACCCCCAAGCCTGGGACGAGGTTAGGGGTGCGTGAGTGTATGTGTGTGTGCTACTTGATACATTCTATGCACTCTAGGTTCTGCCATTTCTAGAACTGTACATTTTCAAGATTCTTGGCTATGTGACTGACATTCATATAGGAATCATGAAGTCGTGTTGTCCCAGATGCAGACAGACTCTACTGTACACCCAATTGCATATGCAAGCAGAAGCCTCAACAGAGCTGAGTGTAATAACAGTATATTTAAAAGTTGTAGCTAGAATGAAGTTAATAAAGTTGATAAGTATAGTGGTGGTTAGTAGTGGTAGAAACCCAACTCTGCACACAACTTTGCCAGTAAAAAATGACTAATTTATAATCACACCCAATTACACTCAGCAGATGAATATATCGTATAATGCATTTTAACAAGTTGACAGTACTAGTGTACATATACACAACTGCATATAAATTACTCACCAGAGATGGTGGCAGAAGTTACGGAAGCGGCTGGAATAATGTGAATAGGTATCAATGTTAACGAATGTAATAGCAATTTTATATTACATCAGTTTCAATTAATATATCAAGGCTACTTATGATTATGCAAGCAAGAATATAGGAAATAAGTTGTATTGAGAAGCTTGAAGACATTCTAGATAGTTTCATAAGGGAGAATGTATACTGAATGATAGATCATATTTATTCTATTGTCTACATGGACTCATGGATTGTTTGACAATTCCCATAGGATCATACTTTCAGACCTGCGGTTGTAGTTAGAATACATACCTGGAAGACACATCACTCCAGCATGGTTGTAGGTCAAACCACGGCACACTGACTGTGTACAGTTGAACAGAGAAGACTCATCCCCTGTGCAGTGAGGAGCCAAAAAGGGAGGTGATGTCTTAGAGTAGTAGTACCTGGGAACAGCTCCTACAGGGGCAGGAGGGTAACCTACCTGGGTATGATGAGATCTAAATACCAAAAGCCTTGCCTTGGGAGTTCATTTGTAACTGCTTGCATGTTACAGCTGCCTCCAATGAGCTCCACCCACCATCACCAATGCACACTGGACCCCAGCACCCTCCTTCACACACCTCAATTCTCCCCTCATAACTGGAGTTCCCACCCACCAGTCGAATGGATCCATCTTGGCATTGATGGCAAGACACTGCAATCATTGAAAGTGAAAAGAGGATCAATAGAAAATTATGAACAGACATAGTATGCAATGTGACGGTCAAATTAAGCCGAAGTAGATAGCTTATATAATCTGCGATATTGAGATAGAAATTGTCTCTGATTTTATCACATTTAGAGCTTCAGTTAAAATGGCAAATTGGTATAATTCAATATTTCAGTACCTAGCTGATTTTATTGCACCTTAATCGGATTCTATGGGATTTGAGGCATCCATAACACTCCAAATCTTTATTCTGTGTTCCGTTCTCAAACTACACCATAGCTTATATATTGTATTGACATCTTAGACTAGGACGTTTCGTCCTACTCTAGGACATTGAATAATTTAATATTTTTTGTGCACTTTAAAATACCTTGCAGATGAATGAGAGCTCTTAGTACAGAACAAAGGTCATTGTTATCTAGAACATCTATATATGGGGTTTCAGGGCTATACCACTGCTTTATTACGGTAATCTAAATCAACAACACGTATTGATTTCAAGGCTTTCAGATGGTAAGAAGAGCAAGTCATTGAGTGTATGGTGCAATTATCGGAAGTCATTGAATTGAAAATGGATTACGACCAGGTTTCCTCTATAACGTAACTGACAAAAGAAAATCCAGTTGGTGGCACGATTGAGGTAGAGTATGATGGAATAATATGAGGTTACAGTGGTACACCATGCCAATCTTCGTCTGGTGAGGGCAGAGTGGTAGTAGTAGTGAGCCTATTTCCAAGTACACAAGGAGTCAGAACTAGCACAGCAACTAGTTCATTCTGCAGTTGTAGATGTACAGCCAATACATGTACGATATAACCTCTTAGATTAATTGCAATGTAAACTGTGTACACAAGGATACATGTAAGAGGTTTTGTACAACTACAGAATGAATCTAGTTGCTGGTTCTCTCTTTGCTGATCATATACATTGTATGAACCAAGAAAATGACTATTTCCAGTGAGAATTCAAGACTCGAGGCTCGAATACTCACTTGAAATAGCCATTTTCTACGAAGGGGGCAGCATAGGCTTGCGAGGGATTGGAAGCGCATCACGTGAGCCATAGACTGCGCGCACCTTTGAAGTGAGTGATTAAATCCCCAGGCAAAGTCTTCAGAACGTGGTTCTACCAGTTTGTGTTAGACACTTTTCATCGTCTTTTTCGGAGGTAAGATTTTATAGTGCAATGACCTTATAAAAGCCGCTGACGCGTGTGGATTTACCGCGCTACGTAATTATCACACTGAACTCGCGCGTGTTTATTTTGAAAACGGGTAGTCTCCCAAAAGTTTATGATGCTTTATCTGTTTAGATAAGTGAATTTGCAAGGAAGAATTTTTTTACTTTTGTTTTATCGACCATGGCAAAACATGAACTACTTCAATTATTTCATTCGGCATTGCTACAGCATGTTGACACAGACCACGTAAAAAGGGGATTGAGAACTACATAGCTGTAAAATTTTTTTCTAACTTGAGGCTATAAACGGTTATAATATTAGATAAAACTTTACAGTGATAAAACAGATAGAAAAACATATCTACTAGTCCATATAATTTGACCATCAGATTGCAATATACTTCTTTGATGCTGTCCCCACTTTAGTACATATTCCTAATTCCTACATCAAACTCAAAGCCAGTCAAATGCTCTAGTCAAAATGTCTTACCTTGGCACCTTACAGCCACAGCATAGTAACTGTAATAGCCATAATATCCTGGAGCACTGTGGTAGCAGTCTGTTAACTTGCTTTCATAACCAATGCAATATGCTTGTGAAAAAGAAACACGTCCTGTTCCAACACCATATCTGGAGTAAGTGAATGCTTTAAGGGCCACAGGGGCATAGTGTAACTGTCTGCAGACCACACTGGCTTCCATCAGTGTCCATGCCCACCATCCAGAGGCATAGACCACTCCCCACTGACCACCATAACATATCTCCACCCTTCCTTCAATAGTTCCCTGTCCCACTGTTCCATTGGCCAACCTAACATCACCATCCTGACATTGACCTGCAGAGACTGTTCCAAAACAAATTTAAATGTTCAGATATACATAAAACACTGCCACTCTTCCACATACCTGATTCACACTTGAGACCAATATCATACATATGATTGCTGCAGGTATAATAGTAACCGCCATAGTAATAAGGATAGTAGTTAGGATAGTTCCTTGGACATTGAAGGAAAGAAACTTCATTTCCAACACATCCTGCTTGTATTTCAAGACTGATACCAGTGCCCTGACCAAATATTCCACTGTAGACCATCTCTGCATCTGGTGATGTGGGTCCTTTAGTTAATAATCTAATCCATGGTATATTATTACCTGATGAATTAAATCCAAGTTGCCGACATATCGCAGCAGCATTTGCAGTGTCCCACGGTGATGGGTATCCACATATGGTGATCCAGTTACCTCCCAGACATATCTCCACCCTACCCTCTGAGGGTACTGCCCCGCCCACTAACCGAAGGGTACCACTCATGCAGTGTGTATTAGCAGATGTACTGTTAGCTGGGAAATGGCTGAACTGATAGTGATGATCACTATACACATAGTTCCCATACCTTGACACTCCAATGCTATGTCATTAAAATGGTCATCACATTGATGGTACCCAAGAGGGGAGTGGTAGCAGTCCTGGAGTCTGGTCTCATTCCCAGTGCATAGGAGTGTTGGTGTGTAGAGATATATACCTCCTGACCCACCTCCAAAGTAGGAGTTCTGATATGCTGTGGGATTGAAGAATGAATATCCAAGCTGTCTGCAGATGACATTGGCCAATGCTGGTAGAACAGTTTCTCCATTGTTGCAGACTGTGCCCCACTGGTTCATGTAGCACACCTCCACCCTCCCCTGTGATGGTGAGGAGCCTCCCACCAATCTAATGTCCCAACCTGTACAGTTCTGTTCAGTGGCTACCACATAAAAAGAGGTATGGATCATTGTGTGGAACATACATCCTCCATCTTACCAGTACACAACACTCCTGCATCATAGTAATGATCACAATGCAGGTCGATGTTAGGAGGAATGTTGACAACAGGACAGTTAAACAGATGATGTTCCTTTCCAGTACAGTTAAGACCTTTTAACCACACAGGACCAGTCCCTAGTCCATATTTGTAGTATGAGTATACAGTCACACCTACATATAGAGCACAGCTGGCATTGAATACACTAATCATGTTCCCAGGCCATATTTATTGTATGACATCGACACTCCTATCAAGAGCACACCTGCCACTTAATGCACTTATCATGCAGACATTCATACTAACCTGCAGCCTTGTACCTTAGCTGGCCACATACCACAGAAGCATCAAGCATGTCCCAATAATTAGAACATACAGTTCCCCAACTTCCATTAGCACACACTTCTACTCTTCCTTCATAAGGAGTGGACCCACCAACCAGACGTACTGAACCATTAGTACACACACTTGCAGATGATGCTATGGGGTTGTGGGAAGAAACAGCTCATGTCTATCCATGACAATTATTTCACACTAACCTTCACAATGAACACCTGCTGTGTACCCATTCCTGCAATACAGAAATCCTTGTTGGTAGTCATAGTAACAGTCCACCAGTCTCCCTGCTCTGGTATCACAGTTGACATTGACCATAAAGATCCCTCCTGTTCCTGATCCAAAATATGAGGACCCATATGCTGTTGCATTGTTGGGACTGTAGCCAAGCTGTTTGCAGACTGTGTTGGCTCCACTGGTGTCCTTGGTCCAATGATCATCACCACACACTGATCCCCACTGTCCTCCTATGCACACCTCCACACGTCCCTCCATTGGGGTTGATCCATTGACAAGCCGAACATCTCCATTTGAACAACTGGAGGATGGTTCTTGAAAATAATACATTAATATTAAATCATGAAGTCTTAATAAGGATATATTCGAATTAGACCTATAAATATCCATGCATTATGCACCATGCAAAAATTAGACAATGCTTAATGACAAAGTAACGTATAGATGCTATTGGGATTCTCAACAGTTATTTTGGTTTGAATTTGTTTATGTCTTATGGGCATCAATGTATGATATATATATGTTCATGAACAAATAACTATTACTTGATTGCATACCTGGACAGCTAACTCCAATGTCCCATCTGTGATTACGGTGATAATATTCATAATATTGAAGGTATTCTCTGTGATAATGAGGACAGTCAAGTAACAAGGACTCATTTCCTGTACAATTAAGATTGTGCAGCCAGATAGGTCCTGAGCCTTCTCCATAGCGACCATCATACAGAGGGGTAGCACCTGAGGACAATCACAGAATTTATTAAACTATTGAAACTTAGAGCCTTTTAAACCCACCAAATGTTGGGTACCCTAATTCCCTGCAGACCACTGAAGCATCTGATGCATCAAAGTAGACTCCACAAACAGTTCCCCAACATCCTCCAATGCAGACCTCAACCCTGCCCTTATAAGGAGAGGGTCCTCCCACCAGTCGTATGGTACCATTGGTACATGTACCAGAGCAGTACTCAGGAGTGGGTACTGGGAAAAGAGGGACATGTAAATAGCCAAACAGATGTTTCCCATTACATGTCCCTCTCTTCCCAGTACCCTTACTTGTACACATCACTCCAAAATTACTGTAACCAGTACAGTTGTAGTATCCAAGAGCTGAGCTAGAGCAGTCTACAAGTTGATCTGCCCTGATATCACAGTAATCAATATTGAGGAAAGCTGTGGATGTGTATCCATAGCCACTGCTGTATGCTATAGCACCATATGGATATCCCAGCTGTCGGCACACAACAGTGGCTTCCTCTAGCTCCCATGAGGTTCTACTGCAGACTCCTCCCCACTGGCTTTTATAGCACACTTCCACCCTCCCATCCAGAGGTGTTGTCCCTCCAACAAGATGAACATCTCCATCAGTGCAGGTAGCTGAAAAACATATATGACATGCATCCCAATAAATAATTGGGAAATAGAAATACATGTTGCTTTATTGTATAGGAAGGATCATTGCCATGAAAAGGAACCCAATGCAATATTTCTAGTAGAAGCGTCAAAATTGACACGTGTAATTGAGAAATTTACATGTAGTTTTATAACATTCAGGCTATTATAATTCATGATGGGCAGAAAAATCTCAGCTGCATCAGAATGTATTTCTAGAGGACCTATAGGCATCCCATAGATTTGAAAACTGGAAAAAAAAAAACATGTGTTAGGTCCAATTGATCCTTTTATTGCATCGGGTGCATGAATTTTGAATACTCAAAATCTACAAAGCCCACGCACATCCACATTTGTATTGTAGTACATGTACATATGAATGACAGCAACAGCTGTGCTGGATCTCTATTTAATGCAGCACGCACATTGAACTCCCAACGTTTCTACCATGGTGGAATGGAATATGTCCACCACTATCGCGGAACCTAGTTCCACATGACGGATTTTATGAATATCATATTATTAAAAACTTAATTGCGACAACCGGATCGTCTTCAACGACCACAGCACAGTTCATAATCATTATGACGCAATATTGTTTCAGGTCAAAATGGACTGGGCACTAGAAACTAGTTGGAGCATACTATCTCTTTTTAAAAGACTATATAAAAGCGCAACGTTTTGTGACATGGCACCAACGTCATACCGTTTTATTAAATTTAGTATTGCTCGGTAACGTTCTAGCTAGACGCTAAAAAACAACCCGATATTATGCATACCAGGCTGCCCATAGTAACTTGTACACCAAGATGGCGGGTGCATTCGATAAAAACTCCCGGCCCGCATAAAGAAGAATTGACAATTGTCCTAGCGTACTGAGAGTACAATCAAACACAAGCTGCTTTTGCAGCAAAAAAAAAAAAAAAAAGGAATCTGAGCCGACAGCAGTTGATTATAATAACTGCACAGGAATAAATCAAAAATAGATTACAAGTGATTGAACACTTGCATTCTGATACAGCTGTCTGTATGTATCAGAATGTGGGTGTTGAATCAAGCGTTGATTTATAAAAGATGATTACACTTTTTTCCTGAGAAGCCTGCACTCGTTACGAGAGAGCGAGCTACTGTAAGCAATAGCTATGGTGCCCATGACGAGTTTTAAAGAGGCTTATGCTATAACAATCCCCCGGCAACGCCGAGAAAGTCGGTGGGATATAGAGACTGTTGTAACTTGAAAAGGGGGGGAACAAAACAAAAATAAGGTTTTTGGGAATGACAAAAACCTTTATTTTGTTTTCCCAAAAGCCTTGTTCCCTTTTCCCTTTCAATTCCTATATCGCGCCAACTTTAATCTCATTGGAGTTTACTTTTCTCGATTATGATAACTGTGAAACTGATAAGTGCTGGCAAGTGAGAGATGCATGATGCCATCAAGTAAATTCTGCAACAGAAAATATAGTGAAAAATTATAAAGCGCACAGGGAAAAAAAAGCGTTGAACCATTGCGTGATTGAACACGAAAATCGATAGAAGCGTGTGATTTTTGTGTGATTTTCTGTTCTATCACGCAATGATTTCTAAATGATTCGACGCTTTCTTTCCCTGTGGCGGCTAGTGGGAGGGTTTTGAGGGTGCATCCTTCGCGCACCCACCCCTATCAGCCTCCCATGCTTTTACAGTTTTCTACTGCCATCAATGCTACAGTATAACTCCATGCAACTCTCATGCACACCTAAATATCGCCGTGTGGATCCGTGTATGCATGGCTGATCTCTGCACCGACGTATCCACGTACGCACGCTACGAGTGCAGTGGTATCAGCCTGGGAAAAACGACATGCAAACACATATAGCATCAAGGACAACCAACCAGTTTATATATCTTGTTGTCGGCGGCCTCTTAGTCTAACATGTACATCGCAATGCACCACACGCTGGACTCACTTTGACCCTGAACTGCACCCACAAAGTGCACAATCAAAAAGAACAGCACAGTAGCAGACATCTCAGCTAGTGTGTAGATGAAGCTGATAAACCGCTGATCGACCGTGCGTATGTAAATTAACGCGTAAGAAAATCACGTGATGTTATGGACACAGCATATTGGCCACAGTGCATTTTTGGTACAAATAAATGGGCGCGTCTATAGGGGGCCGTTCATAAATTACGTCACGCTGAGGGGGGGGGGGGGGGGGGGGGGGTATCAGTCAGTGTGACGATGTATACATTAAGCAGCATCAGTATGGGATAATGTGTGACGAGGGGGGGGGGAGGGGGGGGGGGAAGAATTTTTTAAAAGATGCTGTGTAACCACTTCTCCCTGCCCCCTCCCCTTCATATAATAACGGTGGGCCCCCGCGACAAAAGCGTGGTGCAATTGCCCTCACGGCCCCATGCTTCCTATGGCACTGGATTGAGTAGCCGTAAAGCGTGCATGCTCTTCCCACAATACAGCATGGACCAATGAGCGATTGCTTGTTTCCAGAGCAAGAAATAAGCAGGACGGGGCTCTTAAGATTGCCGTTGATGTAGGTGACATAGGTAGCTCATCCCCATGGGCAGGTTAGGGGCTAAAACAGATACGTTCAGTTTAACATTGCGCCTATCATTGTTACGTGAGACCCCCCCCCCCCCCCCCCCCCCCCCCCCCCGGGGCATTGGGAGGGATTTGACCTTTGTTAAAGCAAACTGCCCCTGGTTGGGGGTTAATAGCCGGTCAAATGTCTATACTACGCACTGGTGTTTGCGGCCCAATGTTTTGTGGACACTAGATCCGTTTTCCGAAAAATTGAAATGATTATGTCATGCCCTTAACAACGACCTTGACAACCGAAGACCTTTGGAACGTGAGATCACACAAAAACACCGATGGACTAATCGCCATTTTAACACGGTACAAGGAAAGGAACACCTTTTTTCTATTTGTGTCGCAAACCACGAGGCGTAGTCAACTTGCTACAGCAAGCTACGGACCCTGAAAGCGGGTTAGTCTTTGCGCACCTCTTCAATACAGAAGCGATTCTCCACGCCTGCGACAATAGGAAATCTGAAGTAAAGGTTGGTTCGTAAAGGGAACTAAAGGTACTAATAGATATTTACAATGTTTTGTAGCCACAGTTTTTTTCTGACAGCGAACAAATGTACTAAAAGTTAGCAAGAAATACCGGGAGTATCGTTAATATGCTTGGTTACTAGGTCCTAATGTGGGATTGGCGGCGCGTTATGTAGGGCAATGAACAGCTGTTGTTCTTTCATAGTTCAGAGCAACTGTTGGATCTTACTTATGTCTTACTACCATCTCATCTTGGTCACCAATACCAGCCTCATCTCAGCCACCAGTACCAGTCTTATCTCAGCCACCAGTACCAGCCTCATCTCAGCCAACTGTACCAGTCTCATCTTGGCCACCAGTACCAGCCTCATCTCAGGCACCCTGTACCATGGGCCCCCTCCCCACTTCAGGACTGAATGAGGCCCCCCCCCCCTTGTAATAAAAGTTTACATACATGCACACCCTCCACTGGCTGAATTGGCTGAAAGCAGACAGCACCCCCCCCCCCCCCCTCCCCAGCTGGTTGAATCGGCCAAAAGCGGACCTCGCTGGTTGAATCAGCCGAAAGCAGACAGACAGCACCCCCACCACGCTGGTTGAATCAGCCGAAAGTGGACAGTGCCCCCCCCTCCCTGTGCTGGTTGAATCAGCCAAAAACGGACAGCACCCCCCCCCCCCCCCCCCCCCCCCCCCCCCCACTGGTTGAATCAGCCGAAAGCAGACAGCAACACCCTCCCCCCCCCCCCCCCCCCCCCCCCCCACTGGTTGAATCAGCCGAAAGCAGACAGCAACACCCTCCCCCCCCCCCCCCCCAACCTGGTTGAAATCACTGAAAGCGGACAACATATTCGTGGCTGTCAAATGGCGCCTACTTGCCCTATTCTGCCCCCCCCCCCCCCCCTCCACCCACCCCCTTCCAGAAAAGCTGGGGGTGCCCATGGTACCAGTCTTATCTCAGCCACCTGTACCAGTCTCATCTCAGCCACCTTTACCAACCTCATCTCAGCCACCTGTACCAACCTCATCTCAGTCACCTTTACCAACCTCATCTCAGCCACCTGTACCAACCTCATCTCAGTCACCTGTACCAACCTCATCTCAGCCACCTGTACCAATCTTATCTCAGCCACCTTTACCAACTGTGGTATTTACGATATATAATATATATTCACAAGTGACACAATAATACATACACGATATATATATCGTCCCATGGTCACGTGATTGCTCACGTTACCACATCACCACATCTTCCCCTCTAAATCTTGAAGGAGGTCTTATGATGGTTCCTGTCCTAGAACGAGTCTGAATGGTACTCGGAGGTGGTTGTGCTGGATGTGAACGGTCCTCTTGATTATCATTGGAGGTAGCTGTATGACCCTCATCCAGTGGAGTAGACTGAGCATGTATTTCCGGTGATGCAGGCTGTGGCTGATCCTTGCCTTCTGTATTATCATCCTGATCAAGGTCTGAACTTTGATTAGGAACAGCTATAAGGTGGTGTCGATTCCTCCTCAATTGACCAAGTGGTGTGTCCACTAGGTACGAACTAGGTGTATGTGATGGTGCTACCACTTGGCCAGGGATCTTTCTGTCCCCAGATGACACCCATACGTCCATCCCATTTTCCAGCGCCGGGAGTGGGCGTGTCCTGTGAGCTCGATTGTATTGAGCTTCCTGTTTATCCTTAAACGCCATGTTCTGTCTCTTGTACTCTTTTAGAAATGGCCACTCAGGGATTAGATGGGTGGTTGTTTGTGGTAGTGTGGTGCGAAGTTTCCTGCCCATCAACAATTCTGATGGGCTAAGGTTACACCACGGGAGGGGAGTAGCATTATAAGACAGTATAGATATCCCTGGATCATCTGAGCACTTCAAGAGCCTCTTAGAAGTTTGGACTGCCCGCTCAGCCTGCCCGTTACCTTGAGGGTAGCGAGGGCTGCTAGTCACATGAGTAAACCCATACCTGTTGGAAAACTCTTTCATTTCAGATGATGCGTACTGTGGGCCATTGTCTGTAATCAATACCTCTGGAATTCCATATCTCGAGAAGGTGGTTTTGAGAACATGAATGATTGCACTTGAAGTTGTAGTAGACAGCTTGGTCACTTCCAGGAATCGGGAGAAATAATCTACTAGTAGCAGATACTTTTGTCCATTCAACTCGAAAAGGTCTGATCCGACCTTCTGCCAAGGATAGTCTGGAGGTTGTGAAACAATCATTGGTTCCTTATGTGGAATAGCCAGTTTAGCACAAATCTGGCATTGTTCCACCATCGACTCAATCTCCTTGTTTACTCCTGGCCACCAAACAGACTGCTGAGTCCTTAACTTGCATCTTTGGATCCCCAAATGCCCACTGTGAATCCTGCTAAGAGTTTCTTTTTGACAAGCCTTAGGAACCACAATGCGATCACCAAACAACAACAATCCTTTGTGGACTGTCAATACCCCTCTATGGCCCCAGAAGGGTTTCAGTTTAGTATCAATGCTATGTTTGTCAGGCCAGCCAAAAGAGCAGTACTTCATCACCTGGGCGCATAATGGATCCTCAGCCTGGTGCCGTTGGTATTCTAGTAATTTTCTTTCAGTTGCAGGTAAATGGTGGGTAACACACTCTATGTATAGCTCTACTTCCTCCTGGAGAGCCTTGCAATCCAAATCTGAGGTACCAGTGGGAGCACGGGACAAGGTATCAGCTGTGTAAAGCAGCTTTCCTGGTACATGGGAAATGGTGTAATCAAATCGCATAAGTCTCAAACGAAACCGCAATATGCGAGGTGGAAGGCTGTCCAAGTATTTTGCGTTTAACAGAGGGACCAGTGGTTTGTGATCAGTTTCTATACCGAATTTCTTGCCAATCAGATAGTCTTTAAACTTTTCACATGCCCAGGTCGTGGCCAGTGCTTCCTTCTCAATCTGCGCATATCTTAGTTCTGTCTCTGACATAGATCGAGATGCAAAGGCTACGGGCTTCCAGGAACTATTGTGCAATTGTAACAGCACAGCCCCTAATCCATGTGAAGATGCATCAGCCGAAACTTTAGTGTCAGCCGCTGGATCGTAGTACACCAAAACAGCTGGCTGAGTTAATTCCATCTTAATGCGAGCAAAGGCTTCCTCCTGTGGTTGACCCCATCTCCAAGCCTTCGTGGCTCCCAATAGCTCCCTTAATGGCTGACTAATCTGCGCCAAGTTAGGGGAAAACTTACCCAGCTGCGTTACCATTCCCATAAACCGACGCAAGTCAGATGGGCTCTCCGGTGGAGGCATGTTCTGTATTGCGGCAGTTTTATCAGGATCTGGGGATATGCCATTTTTGCTGATGATATGACCTAGGAACTTCATTGTTGGTTTTGAAAACACACATTTCTCTTTGTTTAATGTCAGTCCAGCAGCTGCAATACGAGACAGTGTGTCTTGTAGATGATGATCGTGTCCTTCCTGGGTGTGTCCAAATACAAGCACATCGTCCATCTGGCAAACTACTCCGTCAAGGCCCTCCAATATTCTGCTCATAACTTTCTGGAAGTGTTCAGGGGCACATGAGATGCCAAATGGTAGCTTGTTAAAGCAATAACGTCCGAACGGTGTAATAAATGTTGTGAGAAGTCTCGAGTCCTCTGACAATGGAATTTGCCAGAATCCGCTGTTGGCATCTAGTTTTGAGAATACCTGAGCTCCTGCTAAAAGAGCTAACGTTTCGTCTACCTTTGGGAGTGGATGTACCTCACGTAGGATGCACTCATTTAGAGGTTTCAGATCCACACATATCCTTATATCACCACTCTTCTTCGGTACCACCACGATGCCCGCGCACCACTCTGTTGGGCTTTCCACACGAGATATCACACCCATACGTTCCATCTTCACAAGCTCCTCTCTGACCTTCTCCCTCAGCGGTATAGGAACATTCCTAGCTGCATAAAGAGCATGTGGGGTCACATTAGGCTTCAGTTTCACCTGGTAGGCTTCATCAATAGTACCCAGACCCTGGAAGAGCTGAGGGAAACGCTGGTAGATGTCATTAGTGTATTCATCCACAGCGTTGATTCTAACCAGTAGCTTCAGTGCTTGAATAGCAGGGATGCCCAGAAGATTCGCCCTAAGTCCTTTAACAACATAGAGAGTCTGCTCACAGGTGTGACTTGCATGTTCAAGGCATGTACGAACCTGACCCACAACACATAGGGGTACCGCTGCTGGACCCAGCAAAACTTTCCCAGACTTAGAAAGTTTGTCAATGCCCAAGGTCTTAAATGCATGTTCCGATATTACAGAGACATCTGCACCAGTATCGATCTTGAAGTTGAGGCTGTGGTGGCCATTAACCTTGATGTCCACATTCCAAGTGTCTCCTCCTCCAATGGCGCCGAGAAATCCTGTATCTTTACAGGATTCACCTAGTACCTCACCACCTATGGTACAAATCTTGCTTGTCCGGCAGCAGGCACTAAAATGTCCACGCTTCTGGCAGTTATTACACGTTGCTTCCCAAGCTGGGCAATTTTCTTTACGATGTGGACCTCTGCCACACCTATAGCATTTAGCGCCGGAAGGATTTTGGCCACCTGTTTTCTGCCAAACCCGATCCACATTTGTCTCTGAAGGGTTTACATCACCTTTAAGGATTTGCTGTTGCTCCTTCACCGCCTCCCGTTGTCGCACCATCTTCATAGCCTTTTCCAGGGTCAATTCGGGATCGAGCTGTAAGCGCTCCGAAAGGGCTGTGTCTCGAATCCCCACTACAATTCTGTCGCGAATCATCTCGTGTTTCAAATTGCCATAGCTGCAGTTTTCTGCCAGACTGTGCAAAACGGTCACATATTGCTCCGAAGACTCCCCTTCTAACTGGTTACGCCGATTGAAACGAGCTCTTTCGAATATTACATTCTTTCGTACTTTAAAGAACTCGTCGAATTTCCCAAGGACCAGCTTGTATTCTTTACGGTCTTTATCGGTTGTTTTCGAGGACAAAAGAACGTCTTCTGCTGCTTCGCCCAAGCAGTACAAAAGCGTACTAACCTGTCGGTCATCTTCCTCACTGGAGAGGCCTGAAGCGACTCTAAATTGTTCAAAACGTCGCCGCCATTTTTCCCATTGGTCGGGCTGCTTGAAGTCAAAGGGTTCTGGTGGATTAAGGCGAATGCTAGCCATCCTTTCGGTTCAAGACCGCTGCCACCATGTGGTATTTACGATATATAATATATATTCACAAGTGACACAATAATACATACACGATATATATATCGTCCCATGGTCACGTGATTGCTCACGTTACCACATCACCACACCAACCTCATCTCAGCCACCTTTACCAACCTCATCTCAGCCACCTGTACCAACCTCATCTCAGCCACCTGTACCAATCTTATCTCAGCCACCTTTACCAACCTCATCTCAGCCACCAGTACCAACTTCATCTCAGCCACCAGTACCAATCTTATCTCAGCCACCTGTACCAGTCTCATCTCAGCCACCAGTACCAACTTCATCTCAGCCACCTGTACCCGTCTAATCTCAGCCAGTACCAGCCTCATTTCAGCCACCTGTCATCTCAGCCACCAATACCAGCCTCATCTCAGCCACTTGTCATCTCAGCCACCAGTACCAGCCTCATCTCAGCCACCAGTACCAGCCTCATCTCAGCCACCTGTACCCTCATCTCAGCTATTAATACCACCTTCATAACTTGTTTGCATTGATAACAGAATTTGAGTGCATGGGTGGATGTTGTTAATAGAATACCAAGTGTAAATCTGCTGCAAACTCTGTGCATTGATTTGAACGCTTTGGTTTGTTATCAGGTGCCACAAGTAAGCGACCACACACCCTGCATCGCTCCTGACCTTTGTTAATGTAGTGATGCTACATTCAAACCGCACCGATTATTGCAAAAATACACACGCCGCGTAGGTTGGTAAAACAAAACTGTGGCTTGTTCTAATTGTTGCAGATATGCTTCTTGATCTGTCTTGTTAATGTCATAACTCGCTGACCTAAATCCTATTGTCGCTGTCTTTGCTACACACGATCAAAGTACCCCCTCTCAGTTACCGCCTCCATCACATGGGCGTATAAAAACGATGCGCAACGATTCGAGTAATATTGTAGGTTGTGCGCGTTGGAGATTTTCCTTAGTGCGATGATAGGGAGTACGAATGATCAAATCATCTCAAAGCTATGACTTTAAAAAAGCACGAAATGTGGGTAACAAAAAGTACGATTTATAATGAGCTCTAAAATTTAAAAATTTTACATTTTCACGGCTTGCATCATACCTTGCCACAAGGACCAACTCCCCCAAGTCCAAGGTTGTCTGCAGCTTGTATGGCCGCCTTAATTTGACTCTTGTGCGAGCCAATGCCCGAGCCCTCCTCTTAAGATGTGGCTGTTCCCTTCAGGAGGGGGATAGTTCCTCATTGTCACTTTTATAGCCAGTGTGTCTCAGTGTGTCTGGATATGTATGTATGTATTAATAATAGCATTCGTTATTTAGTGCATTTATTCTGATTAGTGTATTCTGCTGCATCTTGTAATCCCCACCATCCAAAAGGTATAGAGGGGTTGCAGTGTCATCCCGGGAAGGTTGCCGCCATGTTTGTTTGGTGTCGCCGCCATGTTTTTTGGTGTCCTAACTATTAAACGTCATCGTTTATAAATGCGTGTCACGTACGTGAACGTACGTGCTCGACACTTATTGAAATAATCAATGGTTAGGGCACCAAAAAACATGGCGGCGATTGTTATTGCTATTGTTATGAACCTTCCCGGGATGACACTGCAACCCCTCTATACCGTAATAGCCAATTATCTGAATTGTGTCCAGCCGCAAACAGCAGTGTACGTGGTCTGATAAAAGGTCAAACGCGTGCCCGACTATGGTCAAATGTAATGATTTCACGCGTCAAATCCCCACCTAATCCCGACTTCGCCCCGGGGGGGGGGGAGGGGGAGGGGGTCTCACGTAGGTGCATAACACTGGGCGCGCGCGGGCAGAAGTTATTTCAAAAATGAGTAATTAATGTCCAGTTCAGATAAATGTGTGCAAAACATCCACACAACAAAGTCACCTCTCTTCGAATTTGAGTCAAGCATAGAGAGAATTGTAAACACAGATGTACAATTGTACATACCGGCATTTCCAATACTCCATATGGTGTTGTGTGTATACAGGTATGACCTGCCGATTTGAAATTTATTAAGTACACCTCCCAATACGTGCATTAATAAAAATACGTTGTACATGCATTAATAAAAATACGCTGTACATACATACATACATTAATTTATACCCAACATACGCACTAAAAACACAAGTGTAAAAGATTGTAACAAATTAAGACAAGTGCATGAGTATTATGGTGATGGGACAAGCAGTGTTCAGAGCAACAGCAGCACACACAAATACATAAGATGCTGTCACTAATAAACGAGATTGTGTGAGATTGCAGCAGTGGTGCTGGAGCGTTGTACACGTTCACAGGTGGCACTCCAAGGAGGTACAGAGGGAATCAAAGGAGGAGGAGGAGGGGCCAGAGGAATTGAAGAGGGAGGAGTCACAGTCGCTATCAGAAAACGATCTTTGTCGTTGAAATACGTTGAGAGGGTGTTGAACTCGGCTATATGGAGAATGAACATGGACAGTTTGCTACATAGAATAAAGTTCAAAAACCTGTGGAGCCATCGACATATTAATATACCCTTCCCTTTAATGGTGGAAGGAATATTATAGGGAGTACTGTGTTATATAATCATGCCAGGTGAAGCCTGTGACGTGTGTAAAATTACTAACGAGATGAACAAGAGCTTATCTTTATGCAAAGACAAAATAAATAAATAGATTGTACAATTGGGTCTGGGCACGAGAGGTCTTCCTATATATTCAACTGGAATACGGTACATAAATTGTCACCCTTGCAAATTTTATAATGGACTGGGCATGAAAGGTGAGGTATGTGCTGTCTTATGTGTTTGGACTGCATAAAACTGCCCAACTTGGTAGTTTTAAACATGACTCAGACACCATCAGGCATGATTCTAACACAGGCCAAAGATTAAGTATTCCAGATATGACGAGTTGCACTTCTTGCAATGTTAAAGGAAAGATTCTATCGAGGTAAAAATGCACATGAGCTGTGATGTGGGTATTTAAAGAAAAAATCAGTATTCCAATTTCATGGTATACAAGAAGTAGACCAAACCAGGGATTTATCTGATTTTTATTTATGATGGGTGGGTAGGCAACTGGGCACGGGTGGGTTTTGTCAACCATGGAAGTTATGTGTCATATGTAATGTATGCATTGGGTTTACGTGTGGAAAAACACTTCGTCATTCCTATGCAAACGCACAGACTCGATCCTGACACTACTCTGCGTAAGTGGTCAGACTATTGTGGCACAATACATGTGTTTTAAAAACAGTAGGCAAACATTACGTGTACTTCGTTGTGACCGCTAATCTTTTAATAACATTTTGCGGTTTATACGGTAATAAAAATAACTAGATCTAACATCACGCCCACACTGCAGCAAAGATTCAGCGCATTGAAAGATCACGCCCGCACAGCTGGTGAGAAGCGCGATTAACTATAAAAAGCGGTACCATCCAATATAATTTTTACGGGTGGGTAAGTCCAGAAGTCAGGGGTGGGTAAAGGGTGGGTCAGATAAATCCCTGCAAACCCCAATAAAATCAAGTTTTACCACATGCTGGCCAGTACACACACACACACACAACACACACACACACATAACACACCTGGTACTTTGGTATTGCTTCACCATATTCTTCCTCACTTGGTAGCCTAGGTTCTTCTCCACTTCCTTGTCACACTGCACCTTCAGGCCAGCACACTCCTGGGTCAGCTGAGCGCGCACTTTAATGGCCTCCTCGTACTCAATGCGTAACCGTGACAACTCTGACATATACTTCTGGACACGCTTCCCTAATTGTACAGGATGATGACACCTGAGGGATCTGGTAGAGGGGGGGATGGGGAGGAGGGAATAAGGGAATGCAATGAAGATATAAGGAAGTGAAGGTGGATGCATCAACTCTGATTAACACAATGTGTGTGAAGGGGGTGGGGGTGGGGGTGAGGGTGCAGGGTGTACTGTTATGTACATGAGAGAAAATAAAAACGACTCAATTTGCAACCTTCCCAGGCCCACTTACTGCTCCAGCTTCTTGTTTTCCTCCACGAGTGTGTCTTTCTTATCAGCCAAGGCTTGCCTCCTTAGGATCAGCTCCTCATTCTTCCACTTCAGCTGCTTCACACTGCAGGAAATCTGTGAGACGCAACTGTGCAGCTGCGGAATGAGAACGGAATAAAGACGGCAGACGTGTGTCCCTTGCCATGCATGGAAGACCCCATATATAACCATTAGTAATTCCTTTCAACAGCGCATAATGAATTTTATGTCACGTCTGGAGTTGGACGCTCTGTTAGAAACATGTCAGGTGATGCCTGGGTGCACACATAAGATGACTCGCTTGTTGGACAAGAGCATATGTATGAGTTGAAGATATAAGAATGCATTTGGAGTCGATCACTTCACTTTTTATGTAATTCAGTTGCTGAAGGAAACTGGGTCTGGGGCTGAGATTACTATACATGGGTACAGAGTACTTCTCTACAAGGTGGAGTGATTGATCCAAACGCCTTCCTATCACTTTTGAATCATACATATGCTCATGCCCAACTAGGGAGTCATTTAATACATAATGCAGACATCACCTCTAACAGCGCGGGACGTGATATAAATTAGTAAATCGCATTCCTTACAACTGTTAAAGGGAGGGGTGTAATTGCGGAGTAATCTATATAGTAAATCATATAGCAATATATATATATGCATGTATGTGTCAGTACTGTGCACTCCAGTCTGTGTGTGTGTATTGCTGTGTGGATGTGTGATATGTGCTTGTGCCTGGTGTGCAGTATGTACAACATGTGGGAGTGTACGATAGCCCAACCTTTCTCAGCAGTTCAGTGGCCTTCACGTCTGTATGCAGGCCATCACTTCTGTCATACTGGGACAATTAGAGAAGAAATATATTCCGTATGCCTGGTATGAAGCATAACTAATTATAACCCAGCCAATACAATGTAGCAGCTACCTTGGAAAACCACATTAAGCAGACAGCTTAGCACCCCCCTCCCCCCTCCCCCTGGAAACTCCTCTGAAACAAATGGCGCTCTAACACTACATGTTCATCTGGATGTTAATGTCTATGGACCATTTCCACCATCGATAATTACCATAGCAACTTGTTGAAATCTCCATTTACTCCACACTAACATGTTATGGAACTTTTATTTCCACGCCAACAAGCTTAGAAAACACAGATGAGATCTATTTAAGAGAGACATGGGAAGCTGGCTGTGGGAAGTCCTACCAGAGAAACAACATGACACTTGCCATGGCAACTATCCATCGTGGTGAGGGTCCATTCCTATTTTTAGTTGCCCTGTTCCAATGCTTGGTCACACAACATTGCATGGTGGGTTGGGCTCACGTGGATAGAATCAGACGACCCCCTGAAGGTGTGCCGTGCAGGGCGGAACAGTCGCTGCTCATAAAGCATGTCACCTGAGCCGACAGGAGGGTCAAGTGCACTTGGAGGGCTGCCCACATCTGAGAGGTACCTCCTTAACTGTTTGTTGCTGTTTCCTCCAGGGTTGGCGCCATAGCTGGAAGGGAGCATTAATTAGAGGCGCTCACTTGAAGTCAACGGATCCCAACTACCTCCCCCCCCTCCCCCCCCCAATCCCAGAAATTACGGTACATCCAACCCATCCAAATGGCATTGAGCAGTGATCACATAAGTTTGGAAAGAGCATCACATGAGCTCAGAGAATATCACATGAGCTAAGAGGGTGATTGTATGAGCCCAGATAATGATCAGTGGTCAGGATTATTGTTTAAAAAATTTCTCTTATGGTTTTCTAATGACTACATTAATCTATTACAGAGATAATTGAAGATGTTTTTAAAATTAGCCATATATTTGAACAAAAGAGGTAACTGCTCGATTCTTATTAATTACTATTGTAGTTAGCACAATCTCCAATGTAGGGGTATAGGTGTGTAGGTGTGCTATGGTGTAGGTGTGTAGTGTGCTATGGTGTAGGGGTGTAAGTGTGCCATGGTGTAGGTGTGCCATGGTGTAGGGGTGCTATGGTGCACCAGGTACCAGTGTGCTACAGTGAGCCCACTAAAAGAAAATGCTCATCACCCTAATTAAAGCACCCCAGGCATACCTAGATGTGTGGTCCTCCTCCAAAGTGCTGAAAGGAGTGTAGAACGTATCGACATGGGAGTGGCCTGTTGCCATGAAACACGCAGCGTTAGGTGATGGATTGTTGACATCATCCTTGGCAAACACAGGTGCCGAGTCCCCATCCATGAATGGCTGCTCAACACCGGGAAAAGATGAATCAGATCGGGACTGGGCACCCAAATACAGGCTTGGGTAGGGATCCTGTGCAGCGGTCTGGGCACCAGATCGCAGGCTTGGGTAAGGGTCGTCATTCGAGCCATCCATCTCCACATAGGAGAGGGAAGAGCAGGTGGCAAAGCTGCTGTATGTAGTGGGCGTGGCCACGCCCCTGCAGGCAGCTTCTGGTTCACTTATGCTGGCACTGAGGTCGCGCCCTATGCCAGAGTCTAACGATGTAGAGAGTGGCTAGGTGGATTTTTAAAAAAAAAAATCTGTTTATTGGACAAGCATGGTACGCTGGCTTATGATTGGCTGTGGAAAAGGGGGAGGGGAGAAGGATGGGGAGGGAGGAAGTGATGGGAGGGAAGGAGGGAGAGGAGGAGAGGAAGGGAGAGATAAGGAAGAGGAGTGCAACCATTGTCTCTACGTAAGGTATGGGTATGGGAGGGTGTGGTGTGTGAAGGGTATGGAGTGAAGGTGTGGGGGGTGCAATGGTATGGTACCTTGTCCTTCCAATGACTTGATGCAGCTGCAATTGATGAAATATAATATGTTTGCATCACACTTGCACATACAATGCCACCTCTTCCCCAGGCCCACCACCACTGGAAAGTACACACATGACATTGCATACATAATTCCCTTAGGATTCTTGTATAGAAGGAGCTAGGATACATCAATAGCTCTGATGCACATATAGCTGTATCTGTTTAATAGTTGCTCTTATTGTCTCCTGGCATAACCAGCCATTGTGTCATATTGATTCACTTTTTGTTCAGTTGGTGTGTGTGTGTGTGTGTGTGTGTGTGTGTGTGTGTGTGTGTGTGTGTGTGTGTGTGTGTGTGTGTGGAGAGAGGAGAGAGAAGAGAAGACTAGAGAGAGGGGAGAGAGGGGAGGAGAGAGAGAGACTAAAGAGAAGAGAGAGCGGGAGGGTAGCTAGGCGGTTGGACGGCTCATGAATAGAGGGGACGGAAGGGATAGGAGGGTGTAAGAGAGATGCCTAAGAACCCTCACCCTCGCCCACCCTCGACCACGCCCAGGCCTAACCTTTCTTCCTTAGTACCAGTATGTCACGCACGCCCTCCAACAGCACTCGTTCAGAAAGCTGGCCAAGGGTTTCCACGAGGTCAGACCACGTCCCGCGGTGCTTCCACTGCGCCCTCCAGGAAATGAGAAGGTGGTATATCTTGTCGCGATAGTCCGCGTAGTTTCTATCGACGTACGTGGTGAGCTCGTGCGGCAGTCCGAGGCACGCGCCGAACTGACTCGGCGTAGTAACAACCATTTTGCTCACTCCCCACAGGCCGTTCTCGTCGCAGGCCTCTTTAAGCATGACCTCGACGTCCTTGAACAGTTCCGAAACGATGTACTGCTGTTGCGGTTCCATTGTAGATTAAAACAATAATTTTTAAAGTTAAGGCCTATAAATACATTGAGGTGTTCAACACTCTCGTCTCTTTAAAGGAAAACTTAGAATACCCAAACAGCATCGTTTGCTAGTACTGGTAAAGAGGTCATGTGTGTGTGTGTGTTTATTTACAATGACATGTAGCAATGCTGTGGTTTTTATCACATACACACACACACACACACACACACACACACACACACACACACACACACACACACACACACACACACACACATCATGGAGCTCAAAGCCCCCTAGGTTTTCCTCGTGGCCCGTAACGCTGCTGCTAAAACTGTCCTTTTCGTATATATACGCACACCTATACAGCATAGCTGACTGGAATATAAATATATGCTACACAGTGCTAATGCTGGTTCGCAAAATCTGCAGGATTCTTCCGTTGACGCCGCTTAAAGTCCTTGGTCCCGTAGTAATAGACCAGACCTCCAACGCCGAGACCTGGCAGAACGTAGAACACCTGGTCAGTGAACCGCCTAATCATGTTCGGTATCCCTTTGCTAAAGAGGCCATGAAATGCTTTCTGCTCGAATGGCGAGAGCGAGTATGTGACAATGTTCTTCACTCCAAACAGCAAATTTCCCAAGGTTTTGTGCCCGCCCATCTCGCTGTCATAATCACGAACAGAACAGAAAAAAAAACTGATCAACAATAGTGGCAAAGCACATTAAATAAAGTCGTGTACTTCATATAGCAACATGGTATTATAAAAAGTTTAGTGGAAGCAAACCTTTCTGTTCGTATGTTTAGTTTCCACCTATGTACGTATCAAAAGGGTTAAACCGTTTTTTTTTTTTCATTTGTGCGCATAATTATTACGCTTGTTTGCAAAATTTAGTAGTCGCAAAATGTCTGGTGAAGGCGAGGAAACGAAAGCTGGTCACCCACCGGCTGGTGAGCTTCCGTGACAGTGTTTAATATGTATTAATGTCTTCGCTCTTTACCTGCGTAAAGTCAAGGTCGGTGGCATGCGGGTGGCTTCAAAGCCCAGACACCACGAACAAGATGCGGACGCTTACGACCAGAAATACGAAGATTCTCTACCAGAGTGAGTTTTTTCTTTTCCCCCGTAGGACATTTCATCATGACATACATATGCGTTGTTCTCTTTCATGAAAAAAAAAACACACACACACACACACACGCTAGGCCCGCCAACTCGGTGCACGTAGCGGCGCCTCTAACTGTCGCAGGAGCTCCCGTCAGAGTGAGTTATGTACAACGGGCAGAGAGGGTGGGATGGAAGTAGGGTGCGTGCGTGCGTTCACCGTGTGTTGTCGAAATAACCTCTTTATCCCATCCCCCTATCACTTTCTCCGCAACAGGGTCACTCCGACTTCCCCGTGGAGGCTATGAAGCACGCTCAAGATAAACCTCACCCAACACGGGAGAAGCACGTCTCTTACTCTCCGCCTAAGAACAGTCGCACTCACAACAACGTGTTCCAACCACAAGGTCGCAATTGATTCGTTGCAGCTGTTGTGGCATCAGGGATTGCTGCATAATGCAATTTTAATATTGCTTGAACAATAATTTCTTGCCTTGCGTTTCCACTACCCCACCGATGGGTAGTTGTTTGCAATAAAATAACTGGAATCATTACATACATGTGGCTCGTAACACAACCGCGTACCAAGTTCAAGTGTATTCATAATGACGGGTATTGTTACGTCACAAAGGACTGAATTGACCGCAGCCGACACCCGGACCCCAATGAAAAAACGGTGAAAAATAAATTTCTATGAACTGTACAAAAAAGTTGGCATGTGTCCCCATACTCATTCTTTGCCACTGAGGTACCCGAATATCGAGTCAATTGCTTTCCATGAGGTTTCTTCATGTACCGTTGTTCCTGAATGAATACAGATACATGTGTGTGTGTGTGTGTGTGTGTGTGTGTGTGTGTGTGCGCGCACGTGATGGGAAAGAGTCCGTAAATACTTTCCAAAATGGTAGCCATTTCTCTCCTCTACCTGCTGACACTCTCTTGGCATCGTTACTGGAGTAGCGTAGCACGGTATCCAAAGGCTCAGAGCTGGTGACCCAGTTCACTGCATGCTGCGAGCAGACAAGACATCAATGAGTGGGCACCCATAGTTTTTTTAATTTATTTATTATCCCAAATATTGTATGTAGCAAAAGTGTAAAGGTCAAAGTTCATGGACTGCCTCCACCCACCACAGCCCTTGTGCAGATGCTTCAGTTATTTTAGCAACAACCCTAACAATGTACTGAATTTCAATGCATGTTATTAAAAATAAAAACTTTAATTAACCTCTCCACCTTTAACCTTAGAACACTTAGCACTTCCTCATAACAGCTTCTACTTTCCTCCCACACCTCAGCCTCACACTCTCAACCCCTCCCTCAGCCTCCCCGCACTCAATTTCTCCCTCAGCCTCCCTCCACACACTCTCAACCACAATCAACCTCTCCCTTATGCTGCCACCCTCCACACCCTCAACCTCTCCCTCCCTCCCCACACTCACTCCCAACTTCTCCCTCTACCTCCCTCCATACGCACACCCTCAACCTCTCCCTCATGCTGCCTCCCTCCGCACCCTCAACCTCTCCCTCAGCCTCCCTCCAACCTCCACCTCCTCCCCATCCCTCGCTGCACCTTGGCTATGAAGTTGTCACTTGGGAGACTTGAGGGTACGCTGTGGACTGAATCAGTGAAGGCAATCCTGAGGACACGCCTCTCAAAGTCGTCACGGAAACGATTGACCTGTGAGCAAGGAGAGTCAGAACGTACAACTGATGAGACGTCTGTACCTCACAGGTGTGAGAGGGGAAGATGTACACGGTGATGTCAAGTGTGACAACGATAGAGGCAGAGCCAGTAAGAAACAAAATGCGCCACACACACAGCGCAGAAACAGCACACGTAAACATCATGTACACGCACAATGCAACATGCAGCAACATGCAGCCTTATTAAGGCATAGACATGCACATGTGCGTGGAATTGTAAACTATTTCTTACCATGCTGCAGGTAACAACACCTCCGTAGCTATGGGCAACAATGTCTATCTGTGTAGCCTTGGCATGCCCGATGAATTCCTTCCAAACATAGGCGCTATGGCTCTCGGGTGATTCGCTTCCCTGAAAAATGACAAGCACACAAAGTTCACATCAGAGATAACTTATACCGTTCAGACGTGTCATAACAGCAACCAGCATTGCATTGCTCTGAAAATGGTACACTGGAAATCTTCACAACGACCAAACCATAACAATTTTTTTTTTCTCTCTCTCGAAAAGAATTGTTTCATCACTTGAATCATTCAGACCACATGAACCAACATGATCAAGAACGAGTTCCCAGCCTCCCACCTCTCCACCCTATTTTAATGTTTGATGGTACGATGATGTGTGGAGGGGATGCACTACAATTTTTTTTTACAAGACTTGGCAAGAATTTGTAACGTATGTAATCAAGTTTCAGATTTTTGATACTTGGAATTGTATTCTACAAAGCACTTTACGTAGTTACAATTACTAGTACACATTCAACAGAGCGCTGAGTTAATAAATAGCTATGCATTTCTACGACAACTTTAAATGTTCTGTGCGCCAGCTAATTCTCTATCAGGACAAGCCGCTTGCCGTAGAAACGTATCACTATGGCTATTAATTTCCGTTTGTTGTGCCGGGGCCCCAAATAAATATAACGAGTTTTACCAACAATGGATAACGTGATCTCACGTGCGAAAAACGCGTGATCCCACGTGCACATTTGGGCATTTTTTTTTTCACCCCCACCCTTTCTCTCCGTTTGTAGGTGGCAGGTTTGACTACGCAGCAGTGACGTGGAAACGCTTAATCCGAAGCTCGAAGCTTAGGAGAAAAAAAATTTTCTTGTAGGACGCTCTCACTGAGAAAGCTACACTATTTTTTTTCCATTAAATAAATGGCTAACTCGGCTGAAGCTCAAGCTTGGGTTAGTATTGGTACAAACTTGCCAGCGAAAGCTAAAGGAGTAGAAAAGGTCGAGGATGATACAATTAAACAGGAAAAGGACGATGACGTTGGTAGTGAAAAACAGCTGCATCTCGACGAAGATGCGCTCCAGCTTGAACCGTTCGCTTCTGACGACTTCGTAGCAGGAGATAAGTTCGAGGAGGAGGAGGAGAATGAGCAGCGCAACGGTCACGAGACAACCGAGGAACCCACTTCGGGAGTCGACGAAAAGCAGGCCAAGGATAAAGAGAGGGAATCGAGGTCGGCAAAGAACGACGAGGAAGTTGATATTGGTCACCAGACAAACAGTAATAACCCGCAACTCGTACGCTGTCGCATCTTTGTAGGGCATTTGAACACAGACAAATGCTCGCGCAAAGATGTGGAAGACCTGTTTGCGCCCTTCGGAAAGGTACTGGCCTGTTCACTCCAGCAAGGATATGGTTTCGTGCAATACGAGACAGAGCAGAGCGCTCGCAAGGCGATCAGGGAGCTACATGGCATCAGTTTCTTTGGCATGAAGCTAGGTACGCCGTTATTCGCTCTTCTAGAGTTTGTAGTGAGGGGATGTGGTATATTTTCACCGCTTTACACACCCCTGCAACATGTAACGCATGTGTTCCCGCCCCTTTACGCTTGCCTTTAAAACTAATACTGTTTTTTGCTTGCAGTCACGTGCCTCTATTCCAAGCAAAGCCTTACGCTTATCTGAATGCCAACACCTTGTTTCTGTGCTTTTTAATACAATGCACTCACAATTTCTGAATTGTCAGCTTCACCTATTCAGCTTGTCTTTAGTGAGCTAGATTATTCTCCCCCTCCCAAAAAAGAAAGCATGTGGCCTCCCATAGTCTTAATTCTCCCTCCCCCTTGCCTCCTTTGGTTTTGCACAGTTGTTGACAAGACAGCTGCTCAAAAAAAGTCAGATGGAGGTGAGTGATCTGTTTGTGGTCAGCCAAGGCATTTGGAATATCCATGGTGTGTGTGTGTGGGGGAGGGGGGGTGAAATGAAGTGGCATTACAGCAATATAGTAAGTACTTATGTGTGTGTCTCACATGACAGAAGACCCCAGGGCGCGTAAGCCATGGCCGGGAGAGAAAGCCTTCACGACAGAGGGACTCCGCAACCGCAGGCGTAACTCCGACCGTCAGGAGAGCAGGGACTACGAGTACCGCCAGGAACGTCACTACTCCCGTGACCCCTACTACGACCAGTACAGCACCGAGCCGTCCTACGAGCGGGCATACGACCGCGACTACGACAGGCGCTACGAGCGGGCTTACGAGCCTTCTCGGGCCTACGAGAGGGGAGGAGGAGGAGGAGGGTATTACGAGCGTTCGTCTTACGAAAGGTACCCGACTGAGAAGGTGTCCGCATTGGACCGGTACGACCTGTACCCTTCGGCGTCCGTCCCTTCCAAGTCTGCCCTTCACCACGAGCGTGACTACTACTCAAGCAGGGACTCCTACCACCACCGAGCCCTGCCGGACAGGCGTTGGGAGGAGAGGGCCGACGCGTACGACCAGTATGCCGATTACTACGCCCGCCCACGGGCAGACTACCACGCGAGGGGCGAGGAGCCGTACTATGCCCCCCCGAGGGTGAGCGATCTGCCCAGGCACGATCCCTACGAGCGAAGACCTTATGACCGCTATGCTGCTGCATATGATAGAAGGTAGTAGATGAAGAAAAGAAGAAGAAAAAAAAACGAACTGTTCGGACATGTTTGTTAGAATGTACTTTGTACCCCTTGCTTGCAATTCGATTTGACTGTGTTGTTGTACTGTTTACTTCTCCCCCTCCCATCTCATTTATTTGTCACCTTAAACAAACCTTGATGAACACGGCACTAAGCAGGTTGCATGATTTTCATGACTCCATGGTTACAAAGCCTGTGTGCATGCTCGAAGCTACCCTTAAAGATGAATGGAAACATGCTAGCAGTGTAGACATACATCCAAACTTCTTCCTATTATTACTGATTAACCCAATAATCTTATTAAGTGCACAATTTGGCACATGTGACTTACTTCAATTCTACGTCCGTTCTCATCGCAATTTCTGTTTGTGTTCAGAACAACCACACCATAACCCTCCTGAAGGAACAAGAGAGGGAGTGGGAGGGGCCAAAATACGAGTAGTAGTCAACATTCAGAAATGGGAGGAGTCAACATACAGAGGGGAGGGGCCAAAATACACAGAGGGGAGGGTCAACATACAAAGCAAAAATACAGAGGGGGAGTGGTCACAACTGAGAGAGAGAGAGAGAGGGAGAGAGAGAGGTCAACCTACTGTCTTTGCTCTGGCTATGTAAGGCAGCTGTGTCCCACTGTCTAACGAGTCATTGATAATTAACCTGCAGAAAAAGTACATATGTACATATGAACTGAAATACCACGTACCCCCCCCCCCCACCGCAGCTAACGCTGGACATGACCACGCTTCCTGCAGCTAATGGACAAACATGACCACACCCCTATAACTAATGATGGTCATGACCACGCCCCCGCATCTAATGACGCGACCACGCCCTCACCTCCGAGCCCACTGGCCAGCTCTCACCACACCACTGCCGTGTATCAGAATGAGCACCTTGTCTTTGGTGAGTGCGTCCGGGCTCACAAAGATGAAGGACCTGGGCGTCGTTTCTGAGGCATTGCTCTGGGAAGTAAAGATGGGTGACCCCCTCTGTCACTTGGGGCAAGAAACAAACTACTAAGGGAGTTTAATTGCCTGTTCAGTTTTTGTCGATGCCCATTTAAGTTACAAGTTAGTGGTGCACATGTGCTATGCTTCCCCTTGCAAGTTCAGTTGACGCAAAATTTAAACTCACTGGAAAGTAAATTCTGTTTAATCCCCCCTCTGATTCGAGTAATTTGTACACATGTTCAGTGATGGCCTGGGAAATGTATGTGTGTGTGTGTGTGTGTGTGTGTGTGTGTGTGTGTGTGTTGTGTGTGTGTATTTGTGTGTATGTATGCGTGTGTAGTGTGTGTGTGTGTGTGTGTGTGCAGATGAATATGTATGTGTGTGCAGATGTATATGTATGCATGTGTATGTATGCATGTGTGTTTTCGTGTGTGTGCAGATGTGTGTGAAGTGAGAGACTTGCATTTTCATATTCCATTTGAAGCCTACCTCTCCCAGTGCCTCATAATGAACCTGGTCCACAAACTTGAATGGCTGGTTTCCTTCGATGGATCTCAACTTACGGTCTGGGGGAAAGCGAGGAATTTATTAGCCAACTTTTCCCTCCAACAATACCACGCCCCCACATCCATACAACTCATCAAAGTGGGTGGGGTTAATTATCTGGTCAACTTTAGGTTGCAGCGCAAACACATGAATTTACTAAGCTTGTTATTATCACCTGGGAAGCCTGCCATACTGACTAAACTGTGAATGATGCTCCTCCAATTGGGGTGTCATATGGACCAGCGTCCAGCAAAATCACCCTTGTGATACTTTTTCAAAATTTCCAGGACAAGCAAAAGAAAAGTAACACTCGCATTGAAATATATGGCTAATTATAAATTCAGTGCCTAATAACTTTGTGATGGATAGTTCAATTTAGGATGCGTAAGGACCATTTGACAGAAGCTCTTTGGAGTTCAAAAAATTTGAAAACTAGAAAAACTGGACACCGTCCCATATACAATTTGTATGGTGGCATTGCTTAAACCAAGCCAACTAAGACAATCATAATATGCATGGTGTGTGCACACGCACAGGTCTTGAGATTGGGCGTTGGCATGCCTGCTGCGAGGTGTCTCTCCCTCACTCTCCCTTCTCTCTCCCTCTCATCTCCTATATCTCCTAGTCACATACCTTCACTGAAGTGGTATCCAAAGTCTTCAATAGATTTCTTTCCCTTCTTGTTTGCTGTCACTGCGGCTACATATATGGGTGTGGTTACATTGGGTGTGGTGTCATATGTGGATGTGGGTGTGGCTACATGTGGATGTGGGGTATGGTTGCATATATGGATGTGATCTCACATCCTCTCCTGCCCTCATCTTCATCCTCCTCACCCCCCCCCCACCCCACACACACACACTTACCACCAGTAGATGTCCTTTCTCTTAACACCCTCGAGCTCCCTGCCTTCTCGCTGGGTCTCTCCCCGTCTATCTGGCTGGTAGCGGTATGCGAGGCAGCTACCTCCTTACTTTTCCCGGGAGCGGGAACATTCTGACCCCCTACTTCCCTGTTGCCAGGGGTGGCCTGCCTCCTGCTCCCTGATGGCTGGACGATCGCCACTGCACCCGCCGGTTTCCCGGGATTTGGTGGCTGGGCAACACCGACAGCTGACGCAGCGTCCCCACCAACCTGCCCCGCCCCCGTCTGGGCGGGGAGGGACCCTTGCTGGCGGTCATTTCCTCGTAACCCTTTCCTCACCCTCTGCTCCTTGGGAGCCTCCAGTGCCACGCCCCCCTCTGGCTTGCGTGTGGGTGGAGCTTGCATGTCGCTTTCTGCACCTCCGTTGCTAAGGGAAGCTCTCACTGTTTGTGCGCTAGGGTCACATGGCTCCGCCTCTCTACTCCCGTCTCTGGGGATTGTGGGGGCGGCTCCCTTTTCTTTACCTCCTGGCTGATCATGTGATGAGGCCTGTTTACTTCCTGGCTTATCGTGTGATGGGGCCTGTTTACTTCCTGGCTTATCACGTGATGGGGCCTGTTTACTTCCTGGCTGATCACGTGATGGGGCCTGTTTACTTCCTGGCTGATCATGTGATGGGGCCTTTTTACTTCCTGGCTGATCACGTGATGGGGCCTTTTTACTTCCTGGCTGATCATGTGATGGGGCGTGGTCTCTCTTCTCCAGCTCATCAGCTGTGGTAGTGGGAGCAGGTAGCTTGCTCTCTGATGGCTTCTCACCCTGATTACCAGTCCTTGTGGCTCCTCCCATTGTTTTGGTTGGTACGGCAGGATGAGAGCTGATGGGTGGAGCCACGCCAGCATGACCTATATCAGACTCCCCATTCTTATTAGTGCCCCCCTTCTGTGACTTGGCTGTTGCTGGTTTTCCATTACTTTGGATGCTGTTGGAAGTTGCCGTTGCCATGGTAGCATCCTGGCTATTGTCCTTTGCTGCATCCGAATTACCGTTGTTGGGACTGGGGACCTGGATCGCATGGGCTGGCTGAATCTTGTTGTCACCACCTCCAGCTGCACCAGAGAGCGTTGGATTGGGTGGTTGTCCCCGCCCCCTGCCCTTTGGTATACCAGCAGTCCGCAGACCATTTTGCCGTTGAACGACACTTCTCCTGGGACCTGCAGAGCGTTTGACGTGCTTCGTGTTCCCGCCCTCCGCCCCCTCGGGTTTCACGGGAGGCGTGGCTTCGCCGGGTGCAGCAGGCAAAGTCTCTTTCTTCGGAGGTCTCTTTTTCGGCTGCTGGAATTCTCCCTCTTCAAAGGCATAGGCCCCCTCCTGGTCACCCACATCCAACGGCTCACTAGCCTCCTCCTCCTTCTTCTTCTTCTTTTTCTTATTCTTCTTCTGTGGGGGACCAGTAGGCTCAGGTGCATTTATGGCTTCCTGGTCCCCATTCCCATCCTGCTGCGGCTGGGTGCTCCCCCCTGTCCCCACGACAAGCAGGCTGTCGGAGGAGGAGGAGGGGTTGGACACATGCTCCTCCTCCTCCACACTGAGGTGAGGAGGAGGCGCTCTCTTCCGTTTGCTCATCTTGTCCTGGCGCGTGGAAGACTGTTCTTTTTTGTGCTCTGCAGAGGATGGGAGGAGGCAATAGCATGTTAGCTCATACATAATAAAATCAGTAAAAAATCATCTGTACAGCAGTGTGTTATTGGTCTCACCGGTGTGCAAAGGGTTATTGGTCTCACCGGTGTGCAAAGGGTTATTGGTCTCAACGGTGTGCAAAGGGTTATTGGTCTTACCAGTGTGCAAAGGGTTGTTGGTCTCACTAGTGTGCAAGGGTTATTGGTCTCACATACCACACACGTCACACACACACACACACACAACACACACGCAGTGAAATATCGTCGCCTTCATACCACGGTGTCTCTCACAATATAAATACGATGATCTCATCGTTTTCTAAATCACTTACTTTTTCCCGTCTTGCTTCGTCTTCCTCCTATTTCATCGGCCCGCTATGCAGTGTTTAAGTGGAGGGTTGGGGGTGGGGCAAGTCCATTAAATATATCAACCTTACAGCATTCTGGTGACTTACTTTGACATCTGCTTCACGATGTTTCTTGAGGCGGATGATAATTACAACCGCAAGAAAGGCGGTGGAAAGACTAGCGATTACGAGGAGAGCGATGATAAGGTTTAACATTGTGTGTAAAAGGATCGTCATGTGACTGAGCACGTGATCACGTAAACTTATGCCACATAGTTATGCAACTATATGCTCAGCACTTGGGAGGAAATCAAACACAATGATTTCAGCAATTGGACGACCGTAGTCGCATAATGGGTGGTCCGCTGATAACCTGCGAGGAGAGGGAGATCACGTATTTATAGCACGGTTGTTTCATTCCATTGAAAAGTGGCAAAAAGCCCTACGCCTCCTAACGAAAATTTTTCCGTAGCAACGGGGCTAATTACATCCTTAGCGACAACTTATTTCAGAGAACGAAGCCTTTTTGGCAAAAGGTGTTTAGTCTTTTAGTCTGGGCTATTGAGTGTTTTTTTTCTACTGAACTTCACGCACTGAACTACCTGAAAGACAGGCACTACCGTTCTACTGGAAGCATCGCTAATACGGTGGGTGTTTTTGGAGTGGGGGAGATAAACCGTGCTCTACTAAAGTTTCCGCCGTTATAAGATCCACTGAAATTTTTATAATATGACCGCGGTAGGTTTTCCAGTTAGTTTTTATTTAGAGCTCGTGGTGCCGCGATTTTTAACGGAATATTTTAGTCTTTGGAATATTGCTTATTATCGCTAGCTGTTCTGACGCCATTTTTTTATTCAAGTCTGTTGTGACTCGCATACGTTTCTGCCTCTGACAGTTGCAAAAGGTTTCAGCGTCCACCCAAACCACTTTGGGCTTGGTGAGGGGCTAAAGGGGCCTTAGGAGGGTATGGGTGAGAGCTGTAAGCTTCAGAAGCTGTAACAAGTTACACAATAACATGTACTACCAAAGTCATGGCCTTGGTTGTGGACCTGCAAGCGTCCATATCTTGACCATGAGCTTGCACAGTGATAAGATAACGGTGTTATAAGAATAGTTCTGCTGTTGAATGTGAAAATGGTGGTCTGGTCCCCCCCCCCCAAATGCAAATAAAAAAGTGTATTTGAGATTATGGTTATCCAGCAATGCCTACTGTATGAAAGAGGAGGCAGAATTATTATACTGGCATGTCCATATAGTGGTCAGTATAAAAATACACATGACTGGTATAAATGAGTGCACTGGCATTTTGATAGATAGTAGTGTACATAGACTGAATGGTTATGCTGGCATGTCTATGCTTGGAATAAATAGGGAGAGTTCTTTACAGGCATGCCTAAGAGTGGTATGAAGAGTTAGAGAGAACATGCTACATGGCATGTCTGTGATAGGAATAACATAGGCAGCAAACTTGACCTGGTGAGTGGTATAAATAGGAAGAGTGCTTATAAAGGCTTACCTAAGAATGGGTAGAATGGTTTGTGTACGATTGCACGAAAGGATGCTTATACTGGATGGCCTTATAAGGCTAGTGTTACATTGATCAAGTATGTGCCGTGCAACATACATTTCTATTGGCTGCATGCATGTTGTATATATAGCGGCAGGTTCAAGCAAAATAGGACAATGGCACAAAGAAACCTCCAATGATGAAGGTACTGGTTAAACAAAGGTGGAGCTGTCCTTTTATTATGGTATGATATCTTGGGAGGGGAACAATATGTTAGAAACATCAAGAGTTCACACTGACTCATACCAACACTAGGTATGCATGCACCATTTTACAACTGCCTATGGCATACAAAACTGTTTGTAAGAGGATCTCTTTTAACAAGTCATCAAACGAGCAGCAGTTGTATAGAGCTCTGAATTCTCTTTTTTTTTAACCCCACATATGATTCCAAAGCCTCTGACTTATGTGCGTGGAGCGAATTATTCATGATTTAGGTCCTATGTTATTTTGATTTATACCAGCGGACAAGAGACGCGGCACCACAGAATAAAGATATGGACTTACGAGGATAGGATGATACTACTTGATTCTTTTGTTTTGAAGTGGACTTATAAGGTCGGAAAAAGAGTTACAAAGCCCCGACTGAATGGATTATTTCGCGCCAATTTGGAACCTTCGTATGCGCGTAAGAAAACACAGCCCAGTAGCAGATGCTACAGCATGCGTAGAACTAAATTTAAATAGAAGGATAGTTGTAACAAAATTCTGTCCCTTTTAAAAATGCACATGCCATACGATGGCTGTAGAAATGTTATCGTCGAAATTTTAATGAGTTTTCCTAGGGTAGCCATGTTGGATGAACCGTAAATCTCATAATGTGTTCTAATTATATACTTAATGCCCATGCGAAACAGCCGTGATAGAGCTCTTTCATCGCGTGACTTAATAGCATTCATCTTCTAATTAGTCCGCCATATTTGTGCTCGTTTACAATGGAGAAGTATGGGCTTATGCTTGGTTTTGGTACGTAACATTACTTCAGAGTGTCCGTTTAAATATATATTATTGTGGTCTAACACATGACTAACATTTGTAAAAATATGATTTTTACTTGTGCGCTCGGAGCGCGAGTTATACGTATCAAAAGTACCAAAACCGAGCATAAGCCCATATATTTCCATAGTAAACGGAGCACCAATATGGCGGACAATAAAGCAATTAATGCAATTAAAGCCCACGCGTCATGTGACCATGAAAGAGCTCTATATGTACCGGCATTAATTAATTGTCTGTATTTCGTTTTTATATTTCTTGTCTTTGTGCTTGTGTGTGTGTGTGTGTGTGTGTGTGTGTGTGTGTGTGTGTGTGTGTGCGTGTGTGTGTGTGCGTGTGTGTGTGTGCATGTGTGTGTGTGTGCGTGTGTGTATACATTATATAGGATTCCTGTGGCTCAGATCGTTGTCTTGAATGTCATCCGTTACGAGGATATAGCTGTGTAAAGTAAGCGAACATTTTACCGCTCGGTTCGCGCAGAGATCATATATCTCTGGTTCGCGTCAATGATTACGTACTTGAATGGGACGAGCGCGGGAAAGTATGCACTCAATTTGCGCTGTAATTCAAAATCTGCGTAACAATTAAGTGATTGATCACGAAGACAAAGATTAGTAATGAAAATAAGCACAATAAATACTTAACAAATGGCATGTACATACATGAAAATGGTCCAATTTGCAAAGATAACAGTATGTAGATGAACACACAAACACACATTTATACACACACACACACATCTCAACATGTACAAAGATTCGTAATAAAAATTAGTACAATAAACACGTAACAAATGGCATGTACATACATGAAAATGGTCCAATTTGCAAAGATAACAGTATGTAGATAAACACACAAACACACATTTATACACACACACATACACACACACACACACACACTTGATCTGATGACTGCTACAAAAATAGCTATGTATCATACTGCTCTATAAATCAAATGCGCATGCAATTAGCCGCGCACCACCCCACATTTAAAATAAGCAGTACATGTACAGCTGTTGGAGCTATATATAGTCGATCCATCATACAGTGTTAAAAATAGCGGCAGATACAGGTTTTAGGGGGGGGGGGGGGTACGGATGGTGGGTGTGGCTGGGGGTGGGGTGGGGTCGGCTTCTGGCCCGATACGAAAAGCGGGGGGGGGGGGGGGGGGGGGGTGCTGTCGGTTTCTGGCCCAAAACGAAGAGCGGGGGGGGGTGCTGTCGGTTTCTGGTCCCCCCCCCCCCCCCCCCCCCCCCCCTGGATCCGCCGCTGATTAAATTGACATAGAAAATTAGCATTTATATGCACCTCCCCCACCACCCCCCACCCCACCCCATAGGTCGCGGGATTTGACCTTTATTAAATCAAATGCCCCACGGTATCTTGTTCAGTGAATGCTCAATTCGGTTCTCCGTGTCTTCCTTTTGCGGCACTGAATTCTTGTTTTGTTTTTGATACCATGTGTTCGATGGTTGCGCACAACACTAGTAATTGCCCTGTCTCGGCGTTCTGCGGATACCTGTTATTCTCTCTCCTTGCCTCCCTCTCTTGTCCCGCCCTTTCTCTGTCCCTCTCCGGACGCGCACATATAGTAGTCGGGCGGGCCCTACCACCGCGTTTGGTCGGGTGGTAGGGCCCGCCCGACTACACATATAGCTAGTATATATGTGCCTACGCAGCCTTTTTTTTTTGTGTATCGGCTTTCGGAGTCAAATGCCCGTCTACAGTGGAATTCGTGATACTTGGCCATAAATTGTTTTGGGTGTGATTTAATGTTTACTTGATTGTTTAACATTAACAGGATGCAATATTGAAAATCTAACAACACAGTCTTATTGACCAAACATTTGTCAACAAGTATCGGAAATAGAGACCTCAAGTTATGCATGCGCACCTGTCAATGGTAACTGCAACCCCCCCCCCCCCCCCTCCCTCCGGGACATATAGGGGATTAGTGGGGGATTTGACAGGCTAATCAGATTGTTGCGGTGCGTACACGGGGATT
>OY811976.1:8171695-8211732 GCA_963681505.1 Eunapius fragilis | reverse complement strand
TTTATATGCACCTCCCCCACCACCCCCCACCCCACCCATAGGTCGCGGGATTTGACCTTTATTAAATCAAATGCCCCACGGTATCTTGTTCAGTGAATGCTCAATTCGGTCTCCGTGTCTTCCTTTTGCGGCACTGAATTCTTGTTTTTGTTTTTGATACATGTGTTCGATGGTTGCGCACAACACTAGTAATTGCCCTGTCTCGGCGTTCTGCGGATACCTGTTATTCTCTCTCCTTGCCTCCCTCTCTTGTCCCGCCCTTTCTCTGTCCCTCTCCGGACGCGCACATATAGTAGTCGGGCGGGCCCTACCACCGCGTTTGGTCGGGTGGTAGGGCCCGCCCGACTACACATATAGCTAGTATATATGTGCCTACGCAGCCTTTTTTTTTTGTGTATCGGCTTTCGAGTCAAATGCCCGTCTACAGTGGAAATTCGTGATACTTGGCCATAAATTGTTTTGGGTGTGATTTAATGTTTACTTGATTGTTTAAACATTAACAGGATGCAATATTGAAAATCTAACAACACAGTCTTATTGACCAAACATTTGTCAACAAGTATCGGAAATAGAGACCTCAAGTTATGCATGCGCACCTGTCAATGGAAACTGCAACCCCCCCCCCCCCCCTCCCTCCGGGACATATAGGGGATTAGTGGGGGATTTGACAGGCTAATCAGATTGTTGCGGTGCGTACACGGGGATTGACCTCGATCGCGGAAAATGAGTATAACAGGCTTGTGACCTTCCCCCCTATCGGCGTGTTTTGCAGCTCAAACTTGTGACGACCTGGCATATTCACGGTAGGTACGCAACATCATACCTAGCCTGTACCTCACCGGAAACAAGAACATGCGCTTTAATACTAAACTACTAGTACAGTTGCAGTTACCATAAGTGCAAAACGATGAAGTCATATTAATGCGTTGATTTGGAAAAAACGGTATTCCTCCAATACATGCCTACAATATACAAGTACTGGAGGAATACCGTTAATCCTATTCCAATTTAAAGTAAATAAATCAGTTCATGGTTTGGAATATCTATAAAGAAGTGTCGGGTGACAAACACGCCTCTTGGTTTCGTCTTCAGTGTTCCCAGTCCATAAACGCGGTTTATAGCATATATCTCAGCTGGAAGCAACACAAACTAAACAAGCGAACTTGTGCAGCGTTTGGCCGAGTCATATTTCAAGCTCGGGAAATACTTTTTTTCGAGCGAGATACGTTTATCTAGGATGACAAGTGTTTAGCATGCCGTTTTGCACAGCGTAAAATCTTGCCACAACAAATCGATTGCTATAGTGTTGGGATGGTGATTGCATTGCAGGAACCCGTGTTTACGACGTAACTTACGTTTTTACCGTCAACTCTGGGTCTGGGTACGAGACTTTCATCGAAATCGAGTTCGTTCAGGCGTGAGCTATCTGTTCTATGATTTTTGAGAACTAGACATGCTCCGTCGCTTTGTTATAAAAATGTACTTCATTTGTGGGTGGACTAATTTATTAGGCATACAGCAATTGAGCAAATAAATTAATCACAGTATGGTTAGGTTGTGAAATTATCCCTACTCCATAAGTAGATTTGATAGTTTTATTCTTCTTGGGTGCATCTTGAAAAAGATCTCCACAGCTGTGTCGTAGTTTACTGGATGTGCGTAATGAATATTCAAAAGTGCTAGCGAAGAAAGTCATAGAGGACTTTAGCCAGTTTCTCAGACGGCGTAAGGTAGAAAAGCTTCTCTCGCAGGTGCAACTAGTAATTGGAAGTGTGCAACCAATTGTTATCAAGAGGAAAATACGCTCTTCATCACAACTGATTAGTGCCGATGCAAGAGTATCCGGACGATCGTTTGGTAAACACGGAAAAGAAGAAACAGTTTCAGGACACGATGCAAGAGTATCCGGACGACCGTTTGGTGAACACGAAAAGAAGAAACAGTTTCAGGACACGATGGTAAATATAGATGGCTTGCCGTCGGTTCACATCGGAGGCAAAACGTGTGCAACTGACGAATCAAACTGAGTATGGTAGATTCTCAGCGACGAGTATAACTGGCCCAGACAGAGACGCTTAATTAATTGACGAGGATTGTGAGCGTGGGTGTGGGGGGAGGGGGGTGGCATCTGCCCCCCCCCCCCCCCTCATGCGGACTCGGCACCTGAAAAAAAAAAACCAAAAAAACCAAAAAAACGAAAAAGCTTAGTGAATGCTACCGATTTGTTTCATTGTACATCTATAGCTAGGACTTGCCATAACTGATAAGGCTCCCCAGGCAGCGGCGGATCCAGGGGGGGGGCACTCGGGGCACGTGCCCCCCCCCCCCCCCCCCCCCTTCATTAATAAATTCATAACTTTTCGGGCCGCATTTTATAATATAGCTGCACGATTGCGCTGTCTATTGATATCCGCACGCATGAACTCTACTACTGTACTATATCCCGGGCCCCCCGATACGCGATCATACTTCCCCCCCCCCCCGCCCTTCGTATCGGGCCAGAAACCAACAGCACCCCCCCCCCCCCCCCCCCCCCCCGCTCTTCGTTTTGGGCCAGAATCCGACAGCACCCCCCCCCCCCCCCCCCGCTCCTCGTATCGGGCCATAAACCGACAGCACCCCCCCCCCCCCCCCCCCCGCTCCTCGTATCGGGCCATAAACCGACAGCACCCCCCCCCCCCCCCCCCGCTTTTCGTATCGGGCCAGAAGCCGACCCCACCCCCAGCCACACCCACCATCCGTGCCCCCCCCCCCCCCCCAAAACCTGTATCCGCCGCTGCCAGGTATCTCCCAACCATCGATAAAGAATCGGGCTACGCCCAACTCGTCTCGGCATTTTCGTTGGAATTACGTGGTTTTCATTGGAATGTGTGATATTTTAGGTGCGGATGGCAGCTGTTCCTAGCGATAATTGGCCCGTTGATTTCCTATATACTAATATACTACCGTCTCCACCCATACCAAAGAATGGCATCATCACTGCATACACTGTGTACTGTAACACCTCTGCCAGTCAGGCATATCCTGAACAGATGATTGGACCAAATTTGGTCACAGTCAGATCTGTAGTGAATGGGACAACACTGGCTGGTACAATCACTGGACTCAATCCATACACCAACCGCTACGACTGCTATGTGACTGCTAACGTATCAAACAGAAGGATCACAATCACGGGTTGTCACAAATCAGACCACTACATCAGGTAAGCATAACCTCATATAGGAGTCTGTCTGTCTTGTATATTAAACACCTTCATGCACAGGTCTTTGTCATAGGACTAATTCAAATTTACTAGGAGCATGTGGCAATTTAGTAAGATAGATAAATAAGAGCCACTGTCGAAATGATTTCCATAACCCAGCCTATCACCTTGAACAGTGTGATAAGTCACAAGGATAATCTAATAACCACAACTTGATGGTGATAGAGTAAAATAAGTGAAACGGTGCATTCAATCATTGGTCATATTGTAATGTTAAGTTGCGAACATGCAACAATTTACTATGTGAAAACACCAGATGATACAAAGACCAATTATAATTTCAAGCAACAAATATGATATTTAATGACTCCAAACTATAGCCAATGACTTATTGACTGGGCAATAACACAAAGAATGTTGCAATTGATGAGAATGGAGCAATGACCACTCCATGCATGCATTAGTTGCATCTGTATTTGCAGAGACTTGACTTTTTAAAATCCTTGTTCAGCTCCATCATTACCACTGATGTTTTCTGTCTAGCTCTACTGTTACTGAATCACCTTACCAACTGTCTGCCCTGTGGTCTCCACCCATACCAAAGAATGGCATCATCACTGCATACACTGTGTACTGTAACACCTCTGCCAGTCAGGCATATCCTGAACAGTTGATTGGACCAAATGAACCCACTGTTAGATCTGTAGTGAATGGAACAACACTAGTTGCTACAATCAATTGACTCAACCCATACACCAACTATGACTGCTATGTGACTGCTAACACTTCTTCTGGGAGAGGAATGAAATCAAAAATATATTCCAATACCACTGATGAATTATGTAAGCAATGTCGCATGCCACAGCGTGATAAAAATTAGTACTTAGCGCTTGCAGTATACGTAACTTACAGGATGCTTTCTATCTTATGCTAGTACCAGGACCTGTAACTGTTTTGAAACAAATAAGCAGTACTTTCATCACTGTTACATTAACATGGCTTCGTCCTGGTGTCCCCAATGGAATAATCACAATATACGTATTACTGGGGTCAGAGGTCATCACCAATTCCTCTGCCACGCAAGTTGTAGTGTCTGGACTTTCAGTTGCAACTAGCTACAATATCAGTGTTGTTGCACTTACTGTAAAGGGAAGGGGACAACCAACTTACCTTGAAGCAAATACTGCCTCAATTCGTGCATGAGTCTATAATCCTCCTACTGACTAATGACCAATTATCTCATTGTGTGTGTTCTTCCATTAGCTGAAGTACCCATCACCTTACTTCAACCGGTCTCCAATACTGCTGTCAGAATACATTGGAATAGTACACTAGGTGTTCCTCATGATACCATAGTTGTAATTGGATATGTGGTGAAGTTCCGTTCTAAATTAAGTGTAAAGCGGCAGACAGGTGGTGTTCAGTCCCAGGAATTCCCCTCAAATGCCACAAGTGGAATAATCAGTAGTCTGGAACCAAGCTACACTTATTATGAATTTAGTGTACAGGCTATTGTGAACATATCTGGACAGCCATCTGTAAACCCATCTGTGATATGCACATCTTCATCTAATCTCAATGTACTTACTTCAGGTTAGTCAGGTACCAGAATCATGCATTCCATTTGCACTTTATACTGTGATAATAAAATATTTGCTTTTCCAAAGCCACAATGGATCAGACCTCCTCCCATACAACCATCACAGCCCTTGTAGTTTCTCTGGCCATCTTGGTTGTGGTACTCCTTATTCTGATTGTGGTTGCTGTCATAGTAACTATTTTGGTCATGAAGAAAAAGGGGTAAATATTAACAATGGCATCATCATTTGTATGCATTTAGTGGTTATACTTTTCTGAGTTTTAATCAGGAGATAAACTTTAATTTAAACTTCATCATCTCCATGCCATCTTTCATAGACGTGTGCAGCAATATGCAATCAACATAAAACATTCCAGCTACATTACTGCAGAGATGGATTCCAGTGATGTGATCGTAAACAGGTAAAACAATCTCAATAGCTCCCACACTCTGCATATTAAAATCATCATTTACAGAAGTTCTATTGCGATGAAGCCAATTACACATCATGGTGAAAGTGTCAGGAAATACTCTGTTTAGTCACGAAAGCCTCAATATTTGATTCAACTTGGGATTTTTTTTTTTAAACTAAGCTTTATCACAAACATGGAATGTCTTGTATCATATTAGTGCTGTTAGTATTGGAACCTTGTTACCACAACATGCTATATAGGATTGATGTTCATTAATCACGCCCTGAGCTAGGGACAACCAAGAATCAGATCACTTCCCTCTTCGTCTTTCCCTCTATTGAGCCATGCAAATAGTACAAATACTCCACAAGATGTGGTAGTAGCATGCAAAGGAAGGAATATCGGGCTAGGGCAATCACTTAATATGCCAATCACTACAATACTAGAGGTGGTGAGATGAGCTTGGGGTCCCATAACAATGAACCAGAAACCGATGACCTTTGATATAAGCCATAAAATGCTATAGAAACACCTCTGACCTTCATGTGATCGTCACATGGCCTCACAGTACAAAAAAGGTATCAGTTTAGTGTATGGAAACAATTGAAGCTGTGTGTATCAAAAAAGTTCGCTTTGTGAAAGGGGGATATATCATATTGCAGTGAGGCAATACTGATTGAGTATACATAGCAGATAATAAGAGTGAAGAGGAAGAGGGAGAGAGAAAGAGAGAGAGAGAGAGAGAGAGAGAGAGAGAGAGAGAGAGAGAGAGAGAGAGAGAGAGAGAGAGAGAGAGAGAGAGAGGAGTTAGGGTAGGAAAAAGGACAAGTAGAGAAGGGATGATAGAAAGGTACTGCTGAGAGGGATTTAAACCCGGCAGTAGGAAGCGGTGCCCCTCGACCGTATTGCGATGAATTTTATTGGCATGCTCTGAATATCATTAATATGCCCAATTTGGCTTATTATAGTAGGCCCCTTGAATACCCCTTCATTTGATGGGATACCAGCGACAGATCAATGTGAAGGATCAGTCATGGATGAACTGGTCGTTGCACCATGTACCACATTGTCCAGTAAGTGGAATATATACTGCTGCATTGTGTACGGTTATTCTGATGTGACTACTACGTGCTACCTATGTTCTTAAGCACCTTAAATTATTATAATGGATAGTTGCTAGCATTATTGTTTGTTTGTCATCAGAACCACAAATCATTTCTCACACCAAACGGAATCCATTTGAGGGCTTCCTTATTTGAAAGAATAAACACATCTTATCTGTCTCATTTTGTCTTATGTACATATGAGATTGCTGCATAGTAAAGGTACCTAACGTATTATTTGATATTTCAGGAGATGCTACAGTCCTCTCTAAATTCTTTCTTATGCATTGGACCATCATGGAGTTACAGTGCCTGAATGTTTAATTGTCCATACATGCATCAACTTTGATGCTCCTTCCTGGAATATTTCATTATAGGCCCCTTTTTGCTGAAATGATCCACTTGTTTCACACACATAACAAATATGATGCAATGAAAGTAAATTCATTTATTACTAGTTAACTTTAATACATGATGTAAACTGAGCTACATAAAAGCTGTTTGAAATTTAAAGAGAGTTAGTGGTATTTGTGTAATATATGGATCAGAACATTTTTCTATGGAAACCATACAAGGTTCTGAAGAACTTGTTTAAGGTTTGGTGCATGGCGTCAATGAAGCCATTTTTGAGTAGTATCTAGATGTAGAAAGACATGTACATAATACCCACAAGTGTATGGTCAGCTAGTAAGCATTAATGTACTTGTGTGACACAGGCTGAGCATTTACACACACCTCCCTCTCACATACCTCCCTCCCACACACCTCCTTCTCACACACTTCCCTCACACACTTCCCTCTCACACATTTCCCTCTCACACACCTCCCTCCCACACACCTCCCTCCCACACACCTCCCTCTCACACACCTCCCTCTCACACACCTCCCTCTCACACACCTCCCTCCCACAGTCTTCCCTCCCACATACCTCCCTCCCACACACCTCCCTCTCACACACCTCCCTCCCATACACCTCCCTCTCACACACCTCCCTCCCATACACCTCCCTCTCACACACCTCCCTCCCACACACCTCCCTCCCATACACCTCCCTCTCACACACCTCCCTCCCACACACCTCCCTCTCACACACCTCCCTCCCACACACCTCCCTCCCACACACCTCCCTCCCACACACCTCCCTCTCACACACCTCCCTCCCACACACCTCCCTCCCACACACCTCCCTCTCACACACCTCCCTCCCATACACCTCCCTCTCACACACCTCCCTCTCACACACCTCCCTCCCACACACCTCCCTCTCACACACCTCCCTCTCACACACCTCCCTCTCACATACCTCCCTCACACCTCCCTCTCACATGCATACATTATAACCTCAGGTGCATGAACCTCTTATTCAGTGTATGGTCTTCATCTAAGCTCACTGTGCATATCTTGTAGTGAGGGTAATGTTTCTCGCCATCCTGTGGATGAGGTTATCAAAGTCGGATGGCTGGAATGCATTCATGTCGTAGCTTTTCTGAGAGTAGACAATTATTTTTTGGGGATAATGTTGCACATACCTATGGTCGAATGCACAAATTAAAGCTATCCTAACCTGCTTCATTACTGCCTCATGCTCCTTTGGTCTACCATCTTCTCTCCTCCCCAGCCTCTACCTTACCCTCCTCCCCATCCCACACTTACCTTAGCTGAGTATTCAAATTGCCAGTTGGTGGAGTTATGCAGGTTGGCTTCAGTGAGGTTCATGTAATAACACTCCTTGTCCAGCATCGACTGTCAAATTATAATACATGCGAGATAACCTATAAGGTACAATTAGTTTATTTAACCCCTCACGTAGGTGGAATTAGGATAGTTGCCGTCAATAATGCTGAAACAAAACCCTGGATTTGCGTCAGTGAATGTAGTGATTGCAGGCTCCACAAATGCAACGCTTTACGGTGGTACAGGGTTGGAGCGTAAGATCAAGAGATCAATCACATGGTCCACTCACCCTATGGGTCTTGTGGTATTTAGCTGATCGTATGCCACAATAAACTCGTCATGGTGGGTGTGGCCATAGAACTGTCCTACAATGGTACTTTCATATCTGGAGTATTAATTTAAAGTCAGTGAAAGAACAGTGAAAGAGGGGTTAAAGTACAGTGGAAGGTGGGTTAAAGAACAGTGAAAGAGGGGTTAAAGGACAGTGGAAGGTGGGTTAAAGTACAGTGAAAGAGGGGTTAAAGGACAGTGGAAGGTGGGTTAAAGGACAGTGAAAGAGGGGTTAAAGGACAGTAGAAGGTGGGTTAAAGGACAGGGAAAGACGGGTTAAAGGACATGGAAGGTGGCAGTTAAAGGACAGTGGAAGAGGTGAGAAAATGCATAGACAGATGAAATTAAAGATGCTGGGATGCAACATATCTGCATTTCTAACCTGTTCAGAATATTGTAGAAGTTGTAACTCCAAGAATGGAGCGTTAAACTTGGGGGAATATGTCCGATGATGTGTACCTAATGATGGGCATTATTTAGAAGAGCAATTGCTTCAGTACACATGTTTGTGTATTAGTGCCAATGAGAAGTAGGAAGAAGACAGAGACAACCAACATGTCAGCTTGTTAGGGGATGGGATTGGGGTGGGGTGGAAGAAACGAACAGACTATATAGTTGACTCTCCATCAATTGCTCCAACTTCATGAACTTAAGTGAGTGTGGATCCACTCATGTTAGTGTGTATATGCGCACATGCATGACCACTCCCTTCTCATTGCACCTTTATTTAATACCCCCCTCCCTTTCATACAATAATGGTGGGCCCCTTTCATATATCTATACTCTCTGTCCCTCCTCCCTCCCTCCCTCCCTCCCTCCCTCCCTCCCTCTCTCTCTCACATGGCCCACCCACCTTCTCTCCATTGTCCTCTGCTGTTTGCAGCTGCTCAACCAGCCATGCCAGATGACCAGCTGGATCAGTCTCATTCATAAACAGCCAGCTGAATAGATGTGCAAACATCCATCACATCACCCAGGACAGTGATCATCACATTGCCCAATCCCATGACCATTACACAGCACAGCTGTCAACTTACTAATTCTCATGGTATCCGAAGTTTGTTTGGAGGGATATCACTTTTAACCCTTCCTGTATCTTAGCCACATAGAAGCCACCTCTAGAAGGGGCATGGTTATAACTTGAGTTTGTTCTGATTAATACATGCACCCTTCATCATCATCACGATATCACTCTACATGCATTGCATCACCATCATCATTGACTTACTTATGATGCAGTGATACCATTCTCTCCCACATAACCATACCTCAAACTATTGTGCCTCACAGACATATCTGCAGTAACCCATGAGCAATCAGCGGGACAGCAAACTTGGACGCATGCTTACACCGCAAACACAAACGCTTGTATATACAAAACACACACATGCACATGCGCTCACATCCACACACAGAACAAACACCACATCACACCGCTTCAATGTGGTGAGGGCATCACTGGGTAGCCAGTCCTCCCACTGCTTAGCCAAGAAGTCATACAGCCACTGCTCAGATAAACTCCCAGTAACAAAGGGTTGTGGGAAACTGGAGGGAAAATGGTTGAATGCTAATGAAATGAAAGGAAAGAAGAAATATAGCCATAACATTTCCATACTATGGCCACAAGCTAAGACCACACCCTAAGCAATCAAGAGGTCACGCCCATTAGTCCTGATTAGTTTTTTTTTTGCTGCTAATGCACCCCAGGAAAGAGAGATGGTCAGAAGAAAACACTATTTGGCCTGTTCTTTGCTTTATGAACCAATGGACATGCCTATTCACTTAAACATTGTACCTGTTAACAGGACTTGTATCATGGTTGCCGATGGCGCTGTACACTGGCTTGGTGGGGAGGTACTTCCTAATAAGGTCATATGTCACTCCAATAACATCCAGCTGTGCACGAAGACACAAAGGACCCAGTGAGTGCTGTGAAACATGTATTGAACAATGAGACCTATACGGTCTACATCACTTTCTCTTGTCAATAGCTGGTGTGGCTCACGCTATTACAGGACAAGTGACTCTTCCAGGAGCAGCACACAGGGACACCTCAAACTTAAAAACACCATCCAACCTTATCAATAAGCCTAGACAAGCATCGAATTATATGTGTGAATATATATCTTTACATCCTGGCTTCATTGGTCCATAGGAGATGCTCAACACAATAACTAAATCCATGCTTGCTGCCCATGTACAAAAGCAATTTCCTCCTGTCCCAGTTCCATACCGTTGTTTCTTTGGTCTCGCTCCAGACATCATGAGGGGGGAGATCTCCTGTGACATAGATCCAGTCGAAGGAGTCCTGGATGCTGGCCAAGAACTGGAATGCATTCTCCACAAGCCAGAGGGGAGGGTCACATGCATAGTCACCCCAGAACCCTGCAGTGTTGGTGGGAGTTGTGCCTGGTGTGGTGTATGTGGTGTGGAGGGGGACGAAGAAGTGAGAATGAGTGAAAGAGGAGAAAGGAGATGAGAACAGAAAAGGAAAGAGAAGATGAAACAGCCTAAAAAGAGGAAGAAGATGAGAGAAGGGAAGGGAATGGCAGACCGGCCACACAAGTTGCTACATGTGCCCAATAGTATCAGTAAAAAATCCAACAAACCTATAAATAGCAACGCTAGTTACGTTAGTAGGAGGGGTAGTTCTTATGGTAGAAGTGTGTGCATTGGTTGCCATGGCTCCCATACAATAATACCTTTGGCATTTGGAATACGGCAACAAAGAGGTTCTCCGCACTGATTGGTCAGACCAGGGACGTAAAGAGGGTCATAGTGGATGTCAGAGAGGTGAAGTATCCTGCTCACAGGAGAGCCAGGCTGTAAAAACAAGTCCTCATCAAATTATACTTATCACACTTGCACAGCGAAGTAGAAACACTCACACATCTACACGCACACTGCTTTTAATTGATATAAACACCATGCACCGGCCCCCTCTCCAAGGTGTGAGATGGACAATACATTACTAGCATCGATCTCTCCTACTGTGTAAATGCATTTTAGTTCATGTTATTAGTATTTTTGGTTCACCAAAGAAAGTTCATGCCGCCACCAAGCTACCAGTAAAATGGACGCACGAGAGACGATGATGGACGAAATCGTACCGGAGGAACGGGAACAGGTTGAATCGGAGGCTTGCTGGTTTGAGGTAGAGGAACGTACCACGGTTTAAGGGGATTGGGTGGGGAGGGGCAGCTGGAAATGAGACTGCATATCAATCGTGGATTGGCTATCGATGTTGTCACGGTAAAAACTTCGTCCTGAATAAAAACAAACCATTGCATGCAAGCACACACAGAACGCGGGAGGAACAAAAATGGCATTCTAAATACCTTGAACAATTCTACTAATCCTTTGCAAACAGTTTCATCCACATTCGTCAGTTTCAAGGAAACGCAAATCCTAGCTACCACTCGAGCGATGAAGTCTTTGTTCCAACTCTGATCAAATAGCGTCTGAATGACGGAAATTACCGATTCGCATACTTCGCAACCGATAGTGTCGCCCAGAGTAGGTCCGCTTGCCGCGATGCTTGATGGTACGGAAGCCGCCGCCCCTCCCGTAGTGCTCTTTTGAAGCAAATGTACCGCGGCGATGAACGTAAAGAGCAAGCGCATTATTTCACGCGTCGGGCGTACCGATAATCTCGTTTTCGTGGTTTTTGAAGCCCTTATAAACCCCTATCGTTACCGTTCAACACTAGGCCTGCGGCGGAGTTAATTAAGCGAGTTTCGCAGTGTTTACATTACGCAGTTTTACATTACTCGTACTCATGGACTTTTACTAATAGATTTTGAGCCATTGGTGCCTTGGTGCATGCATGGATTAGTACTGATGGACATCGATAAGGAACCTTATCTTTCGCTCTTCCAGCGACTCGGGTGTTTGCGGAGGGCGAAATCAGTACAAATCAATGCTCAGTATTACACCCGCTTTCCCCCACCAATATAATTATTGAGATATACAAAAAGTCAAATCCACCCCCCAGCCGCTGGTTATTATACAATATACTATCGTGCACCCGCCCGTGAAAAATCACAGGCTGATTATTTTAATTTTAATTTCATGTATATGCATGTTTATAGAACATTATTTTGAATTTATAGCAACAGCTGTTTGATTACCACATTCTTCGTAAAATATCTCTGTGCATCGTTCGGCAACATTCGTCCTTGTTCTGGATTGTCTCTGATATGAACCTTAACGTGCTCGTGATGTCTGCATCGACTTAGGGCAACATATAATTGCCCGTGTCCAAACACGGGCAATTATAAAATAACCCAATTCTGCATATGTAATCTACCACCTGTTCTAATATACGGTTACTACGCAACCTATACAACATGCCCGCGCAATACAAATACTTCATATAGGTTAGACACTGAAACCGAGGGATCTACGTGATTTAGAATCCCCGAGGGCCCTGGGCTGTAGCGTCCCGAGCGGTAGCGAGGGCGCTACTAAGGGCCCGAGGGGATTCTAAAAGTAGATCCCTCGGTTTCAGTGTCTAACCAATTTAGACAATAGCAACGCGTACGTAGCAACCAATACATTATCGCGCAACGCGATAACGACAACGGGAGGGATTCTAAGTGCCAGTGGGGGGGATTCTAAGTGCCCCGGGCACTTAGAATCCCCCCCACTGGCACTTAGAGTCCCTCTCTAGGTTTCTACCGCGTTTAGATACCTGCAATTGACCAATCAGATTGCGCGAATCACTTCCGCTATTGTCTAATTCCATTTAGACAATAGCGGAAGTGATTCGCGCAATCTGATTGGTCAATTGCAGGTATCTAAACGCGGTAGAAACCTAGAGAGGGACTCTAAGTGCCAGTGTGGGGGGGGGGGGGGGGGGGGGGGGGGGGGGGGGGGGATTCTAAGTGCCAGAATCCCGCCCACTGGCACTTAGAATCCCTCCCTTTATCGTTATCGCGTTGCACGATAATGTATTGGTTGCTACGTACGCGTTGCTATTGTCTAACCTATATTTATTATTCTCAGATAGTAACTACATGTTTTCGGCCTATACGATGAGACTTGAGAGTGAATCACAATAGCATTGCATTAATTGTTACTGCATGTGATGACATTGTTACCTGTACAGGCATGTAGGTTTTGTGGCACGAAGCATGGTCGCTAAGTACGCGTTGCCATGTATTTTTGTGTGGGAGGTGGTCGTTCCTATAAGTTACGCGGACGTACGTATAGTAGTAAATATGGTTTAATTTACGAATTAAAATTGTTTATTTTATTTTATTTTTTACGAAAGCATACTGAGAATGACCCCAAATGCAATGCTTTGGGCTGGTGTTGTGTACCTCTGGTCACGGAGTCCTATGGTGCTTGGGGAAAGGAAGCCATGGACTCGTTTAAGATGCTTGCCTCCCGTCTTGCCATCATATCGGGCAAACCAAAGTCAGTTGTGCTGTCTGACCTGTATAGCAGGCTCAACTTGCATCTGGTGAGGGCAAATGCGACAGCAATCCTTTCCATGGCCAGGTGGTTCCCATCTTAAAGTTTATTGAACTGTAGCATGATTTTTAAATAATTCATGCATGTTGTTTCTCCTCCTAAATATTTATTTATTGTATTCCTATATTATTAAAAATAATAACTTTTTAATAATAATTTCATATCAGAATACATTAATTTAAAACATATGCACTACAAATAACTAAAAGTCAAAGCAAGTATTTGGTGAGACACATCTGGCCAAAATTGCCCTGGCATTCTGCCTCATGAGGGTGAGGCTGAGGCGACTGTAGATGCCCGACATAACCTCATTCAGAGGTCGACATAGATGCGTGGCTACCTTTTTGGATATGGCCAGAAGTACATTGATAGCTTCATTGCCCCATCCCCCAAACACCTCCACAACCAAAGGGATGCATGACCGTCCTTTAAGGGCACATGCCTCATCATTTCTTGAGTGCTTGGCCTCTTCTCCCATCTCAGCTGCATGACCACAGGTTTGAGCCGCTTCTTGTATAAATTGCAAATTAAGCGGATTGATGACCTTTATATCAAATGCAGCTAAAAAATAAGAAAACAATAAATGAATAATAAAATTAATGAAGTATCAAGTTGAAAGGGTTTTACACAGCCAAGAGATCGACCTTGCTGTCTGAAATTGCAAGGTGAATTGATGAATTAAAATTGTCAACAGTTGCTAGCGGGTGTGCATTGTATAAATTTTGTACTTGAGTGGGTTTCTAACTGCAGATTGATATTGCTTGATCCTAAACATGACAACTATGAAGAAAAACATTCTCCAAAAAGAAATATGTGGGGTGTAGGAATTGAAGGCAAATTAAAGGTGGTGTAAAAAGGAAGTGAACAAGATTTAGGGAAAAGGAAAATGAATTCACCCTTATTAAATTATTAAAAATGTATCAATTTTGAAGTGATGTGAAGCATTCGGCATCATAAGATTTTGCCAAATAAGGATGTAGATATAGCTGAAACAACTGAATTTCAAGAAAAATCAGGTTTGTTAAATAAAATGTTATGGTGTCTATGGTCAGTAACTTACTTCTAATATAATTGTGACCCTTATTTAAGGATGGCCACAACCCTTAAATAGGGTGGTGGACTTAATTTATATGCATGCACAACTGAAGCATAGCTAGCGTCCAACTGCAGGTTATCCAACAGTGGAATGATCCACCCAAAAGTGTGAGAGATGTATTTGATAAAGGGTTGCGAATGCGTGTCTTCATTGTAGACTTGTAAAGATGCGGTTTATTAATTCCTTGTCCATTCCAAACCATACACCACCAATCAGAAGCCTTTAGAGTTGTGTCCTTTAAGGGTGTGGCCTCTATAATGCAGTATGTTCTGATGTTTCAAAGGTGTTGATAAATCACGCACAGGCGGAGGGATAGCCACCGGGGTACGGAGCAAAGTCATACAAATTGACAACTGATGCCGTCATGCCTTCACGGCTTCACCCGCTTTGTAAATTACTTGCTAATCATATATAGAGTTATGATCTCTACTAAGATACACGCATTACTTTCATTGGTCAGTTGAAAAGGTGTTAGGCACCTCCTTTGGAGCCTAATTGACCATCCCTTCTCAAGCACAAGCCAGCACAATCATGCTTGAACTGTATGAACTTACAGAACATTCGATAGCTAAATTTAAGGGTGTTTGGTTATGGCATTCCTTGCACTACAATCTCAGTGACCAGGGTGACACACAACCAGCCACGTTTGTGGCATTTGGCATCATTGGCCTTGCGATTTCTCTCTTTAGTGGTTAGGGCAGTTGAACCTGCAGATACTCCTGCTTCCATCAAGGTGAGAATATGAGGTGGAGAGGTCACAAATGTATTGAAGGCAGCTGTCTTGTCTGTAGCTAATTGGCCAACAAGAGGTCAGCAGGGTGGGTTTGGCTATGGTAAGTGGTGAGGACACCAAGATGAGCCCAATGGCAGTACACCACTTAGTCATGCCACCACATTACCTCCTGGTCTGGGGACCAGACCATATAGAAGAAAACATATGGTCTGGTTCCCAGACTAATCACCTCCACGCCTACAAGTAATGAAATGATGTCCAAGAGGGTCAAGGGAGAGTTATGCAAAAAAGGGAGATCTATATGGCAGGCTCAGCATCATTCTTGCATGTACAATGGAATGTCCAGAGCCATCCTTGCAAGATCATTGCAAGCTACTGACTTGCTGTTGGATCCTATCAAGCAGCAGGTAATGTTTTTACTTTTGCATTTTGAAATGCAGTTGCTCCTAATGTTATAAATCAAGCCTTGGTCTGTCATGTCTCACATACAACCCGGGCAGACATTTCTCAGCGTGTGAGTGAACATATGGGCATCCAGTTGCTCCACATACTCCCACGTGGATGGGCGCACATGACTGCTACACAACTAAAACACGGGGTTTTCTCTGTGCATGCTCATACATAATGCATATGAATGGTATATTATTGTAGTACATTGTGCATTTAAAAAGGTAGCATGCTACCTAGCACAGTTCTACTTCTTGTTGCATAGTCCACTGTGTCTCTTGCACCAAGTGAATCTTTCTCGCCTTTGACAAGCAATATCTTGAAATTGTAAAGAGATTTACTGGACAGTTTAGGTTTGGTGGACTTAACTGACAGATGGTGGAAGCACACTTTGTATACACACATTTGTACACGTGTATATACCAGAGATAATATATACGGTTTGTACATATGTATGCAGCATGATTTTGATTTGCTTGCGTGGTGACTTCCCCCATCATTTTAATATGCTTGCCAACCATTGCGTCTAGATCTGTCTCCATGCATAATTTTTACTCTTGACCCACGCGAGCAAAGGTTTGGTGCAACTACGATACTGACCACAGGAAAAAATATCGTATTCCCAGCCTGGATTTTGTACAACGATCCCAGGTTGATAACGACTAAATCAACTGTGAATTTTGTTAACAGCCTATCAACCTGGGAAATTCTGGGATCAATCTGGGATCGTTGTACAAAATCCAGGGTAAACCCAGGGCTGGGAATACGATATTTTTTCCTGTGGACATGAATTCATCACATGACTTCAAAAGTTAATGCGGTCTGTCTGTACATCTAGTCTAAACCGCACTGTGTACACGAACGCGGTTGGAATAATTATTAATTAAATTCCTAGCTATTGTGCGGCTTGTTGTTGACATAGCCTTATAAAAGTCACGTGTTTTCGGCCGGGGATGCCACAGGCAATGTGTCTGCTAACGTGTTATGTTGTAGCCGCTGCGCTCCTTCTTGACAGGACAGGAGGGGCTGTACCCGTTTCTCTCTCCTACGACAACACCATAAGTTGCGAGGTGTGCGAATCGGTGGTTTCAGTTATCCAGGCGCTGTTCAGGGAGAAATGGAGCGAGGACTTTATCGCCGATGTCGTGATCCGCATATGTGTGTCCCTTAAGCTTAAAAATGTCGACTCTACTGTTTGTAGTGGATTAGTACATTTATTCAAGGTACGTTCCCCAAATGTTTTATTTTCTCTGCGGCCCATGCACCGTTTGTTTTCCGGTTCTGTTCACAGGACGAAGTTCTCACCGTATTGAACGTGGAGGTGGCTAGTCCTCAGTTAATATGCAGTCGCCTGGTTTCCAGCTGTCCAGCTCCTCCGAACCCCACAAAGCCCTGGAACGTCTCGCTTCCGGACATCCCAAAGCCTCCAGTCCGTCCTGTTCCCGCACCTCCGGTATGAGACTGCCCGCGTAGTTGATTAGCCGCCCATTTTGTGTGGTGGGCGGGAGTTATATGGGGTACCTCAGTGTTTAATAAAAAAGCATGTATTGGTGAAAGTTTGGTGAAGCCTAGGGTTTGTGTTATCAAGGTGTGTGTGTGTGTGTGTGTGTGTGTGTGTGTGTGTGTGTGTGTGTGTGTGTGTATGTGTGTGTGTGTGGTGTGAATGTTTGGTGTGTGGGTGGTATGCTTGTGTGTGAGTCTGTGTTGGATAAGTATAATTTGATGAGGACTTGTTTTTACAGCCTGGCTCTCCTGTGAGCAGGATACTTCACCTCTCTGACATCCACTATGACCCTCTTTACGTCCCTGGTCTGACCAATCAGTGCGGAGAACCTCTTTGTTGCCGTATTCCAAATGCCAAAGGTATTATTGTATGGGAGCCATGGAAACCATGCACACTTCAACCTTAAGAACCTACCCCTCCTACTAATGTAACTAGTGTTGCTACTTATAGGTTTGTTGGATATTGGGCACATGTAGCAGCTTGTGTGACTGGTCTGCCATTCCCTTCCCTTCTCTCATCTCTCTCCTCTTTTTAGGCTGTTTCATCTTCTCTTTCCTTTTCCATGCTTTATTGTTCTCATCTCCTTTCTCCTCTTTCACTCATTCTCACTTCTTCCTCCCTCCACACCACAAACACTACACCAGGCACAACTCCCACCAACACTGCAGGGTTCTGGGGTGACTACGCATGTGACCCTCCCCTCTGGTTGGTAGAGAATGCATTCCAGTTCTTAGCCAGCATCCAGGACCCCTTCGACTGGATCTATGTCACAGGAGATCTGCCTTCTCATGATGTCTGGAGTGAGACCAGAACAAACGTGGTATGGAATGGGGACATAAATTAGTGTTTGGTTGTTTATGGGTGTGCATATTACATGGTATGAGTGTATTGGGGTAGCCTAAAGACACCTTATGATGGTGGGGTGGGGGGGGGGGGGGGGGGGGGGCGGGCTGTGGTTTGGTTGGTACCATTTGTGCTGAGTGGAGTAGACCTGCTCTATTGTCCACAGCAAAGAGTGCATATTTGACCTACATTCTTTTGTATATATTCAAGAGCCAAGGTTCGATTAAAGGGAAGGAGGGGGGGGGGGGGGGGGGGGGTTCTGTCTCAGTGACTAAATGGGATTGTATGTGCTGTTAAGTAGTGATAGTTGATAGTCCCTACTGTACTTGTGACTCTTACTGTTATGAGTTATATACATGTACCGGTATTCGTAATTATGGATATTGGGATGATGTCAGAAGGGAGGAGTGAGGGTGTTAAGGTGGGAGGAGAAAGTGGTAGGAAGGTGGGAGGAGTAAGGGTGGTAAGGTGGGAGGAGTGAGGTGTTGTAAGGTGGGAGGAGTGAGGGTGGTAAGGTGGGAGGGGAAGTGGTAGGAAGGTGGGAGGAGTGAGGGTGGTAAGGTGGGAGGGGAAGTGGTAGGAAGGTGGGAGGAGTGAGGGTGGTAAGGTGGGAGGGGAAGGTGGGAGGAGTGAGGGTGGTAAGGTGGAGGAGAAGTGGTTGAAAGGTAAGGTGGTAAGGTGGGATGGGAAGTGGTGGTAAGGTGGGAGGAGTGAGGGTGGTAAGGTGGGAGGAGTGAGAGTGGTAAGGTGGGAGGGGAAGTGGTGGGAAGGTGGGAGGAGTGAGGGTGGTAAGAAGTGGTGGGAAGTGAGGGTGGTAAGGTGGGAGGGGAAGTGGTGGGAGGAGAGAGTGGTAAGATGGGAGGGAAGTGGTGGTAAGGTGGGAGGAGTGAGGGTGGTAAAGTGGGAGGGGAAGTGGTGGGAAGGTGGGGTTAACTGTAAGATGCAACTTGAACAAGTTGGTATGCTATTCAAAATTGCTGGGTGTGGCCATCATTGTTACACTCACTGGGTCCTTTATGCCTTCAGCTGAATAATATTGGAGTGACGTATGACCTTATTAGGAAGTACCTCCCCTCCAAGCCGGTATACAGCGCCATTGGCAACCATGATACAAGTCCTGTTAACAGGTATGTACATGCGTACATGTGAGGGTATTTATTTGTGTTTTGTAGTACCGTAAAGTACCACGAATAAGCTCCGCCCCCCTCCGCCCCCAACCCGAGACCTTACAAAAAGTAGCATGTTTTTTAAACAAGCGCATCTCCGTAACCATAAGCGCTGGGACTGACCTATTTCAAACTCTAATAAAACAACCATTTGTATTTCTACAAAACGCTTTCGATGTCCGTCTATTTTACCTGATTCGTCGTAGCAACTTCTGATATTCATTGTGGTTTAGGGCCGTCATATTTCTTGAACGGTAAATCTCCAAGTGAATATGAGTATTGGATGCGAAGCAAGAAACATTTCTAAACACATGCAAGGCACTTTTGGAGAATTTACCTCTGCTTTTTGATGAAAATGCATCGTTACTAAAACTCACACTCTCGCACTGCGATTTTGGTTACACAAAACTACTTAAAATCCTTCAGATGAAGGTCTCAGCACAAGAGGCCACCAACTTCAGATGAAGGTCTCAACACAAGAGGCTACCACACCAACTTCAGATGAAGGTCTCAGCACAAGAGGCAACCACACCAACTTCAGATGAAGGTCTCAACACAAGAGGCTACTATACCAACTTCAGATGAAGGTCTCACAGCACAAGAGGCAACCACACCAACTTCAGATGAAGGTCTCATCACAAGAGGCTACTAGAGTTCGCGGGCAACCGACTGTTCCGGTATTCTCCAGAATTACACAAAAACCATCCACACGTGATGAATCAATACAAATCATAGAATACACATGCACATAGCCACACCCTAATAGATATACAGCATAATCACTACTCACACTCCTCCCCTGTAATTCAGTCCTGGAAGCGAATACTTCATGGGGATATGTGAAAACCTCAGATATACAGCATAACCACTACATCACACTCCTCCCTTGTAATTCAGTCCTGGAAGCAAATACTTCATGGGGATATGTGAAAACCTCTGTTGGTAGGTGTTGAGGGGTATTAAGGACACGGTATCTAGTTCCATCTTTACTATTCGCCCTTCCACTATGATATCTATGCACATGGGTTTTTTAGAACTCCATTTCTTCCCTATTGTGTTGACTTGACCCCAGTTCACTTGATTTTCTTCTCTCCTTTCCTGATCTTCCTCCTCCTCCTTTGCAATTTCTTTTGCTGGCCTTTGATTTACAAACCTTTCTATATGTCCCCTTTTGTTGCAGCATCTACACAACTCCTTTTTAAAGTAATACCTATCTGGCCCATGCCCATTGCCTCCACAACGATAGCAGCTATTGGCTACTCGGTCAAAGGAACGTTTTGGGTTGTGCAAAGGAATCTTATGTATTTCCAATACCCCTTCATGTAATTCAGCTGCCTCTCTTTTTGCTCTCTCTGCTACCTCCGCAATTTCTAAAGTCTTCGCAAAGGTGAGGTCGGACTTTGTTAACAGACGCTTTTGTACACCTTCGTCCCTGATTCCGCATACTAATCTGTCACGTAACATGTCTGCTAAACTGTAACCAAGAGCACAATGCTCGGCTAACTTTTGAAGGCTGGCTACATACGCTCTGATTCCTTCCCCTTCCTTCTGGTCCCTTTTGTTAAACCTAAACCTCTCTGCTATTACTATTGGTTTTGGGGCTAGGTGTTTCGTTAGGGTCTCGACCATTGCCTTATAAGTTTTGTCTTTTGGTTTCGCTGGTGCTACTAAGGCGCGAAGTAACCCAAAAGTCTCTTTCCCAATGCAAGACAAAAATGCATCTTTCTTTTCCTCGTTCCCTACTTTATTCGCTTTAAAGTAGTGCTCTAACCTTTCGGTGTAGCTGCACCAATCTTCAGTTGCTCCGTCGAATTCTCCAATCTTTCCTATGGCCGTCGCCATGTCTTCTCATAATATCCCACCCTCATCGCCACTATAGAGTTTGCGGGCAACCGACTGTTCAGGTATTCTCCAGAATTACGCAAAAACCATCCACACGCGATGAATCAATACAAATCATAGAACATGCAGCATGCATGTGCATAGCCACACCCTAATAGATATACAGCATAACCACTACATCACAGCTACCCACACCAACTTCAGATGAAGGTCTCAACACAAGAGGCTACCACACCAACTTCAGATGAAGGTCTCAGCACAAGAGTCTACCACACCAACTTCAGATGAAGGTCTCAGCACAAGAGGCTACCACACCAACTTCAGATGAAGGTCTCAGCACAAGAGGCTACCACACCAACTTCAGATGAAGGTCTCAACACAAGAGGCTACCACACCAACTTCAGATGAAGGTCTCAGCACAAGAGGCTACCACACCAACTTCAGATGAAGGTCACGAGGCTACCACACCAGCTTCAGATGGAGGTCTCAGCAGGTTCCGAACCACAACGAGTCCTCCAGAACGAGCTACACAAGAGATCGATGCAAAAACAATCGTACACAGCGTTTATGTGGTTAGCAGCGTTTTGATACAAACAAAATGATTTATAGTGTTATAATATTATCAGCCAATTTTTCGTCTTCGCGTTGGCATTTACCGTTTGCTATGAGTTTGAATAGAAGCTTGTACACCATCCAACATATACTAGAGATACTTAAGTGGCATCGCGCCAATGGAGGTAATGGGCATGCTACAGCCAATCGTTTTGGTTTGGACAGAAAACTGATTAGAAGTTGGTTGAAAAAGGAAGATGTTTTTAAAAAACACAGAGATGCAAGTCACATGAGGCACATCAGTCTTTCAAGCAAATGTAAGTACGTTGCGTTGGATGCAGCAGTACTTGAATATCTCGCAGAGGAACAAACTGCTGGACATCCTGTAAGCAACAAGCAATTAACGGCTAAAGCATTACAGCTTGCGCCTAAAATGAACATCCCGCCAACATTCAAGGCATCAAGCATGTGGCTAAAACGTTGGAAAGGGCGCAATAGGGTTTCTTTGCGGTGTGCCACCAATGACTCTCAGAAGATTCCAGATGACTATTTGGATGTTCTGCGTGCATTTCGATCAGATATAATTGGTCTGAGATCGAAGCATGGCTATTCTTCGGAGCATATAATAAATATGGATCAAACTATGTGTCGATTCGACATGGCTCCCAACAAAACCAACAGTGCAATTGGCACCAAATCAATCAGAATTACCACAAAAAAATCCACTAAGAAAGGGTTTACTGTTGCTCTAGCTGCAAATGGGGCAGGGGAAAAGCTACCTGCGTTGATTATTTTAGGGCGGAAAGTTGGGCCCGAGGGTAAGCAAGTCTCTCAGTTTCCCCGCCAATGTACGGGTTACAGCCACCACAAACGGTTGGATGACTTCACCAATGTACAACTGGTGGTTGAATAACGTATGGTTATGATGAACAAAGATGTCTGCTGATAGTGGATAAATACAAGTCACACACAGTAGAAGATTACATGAGAACTGTGAAAATAAACTGCAATAGTGATCTTCTATTCATTCCAGCTGGATGTACACCGCTAGTTCAGCCAATGGATATTTCCGTAAACCGTCCTTTCAAAAAAAAAATGTAAGAGCTTTGGGTAGCCTGGTTCTCAACTCACTGAGCAAACTAACTTGAAGAAACCTACAAGGCAACATGTAATAGACTGGGTGTTCGCTGCATGGGAAAGCATAAATCCTCAAATCATTGTCCAGTCTTTTATGCTTTGTGGTATCACAGCACATATTGATGGATATGATAATGATAAAATGTTCCAACACATTCCTCATGTGATACCAGCAGTTATGGAAGAAGTAGACAATGGTGATCATGAAGAGGAAGAAGTGGATGAAGATGGTAGTGAAGATGATGATGCAGACGACGGAATGGTAACAGTGGATGACTTTGACGGATTTGAATGCAATGTTGAAGATCCATTTTATGATTGTTAACTAACTAAACTGTAGCTTGTCTTGTCCATTTTCTTAATGTATCTACTTATAATTAACCATCCTTCTAATTTGCTCGTATTTGAGATAGAAGACAGTCAAGCTTTGACACGAGGTGTTTGGGTCCTGAGAAGTTATACATACAGGGAACTTCCAAGCCTTTGCCTTTCCGCCTTCATCCAATGATAATACAAGTCCCGGTAGTGCCTTCTCTTTGCAAAAAGTAGTACACTACTCTTGCCATATCTCGAGGAAGATGACCGACTATTAGATCAGACTTCTGTACTGAAACAGCTGTTCTATCGTGTTCATTTCTTTCTTCTCGAAGTACTTGCAGCTCTTCTCCTACAACTGGAACCCAAAATTCTTTGTATACATGGTGGCCACGAACAACACTCAAATGGTTGCAGGAACTAAGTTCTGGTACTACCGGTACAATCCTTTCTTCGCCCATATTTATTAATGCAAACACTGATCGTACGTACCCTCTCACGAGTATTACTGTTATTATCAAGTTAATTACCGAGCCAGCATGTAGAATGTCATTTACGCCACTATCTACTTAGTGCTTTGGAGGGTGTCTGGGTTCCGCCCCCTTTAGCCACTGTGGGGGTGTGACGAAGATCCGCCCCTCGGGCGACGAGGTCGACAGGTGGGCGGATCAGCTTCCCAGACTAGATCACATCACATTGGTGATGGAGTGAGGCAGCAGAGGTCGGGGTGGGTGGTGGATAGATTTCGAACCCGTTGACCGCCGACACATGGCATGACTTAGCCCTTGTGAGGCCGATGCGTGTATATTGTAGTATACGAGAGGCTGACACTCCTTTGTTTGGGGGCGCCTGCGCGGGCCGGGGCTGCCGGCCTTTAATTAACTGCGTTTAGCTACACTAACCTTCATTTAATTACCGAGCCAGCACGTAGAACATTTAGTACCCATTGCAGTGTCAATGACTTGAAAATAAATCATCTGTACTCGTTGATTGCTCTGACACACTTTCACCTATTTCCTGTCGTCTGGGAACCTTTCTATGTCTAGTAAGGACGGGAGAGGATATGGCTCCATCCAGACGTGACTGTCTTACATCAACATACTGCCAAAACAAACGGAATTGTTCATCACTTTGTATTGACTGCAGAGCACTCAGAGTTATCTGTACCAGTTTTTGGCCTTCACAGGCAGACATGTGCTTGGCTTGCAGCGATCGTGACAAATTGTCAATCATGTTAAGGATTTTTCTTCCCAGTTCTAGCGCAAAAAAATATATCAAATTTTTCCATTTGAGCAGCAACTCCTACAATTCTAGCTCTGGCCTCACTGTCCTTTGTAGCCTCTCTGGCAGCATCCCTACACAACACTAGAACTCTAGTTTTCTGAAATTGAAGAAAATGCTTCAGCTCTTACAGTCCAACGTGTTGGGCATAATAAACGAATTCCAGGAACAGCATCACCAGAGATTTCATCCTTAATGTGCTTAAAAATCACATCACGGTTAGGTGATTTTTTGACAAGTTTAGTGATTTCATGAACAGTTTCTAGACAGTGCTCCATGACTTTGATGCTTTTTAGAGTATCTTGGACTGCTAAGTTAAAGGCATGGCCATAGCAATGAGTGTAGAGTGCTTTAGATTCAAGAGCATTTATTCCTGCGGCAACACCTGTTCGTATTCCCGACATGTTGCTTGCCCCATCATAGCATTGGCCACGACAATTGGTAATACTTAAGTTCATACGTAACAGCACATCCTCTACTACACTCACAATCATTTCAGCATTAGTACGTTCAAGATTATATAATCCAATGAACGCTTCCTGAACTTCCAAGTTTGCATCAACATAGCGCAATCAGAAAACCATCTGTTCAGCATTCGAGACATCTGTAGTTTCATCGATCATAATAGTAAACCATTTCCCTGCTATCTCACTTGATATGTCTCGCAAAATCGACAATGCCATAATACGAAGAATTTCATTTTGTACATCTGGACTGGTCTATTTGCATTGGCTGCTCTTCATCAACCATTTTTTGAGACCTTCATTATCTTCAGCACACACTTTTAAAAGTTGAAGGAAATCGGAATCAATTTCCTCCTTTTCATCTGAAACACCTCCTGACTTGTAGTGGCCATGCAATGGAAGCCCCTGTCTTCCAAGGTAGCGAACTGTGCTTATTATAATTGATAGCATTTTTCGGTTCTCAGCTTTCTCTTCTGCATGAGCGGAACTTAGCATTTCACCTGCATTTGATGTGCTACTTGGTATTGTGACTAGCAAGTCTAAGGCTTCACGATGCAATGCTGAGTTTTCGTGTTTATCAAATCTCTCCAGTGCCTTTTTCCAATGTGAATATCCCCTTTTTGCAAAAGCATCATCTTTGTTTCCATGCAATACCAGACCTCGCTTGTCTGCCATCATACAATAGTAACACAGTACTGTATCACTTCCTTCTTGATAATGCAACCATTGGTACTTTCTGTACCAAGATGAACAAAACGAACGTGTTTGTTTGCTGTAAGTGCGTTTAGGAAAAGGGGCCAAAGTCGGTTGGTGAGCACTTTGCGGAAATAGTGATTGTGCAGACTCCAAAGGAGTGATTGATGATTGCACAGGCATTGGCAACTCTATCAATGAAGTACTTGGAGTTGCTCCTGGTATACTAGTACCTGAGTTAGCGGCACTACTGCAATCGTCTACCTGCCTCATCATTGCATCATCAGTATCAACTGATCGCAGAACACTACATGTATCAGTTGGCGGCCGCTTGCTAGTACTGGGTGCATCGCAACCTAAAGACAATGAACTCTCACTCTCAGCCACGAGTGGTGTTTTCTTGAACTTGGAAAGCCATGATAGCAGCGACATTTTATTACGTGCATACACGTGTCATAACCATTATAACTAATTTTTGAAAATTAGGTTTAGCCCCCCCACTCATAAATAGCTGTCTACGCCCTTGCGATCCCTTCATTGACACTGCCTCCCGTGGGGAATGATAAGTCGGTAATTATCCTCCACTTCCCGTTGGTGTGGCCCTTGGGGATAACTCCAATTCTGTTAATGTGTCCCCCAGCAAACTCCGTCGTGGAGTAAGGGCCGAGGAAGTGTCTCTTCCGCAGCTCATTGTCGACATTCTGACACATCGTCGTGTTCAGCTGCAGACAGCATGTTCCTGTCTGCGGAGACTTGGGGGCTTGCCCTGTCAAAGCCGATCTCTCAGGCCCTGTACAATCGCTTCAACGAACTCTGGGTCGGGGTGGCCACACAAGGCTATCGCCCATGCCGGTACCCGAAGTGGGGAGAAACAATCACCCCGGTCGCCCAACACAACGCCGCGGGTAGTGGTGGGGGGGGGGGGGGGGGGGGGGTTGCTGCAGCTGCCGAAGGTGTTCGGCGTATACGTAAGGGTAGCGACCACCGATCTCTATGTGATAAATTACAAGTCATGCATGTGCCAGCCCACCCATGAATGACATGTATGCCTATTATCATATCCGGCGCAGTATCACACCCTTAGGGGCGGAACCAGGACGAAAACATGAAATGACAGATTGACTCGATTATAGAAGAATGAATAAATATGACAATTGAGCATGATGAGTGACAACGATCATGGCGCTGCCTGGTTGATCCCCCCCCCAGAATCACGTTAGGAGACAAACAGATGACACCCCTGGCGATCACAGGGGCCCGGCCGGCTTGGGGTTCCTTCGTGGGTAAGGGTAGCACGATTCCGCTGGGTGCGGGCCATTGCACATGCTGCACGCATGGGTGTGTTTGCATTGCCGGTAAAAACACCGGTTCTCGTTGAACTTCCGGCAGAGCTCCTCACGGTGTGCGCGTCTGAATCATGTTCCCCATCGGTGCCGCCGATGTCATCGAGAACTGAGGGAAGGCGAACGGGAAGACGGGGGTGTCTGGGCACGTTTCGGTGGCATGGTGTTCACTCAGGCAGTGCCGGCACTGCGTGCACTGCCTCGCACGGCCCGTGAATACTTCGTTGTATAGGGCCTGGTCCTCCTGGGACCAGTCCAAGGTTCCCCTCGCGGCCGCCTTCTTTTGGAGCACCCTGTCGTAGGTTACCCAGGTAGCTTCCCCATACTTTTGGGCTGTGTTAATTATCCTCTGAAGCTAGGCGAAGAGCACCGGGGCCTTCTGAGGGTACCTTCGGGCCAGGATGGACGCCATACTCGAGTAACACTCGATCCACACTAGGATGTCAGTGACCGGCGCCCTGCGGCCGTGGACTTTCAGCAGCGGGTTCGCATCGGTGCTCTCGACTGCCCATGCCTCCTGAAGGAGCTCGGACATCTCGACGTATTCGAGGCCTTCAATGCGGGCCACGACCTTCGCGGGGAACCTTGCTGCCGGGTCGAAGGCGTTCGACAGCACAGCAGTACCGCTTGCCCCGTGCCGCCCCATGTCCGTCAACGTGGCCACGGAGTGCACATCCGCTCCCGCCAGTGCCTCCGATGGTGCGAACTGGGGAATTTGCAGACCCGACGGAAACGGTTGAGACCCCGACGGATTCGCTTGAGCACCTCCTACGGAGGGAGGGGGGGGGGGGGGGTTTGACCTCACGGCTATCACACCCCGATTGGCGTCCTCCCGTTGTCCGATGCCCGAATACCGAGTCCGTCCATCGCCGTCCGCTCCGATGCGATTTACGACTAATGCGCTCTCCGCATGCCTGTAACAATTCGCGCATAACACTGGTCGGCTACGACGACTACAGCCTAGTGACGTGGAGCAGGAACTCGCTTACCACTAGGCCCTTGGGCTTGGCTTCGCACCTCTCCTGCACTGGTTAGGAGATCAGACGATGGGCCCTCTACCCTACTCGCTGCCACCTCCTGGGGCTGAACCATCCCAGAAATCTGCAGCAGCCGCTGTTCCAGATGCTGCCGTTGCTCCTCAGAGAGATCCATCCACAGATTCGAACCCGTTGACCGCCAACACGTGGCACGACTTAGCCCTTGTGAGGCCGATGCGTGTATCTTGTAGTATACCAGAGGCCGACCATCCTTTGTTTGGGGGCACCTGCGCGGGCCGGGGCTGCCGGCTTTGAATTAACTACACTAAGCTACACTAAACGTCATTTAGCTATATCATTACATAAATCATTTTGTTCATATCAAAACGCTGCTAACCATATCAACGCTGTGTACAATTGTTTTTGTCGCATCGATCTCTTGTGTAGCTCGTTCTGGAGGACTCGTTGTTGTGGTTTGGAACCAGGATTTTAGGTAGTTTTGTGTAACCAAAATGGCGGAGCGAGAGTGTGAGTTTTAGTAACGGTGCATTCTTCATCAAAAAGCAGAGGTAAATTCACCAAAAGTGCCTTGCATGTGTTTAGAAATGTTTCTTGCTTTGTATCCAATACTCATATTCGCTTGGAGATTTACCGTTCAAGAAATATGACGGCCCTAAACCACAGTGAATATCAGAAGTTGCTACGACGAATTAGGTAAAACAGATGGACATCGAAAGCGTTTTTTTGAGATACAAATGGTTGTTTTATTAGAGTTTGAAATAGGTCAGTCCCAGCGCTTATGGTTACGGAGATACGCTCGTTTAAAAAACATGCTACTTTTTGTAAGGTCTCGAGTTGGGGGTGGAGGGGGGGGGGAGCTTATTCGTAGTACTTTACGGTAAGTATCTACTAGGGCATTCATTGAAAGGGAAGGTTTAGTGTGTCATGTGATCTCATTTGCTTTTATTTTCAACACTGTATGGATAACATGTCAGCTTTGCACACAACAATGCATGCTGTGTGTGGAGTCATAATTAAGTAACATTTTGTAATGCCAGAATAAATGACCACCCTTGAGTATAAATTTTTCTGACTTGGATGCATGCCTAAAAATGCACATGTGTGCATATGTAATTTTCCATGAATGCTTGAATTGCTGTACACATTTAATTTAACGCTCTTGGAAAACAAAGAATGTCAGTATGACATGCAAGTAGGAATGAATTATATTTGAGGACAAAATAATCATGTATACACAAAGCAAGGGCACAAGATTGAGGTCGAGAAGGAAAATTGAAATGCATTTGAATTATTGCACAAACTTGTTTTACTCAGTGTACGTATCTCGTTTTATGCATACTATTTCTAGGGGAAGACTACACTGTCTTTTTAAATATAAATAATAATAACCAAACAAGGCTTTGTGCTACAGTAGTGTAGACTGGGGACCAGACGACTGGCATTCAGCAGTCGGTCTGGCCAAGTGTATGTACCAAAGTTGATTGTTTAGGTTGATAATCATATGAAATGATAAAACCTCATTATAGTGCACGTGCTGAATTTGAACAATGTAAAATGGCGACTAACGAAGACAGAAGTTTTATTCAATGTGCCAGTTGCAGGTTCGCGGCATTTATAAAAACTGCTCAGGCTGAGGCTTATAATACAAAAGCTTGTCACAGAGGCACAAAATATATTTACTGTCGTGCGTGTTGTACGAAATATATTTATAATTATAGGCAAAAATATGCATGTACCGCCTGCATGTTGTACGTACTGGACTGCAATAGAATCCCGTGTAGAAGATGTGTTCGTGCTCCGTTGTATAAAACTACTACGGTACCAATCCTCTCTTCGTTAGTCGCCATTTTACATGTTTCAAATTCAGCGCGTGCAGTATAATGAGGTTTTTAAATAGTTTCATGAACGATGAATTCCTATCAACCGAAACAGTCATAGAGAAATATCGCGCTTGATCATAGAGAAAATAAGCTTATACATTGGTAACTAAAGAAACCATCAGTGTTCATAGCAACCGCTATGAAAATTAATAGTTGGCTTAGTTGCAATGAATATGCTTTTTTTTCTCTATGATCAAGCTGCGAAATTTCTCTATGACCGAACCGGTGCTGTATATACACTTGGCCAGACCGCCACTCGTCTGGTCCCCAGTCTAACAGTAGTGCTGTTGATCAGGTCAAGGTTCGGTCATACCACTCGTCTATTAGATTTTAATTCTTTTGGTTGTGGTCGACTTGCAACTATTTCCTTCCAGTTTCCCACCACCGTTCATCACCGGCAATATGTCCGAACTGTGGCTTTATGATGCCTTGGCTAACATGTGGAAGGACTGGCTACCAGATGATGCCCTAGAAACACTGAAGTGGTATGTTTATTAGCACTTATAACATGCCTAGACACATTCATTAAGTAATGTTACATTAACGGAATGTATTGAGCAACGGCTTGTGAAATGGTGATAACTTATTGCATCTTCTTTAAGTACACAAGTAATAAAAATGCACATTACATGACGATTTCCAGCTGTGGTAAATGAATACACTGTACATGATATTATTGGACTGAACACGAGCAGGGTCCATCCCTTTCTTGTACCCATCTCTATAACATGAACAGGGATCCCCTTCTTGTTCCCTTCCATCTAACACAAGCAGGGAAGAAATGTGTGATTTTCATTTGCTCCATGCCCCATCACCCGTATCACTTTAGGTGTTTGATGCCCCTACTTTATGGTAGCCCAGGTAGAGCTCTCGACCTATGAGTTTCGAGTGGCTATTGTGTTGTGCTCAAGACATTTTGACGCATTTAGCGTTTCGACTATAAGCAATCACGTGCTCCTCATGCCCAATTAGCTCTAGAGCAGTGACATTATTGGCGTTTAGGCTCAAACTGAGTTGGCTCTGCGACTCTCGGAGAACTATGGGATGGATATTACATCATATGCATGTTTACGTCACGTGACAGAGAGTTGTTAAGGAAAGGCACCCTTTGGTAGTTAGCGTACAGGGGACTAGGGGGTCTCTTCCTAATCAACTTGGCAAGCCTTTTAATGCGCTATGGAAGACAAAACAAGACCGTCGCAGTAATACTCACGTATTTTCGCTTCGTCCAAAACGTTTCAGAAGGTGTGTTACAAACTTTCATGTATATAAATAAAGGCGGGTTGATCTTAGCAGGGATTATCCTGCAAAACTCTCCGTCACGTGACACTGTAAAACATGCACATGACATAATGTATCTTATCCATCCTGTGAGTTGCAAAGCCAACTCGGTTTGAGCCTTAACGCCAATAATGTCACCACTATAGAGCTAATTATCTAATTGCATTTGAGGCATAGGGAAAACCACGTGATTGCTTACAATTGTGTCATTGCTTTGAGCAAAACAGAGGTAGTGTCTTGAGACCAGGCCATCATACAACACAGCCCCCCCCCCCCTCCCTCCCATTGTTAAAATGTGCAAGTACAGGATGATAGATTCATATTTAATGCTGCAGCCTGGGTACACATGACAGATTCTATTAAACACACGCAGACACAACCCATCTCGCACACACACACACACACACACACACACACACACACACACACACACACACACACACACACACACAAATGCACATCAGGCCTGTCGAAAGAATAATGGTATAATTAGGCATTTCACAACAGTAGCATGGGGACTTGTCATTGTTGACCCATTTTTTGCTTGTACCATTTTTATGTCTTCTCCACTTGCTTTGCTTGTTGATATGTATGACTATCATACATGTATGCTAAATGTGTAATATCACCTAATGGTTAAAAAGGATGCTGTCAATTTTTGCTGGGATGTGTGGGTGAAACTGGCGAATTGAGTGTCATAAGGTAAACTGCCATATTAGAACAGGTTGGCCTTATTGGAACGGGGAGGGGGGGGGGGGGGGGTCCGAATAACCGCAGACTATAACCACAGTTGATAATACCCTTTAGTGATCTATGCCCCTAAGTGGTTAATTTGTTTTCACGTACGTACGAAAGCTAGTTAGTAAACCTCTTATTTCTTGGAGGCCAAGTGTGGAAGAAATGGCTGGCAGCGAAAGGGAAAGCGCCTATCCCAGTTAATAGTAAAGATGCCATGATGGACTTATGTAAACAATATCGCTCCACAGAACCGACCCGTTCGTGGGGTCAAAGGAAGTAGGCCTAGCATTTGGTAAATGTAGAGCCAAACTGCAGTACCCAGGACACGTTACCACAGATCTGAATGCCATAAAAATCATAGCCGATTGTGTACCCGATATACGCACATCTATCAGTAAGTATTTTTTACAATAATTTAACCAAGTACAGGTAAACATGTTTTGTTTTGCTGAATTCCAGTGATTCTCAGGAGGCTGTAGAAGAGGTAGGGATTTGAAACTCATTCTTTCTTGTGTAGATTTGTGTTATAACCGTAACTTAGCGATGCCAATTTCCACCATGCAAGCTATGGCTCATTTACTACTCACTTCCGGTAATTTTCAATGGAGGTCACGAAGCCTCTCTTTGACTTGAAGTAGCTCTTCCGCGTAACCAATTATAACAAAGTTTTAAGCTTAAAATCTATGTCTCATGAGTTATAAATAAAAAGATGGGGAAAAGAGGGCTTTGCTAGCTCTTGCAATGCATGGCTTTTTAAAAATCACTACCCCTCGAACTAACAGAAAGTGACATAGTTGCAGACAGAGAACGTAAATGTATTTTTTTGTGTGTTTAGAACTTCACTTCGGATACTTCCAGATATGTTGGCAGTGTTGCTGCTTGTCTGTTTGATTGAAACTATTTAAAAAGCTACGACACACCCCCCTGTTCTAATTTGGCACTCATCGTGAACCCCCCCTCAGAGGTGCGAGTGGATATACAAAACAAAAGGTGCTGGAAAACTTTTAAAACTATGGTATGGTGCGCATCCATCAGTAGTGACACTTGGTGGTGTTAAAACGTCTCCAGACGTTGCGTTTGACTTGTACAGTTCGTTTAAAAACCGGTTCTAATATGGCAGCTTACCTTAGTCGCATTTCATATTTTCTTTGACAGGCCTAACACACGCACACATACATTATTAATTCACAGTTATTGTACCTTAATAGGGGTGGCTTCTACGTGACCAAGATCCAGGAAGGATTAAAAGTGATATCACTGCAAACTAACTTTGGAAACAATGAGAATTAGTAAGTATACTGCATTTGTTGGTTGTACTGTCATGGTTTATGTGAACTGGCCACACTGTCCTGGGTGATGTGATGGATGTTTGCACGTCTATTCAGCTGGCTGTTTATGAATGAGACTGATCCAACTGGTCATCTGGCATGGCTGGTTGAGCAGCTGCAGACAGCAGAGGACAATGGAGAGAAGGTGGGTGGGCCATGTGAGAGAGAGAGAGAGAGGGAGGGAGAGAGGGAGAGGGAGGGAGGGAGGGAGGAGGAGGGAGGGAGAGAGGGCATTACATAGAGTTGCTATGGGAAGGCTCGGTGGGGGCTGCAGGAGTGGAAGTAAATGGAGGGGAAGGAAATGTTCAGTGGGCATACATATCAAGGGGATTTTGTACAGGGGGCAGAGGGGAGGGGGAACAGTGGACAATTGCAGCAATTCAGTGCATACATTTGGCATTCTTAGATTTTAATAACAAACTTGGGTTGCTATTGCGTAATCACCGTCAGCCATATGAATGTCAGCAACAGCAACCATAATTGACTCAAGTTTGTTTATAAAGTTTAATTAGGTTAAAAACAATTTCCCACTGTTCCGAGGCCTCTCCTGTACTGAAGAATTAGTCTGTGTAATGTAATGGACTGCATAGTAATGTTGATGCATTTAGTGTGCGCTTGGGATAATTGCAAACCATTATAAAAATCGTTACATTTCAATACAATTAAAAAAAGTCTAGGTGAGCAGTTATAGTTTGCATACTCCAAAGTTGTGTGAATCGATGCCATTGCTAGTTTTCAAATAAAATATATAGTCTATGAAATAAAACATTGCCAACAACCTTGACTTTTAATTCCTCTTCTAAATAATATCTATCGTTAGGTACACATCATTGGACATATTCCTCCAAGTTTAACACTCCATTCCTGGGGCTACAACTTCTACAATATTTTGAACAGGTTAGAAATTTAACTATGTTTAAGTTACATCAAACTGTACATTTTTTGAACCTTTTGTTTTATGTGACCTGCACCTATTGCATTCCAGATACGAAAGTACTGTCGTAGGACAGTTTTATGGCCACACCCACAATGATCAGTTCATTGTAATGTATGATCAGATAAATGTCACGAGACCCATAGGGTGAGTCTGTCATGTGACTGATCATGTGATCTCACTATTTCTGCCATTTATGATATTGGAAGGGTTGCATTTGTGGAGCCTTCAATAACTACGTTCACTGATGTCAATCCGGGATTTTGTGTGAGCATTATCGATGGCATCCGTCCAAATTCCACCTTTGTGAGGGGTTAATTAACCACTTTAGCTTGAGTTTCAAACATCTATTATAATTCGACAGTCGATGCTGGACAAGGAGTGTTATTACATGAACCTCACTGATGCTAACCTGCATAACGCCACCAACTGGCAATTTGAATACTCAGCTAAGGTAGGTGTGGGATGGGAGGAGGAGGGAGGAATGAAGGGATAGTGTAGAGACAAGGGTAAGTGAGGGAGGCTGAGATGAAGGAGTGCATGTTGGAAGGTAGGGGAGAGGATAAAGATGAGAAATGGACTTGGATAAACATGAAATGAGGAGAAGGGCTGATGGAAAGTAAATGACCAGTGATTTGCATATCCTGAGAAGATCATGGCTTCCTCCTCCACCCTCCGCTATTTTTTTAGAAAAGTTACAGTATGAGCACATTTCAGCCAACTGACTTTGACGACCTTATCAATAGGATGAAAGTGGACAGTAGCCTCATAGACAGCTACGTTCTGTGAGTGTATTCAGTGTGTAGTGGTGTTTAGAACTAGGATGAACTGATGCAGGACCTGAGGGGGAAGCTAGGGGTAATGGTTTTATTTGTTTTTCCCAGATTCAAGTCCAAAATGGTTCCCTCAGGGCCAGTAAATGTTAACGTGACTATTCAGTCTCTCATGTGGCCACCACCTCTCCCATAGCTGCAAGTTCGCTGGATGTGACGTGTTTGCTGGTGCATGTGTGTGTGTGTGTGTGTGTGTGTGTGTAATATATTATATATATTATATATGCCAACAGCAATGTTCAGATGACAGTATCATGTTATTCCAGAGTGTATGTTGGATACTTCCATTTGTATTTTATCACAATTTTTAAAGTTTGCATTACAATTGTTCATTATAATGAATATTACACCCCAACATTAAATGCCATGCTGCTGGGTTGTATTTGATTTCAACTGGATGGAGAGTTTGATGATTAAAAAAATAAATAATACAGTGACATTGCTATTTCAGAGAAACGGAATTCTTGTGGGGGGAATCAGCAGTCGTTTTAGTTACCGATAATGTCGAATGTAGCAGAACTGCAGATGTAACCCGCATTAGTAGTGTTTATGTGCATGCGTATGTGTGTTTGTGTGCATGTGTGTGTGCATATGTGTGTACAGAGCTGAGAGAAGCAGTGGAGAAAAGCACATGCACACACACACACACACACACACAGGCTTGTATGGGATTGGCATGAACACAGTGGATATCTTTAAACTCATGCATCTACTTGTTGCTATACCCTCTCCAATACATAGTTGATAGATACATGTAGATGGACAGACAGTAAATAGACAGTTCATGTATTTATCATTGATATAGTTCATAGATAGATACAACATTACAGGATAAATTTAACGTGCAACAAGAAAGAAAAACTTTCTCCACTGAGAAAGATGGTGGGATATATGAATTGAAGGCAAAGGTGGCATAAAAAGGAAGGGAACAAGGCTTTGGGGAAAGGAAAATGCTATATTTATTTAGCATGTGTAATTGTAACAGAACAAAGAAATGTGCAAAGCGTCTGGAACAGTATTGTGTGCAGCAGTGCAGACTAGGTTGATAGTCCCTTACCAATAAGCAAACATGTCCAATTGCTCTATTCACCTTCTTAATTCATTTTGAATGACTTGTATAGTTGAATTGTACTACTCATTCATTTGTCACCTTTTATTTACAACTCCATCATCACCATTGCAGTTTTCTTTCCCATTATCCCGGATCACCATTTATATTGGTTCTGATCCATACCAAAGAATAGTATCATCACTGCATACACTGTGTACTGTAACACCTCTGCCAGTCAGGCATATCCTGAACAGGTGATTGGACCAAATGTGGTGAGCTTTCAGATCTGTAGTGAGTGGGACAACACTGCATGACTGCTACAATCACTGGACACAACCCATACACCAACTATGACTGCTATGTGATGGGCTAATGCATCTGCTATTCAAATGTAGCCACTGTAGGTACAGAGGAAACAGATGAAATAATTGTTATTCTAACCTATAACCAGTATACACCTGATTAAAAAAATTATATCTTGCAAATTACAATTAATACATGAGAATACACATTACTTTTCTTTTTTGCTTGTCCTGGAAAATTTTGAAAAAGTATCATAAGGGTGATTTTGCTGGACACTGTTCCATATATGAATATGTATTATCGAATTATAGAAAGCAGCTATTTGAAACGGAAATTATTTTGGTTTTACAAACGATGCGATTATTCTGTGTATTGTATGTTGTGTGTATTTTGCCAGTGAACAGTTTTAGAGCTTGGACAGCCAAGGCATATTTTGTCTGATTCTTACACTAGGTGTTCCTAATGATACCATAACTGCAATTGGTATGTGCACGTGGTAAGTTCCATTAAGTGCAAAGTGCATGATGTCTAGACCCAGGTATATATTCCCCTCAAATACCACAGAGATCGAATTCATGCCTGGGCTGATCCACAGCAGAACAGACTAGTATGCAACATGTAGAGATAGCTTAAATGCCGATGGCCTATGTACTGAGTGATGTGCGTGTACTAAACATGAAACAATGTTCGTACTAACAATTGGGTTGCTCAGTTTCCGTCCTTGCCCTGTACTAAGGTTTGAAACCGGTTGTGCCGGAGCTCCTGTTAATTAACCGATTAACGTCGGAAATATTTTTGTTTAGCTAAAGTAGAGTTGTACAAAAACAGTTAAATGAGGCAGCAGAGGAATCGTTGGTAGCTGGAAGGGGTTTCAACAACATAATCTGAAGCCGTGAACATGAGTAACCTCATATTGGAATAATTTTTCTAAGGTGGTTGAAGAATTCATTGGCAACGGTAAACACATTTTTGACGCAGATATGCGTATCTCGGCGGTATAATCGGTTAAAACCAATAGTTAACCGATCGCGAGAATTAAACAACCGCCTCAACCGGTGCTATTTCAGCTAAATAACCGCTTCAACCGGTTGTTAAAATTTTAAGCAACCACAACCGACCTGTTGATATTTTATAAGAGGAATTGCAAGTGGCGTCACGTGCGTCGTACATCTACCAATAATGCTGGGCACTAGAAAACAATAAGCGGACGAAAGCGAACAACGGAGAAATTCTTCTCTTCGTTGTATGCATGGTGATACTTACAGCAACTTTATTATATATGGAACAGTGTCCAGCAAAATCACCGCTATGATACTTCACAGGACAAGCAAAAGAAAAGTAACTAGCATTGAAATGTGTGTGTTTTTTTTTCTTCTTCTAAACTAACAGGTTTTAAGCCTGCAGGGGCGGATCCAGGAATTCCGGAGGGGGGCGGGGGGCGGGGCGGGGTCTAAGATTAAATTCATGATGGGGGTGGGTACGGTAGGGGCGTGCCCCCACCCGTGGCGGGGCCTGGGGCACAGCCCCATGCAGCCGCTTTTTTAGTTTTTCATTTATTTGGCATGAAAATTATAGCACTTTTCACAATGATACTGTTCCAAAACAACTTAATATTGACGGCATCGCGAATATAACCCTTGGGCTAGCTACTCTGAAAAAGGGTTAATTAACAAAAGCAAAAGCCTGCGTGCATGGGTAACGACGAGAAAACTCTTCAACCACCGCATCTGGATTCAACTCCACATTTCTATGAATCAGCATCAATGCCAAACCTACCCATAGTGCTTCCAGTTCGAAGTGATGTCTTCAGCAATTTTCACAGCAAAAAAAGCGCAAATCATATTTTGATTTCACAAGGATCTGTATTTTTTTTTTCATATCTGTACCAAAATGATAACAGTTTTGATAACAGATATGAAAAAACAGATCACTTGTGAAATCATAATGTGATTTGAGCCTTTTTTCGTTGCTGTGAATTTAGCACGCTAACTGATGTTTCACACTCACAACTAGTTACTGGCAGAATAGCCGATATGGCAAGGATTACATAAATGTTTGGAAAGTAATCTTGTCAACAAAACTTAGAGCCTTTGTAGGCGTATCAAGCTGTTTTGCTTTGACCGTTTCACTTTTCCGTTTCGTTCGTCATAAATCCAGCTCAGTATGTAATAATGCCTTAGCTGATGGAAGGTCATCCTTAAAACCTCTTTGAAATGACTTGGATTTAGCTGAACAGAATTCAGAAGGCAGAATTTGTGCTAACTCTCCAACAATGCCTGCTGCTTCTTCTTCAAAACGATTGTCAAGCTTAGTAATTAAATGGTCCAGCATTGGAATAGTTTTAATGTTCGTCGGTAATACTGGCTACCATTAACTGCAGGTGTATTTGACCGATGGAGTTGGTGTCTTGCTCTTCACACTGCTGGCTGCTCAGTAATTAACGCAACGCACCCGAAGCCTCACCATGACCAACAGCTGATCCAATTACACATGTGTATCGAGCGTTAAATATTATTTGCTTCGATCTACCTGTTTCCTGAGGAAAAAAATCAGAGATCCATTTTATTGACGCGCTTACATCTAGAACAGCTCGACCGCGGGAAGATAAATTAACCACGCATGTAATAAATTATTCAATACTTGGGGCCAAGGGGGGGTCTTTAGACCCCAAAGAACCCCCCACCCCACCCTGAATCCGCCCCTGCAGCTTTACCATGTACTACTTGAAATGCCTAATGGAATGTGGTATTTGTGATGTTTATAAACATGTTAATTATCTGTTGTGTAAACTCCAAACTTAAAAGCTACATTTGTGATCCAATTGAGTAAGGTTTCCAGGCCACGATGTGACCATGCAATATACTTTCATGGCTGCATGAGCTGACTCATCTTTTCTGATTATGCCCAAGTGCTTTAAATATGACATAGTCCAGTTCTGCAGGATGGCTGTTTATTTACAACATGATCCTATGCACCTTGTAATATACATGACCCCAGGGGGGAGAATAGGAGTCTAGACTAGCATGCCCATAGATGGCAAGCGCCAAAGTCACCAGCCGATAGGACAAATGACTCTTAACACACATGCAAACAGCACAATATATAGGACACAGTGACGACAAATGTCGACAGATGACACAAACACAGATTGACCTTTTGCCTACTGTGGAATGCGCACGGCAGTATAACTTTAACTGATATGATGCATACTTAATTGGTGCTACTGATGAAGGTTGTTAGGGTCTGCTCTTTCATGCATGGTACCAGGATGATGATGCTATTACTGGTCCTGAGCCCTCTGCTGTCGTGTCCCATGACTAGCCAGTCATCATGGTAACTGTTTGCTAACCCAAGTACAGTTTAACTGATATAGTGGATGAAATTTAAAAAATAAAAATAAAGATAAATTTATAACAAATATACATAACATGTGCTCAATATAACATAAACACACACAAGCAAAGTTAAACACATACCATAGATAGAATGGCCC
>OY811976.1:8124702-8171495 GCA_963681505.1 Eunapius fragilis | reverse complement strand
TTGTGGGACATGCATAAATGAATGCAAGCCAAATTATAGTGTCTTTGGTTACATATAAACCTCAAAATTCCCCTTTCACAATATTTGTATTAAATGTGATCAGGCTACAAGGTAATATTGTGTGTATCTGTGCACATGCTAGCAGATCAATACCAAGGGATTTGAGATGTGTGTTTGCTGTTGTCCCTTAGAAACAAGAAATTTTTCATGTTTACATTCTCAGTTTGTATTTCTCAAACCAGTCTCTGTAGATAGATTTAGCTTGATAATAAACTGAATTACTTCAGCTAAAGAAAAATATTTTGGCATCATTTGTTTAAATGGATGAGGTTGGTAGTTGTCATGAAGTTATGGAAAATGACTTCCCAATAGAAAACAATATCACATGCAACGTTAGTAGAGAATTCCATTGCACAATGAATTTTTAATTTAACATTTGATTCACAGTTCCATCATCACCATTGAATTACACTTTGACTACTGTTCCTGGCTCACCTTACCAACTGTCTGCTCTATGGTCTCCACCCATACCAAAGAATGGCATCATCACTGCATACACTGCGTACTGTAACACCTCTGCCAGTCAGGCATATCTTGAACAGATGATTGGACCAACTTGGCCACAGTCAAATCTGTAGTGAATGGGACAACACTGACTGCTACAATCACTGGACTCAACCCATACACCAACTATGACTGCTATATGACTGCTAACACATCTGTGGGGGAAGGAAGCCTCTCAACTGTAGCTACTGCAAGGACTAATGAATCAAGTGAGTGCATTATATGTTTTCTATGCATACGATAAAAACCTATGAGTACAGCATTATGTGTCAGGTAAAGGGCAGCTGGTTTGATTAGTGCGATGTGTTTATTTCAAGCCCCATAATTTCTCTGTTTCAATTGAAAATACTTGATACTGCTACTGCTAAAAAAATATATACATATAATCTATACGATGCAATTGGTTAGTTTTGACGATTACAAGCAGTGAACTGAGTGATTCAAAAATATAAAGATGTCCTGTTTGGTGCTAAAACACTGATTATGAAAGGAATATTTAGTCGTTATAACAGATCGCAGGATCATTTTGGTAATAATATTACATTATAGATGCATACAAATACTACAACTGTGGTATTATAAATTACTTTCCTTATTATTATAGCAATACATCAAATTAAAAAAAAGGTCTAACAGGGGCCAATAATTGGTAATTGTGTTCAATCGTATCAGAATCAAGCACTCCAACATCTGGAATTCAGAAATGTATACTGTTAAAATAGAATTCTCAAAAATAATTTGGACCACTAGAAGTCATTAAAACATGCTGTCTATAATATGTAAGCATTTCTTAAATAAAATGACTTACAATCAGTGTCCTTTTCTTTTGAATGGCTACTTCATGACTAAACTATCTTATAACTTCTTATTTTCATCATCACATAGACCGTCAGGTACCACAGGTTAATACATTAGTAAAGGGTAAAGGTAGGGCCATAATGCACACATCTATCCACCATAGCTTACAATATTTCTTCATCAACGTATTGATATTTAATTCAGATTAAATATTCCATGTGGCAATGTGCATGTTACATATACCAAAGAATTGTATGTAAAATACAGTTTAATCAAACTTAATACTTAAACTTTGAATTTCAGCTCCATCATCACCTGTTAACTTTAGTGTGTCCACTGTTCCTGGCTCACCTCACCAACTGTTTGCTCTGTGGTCTCCACCCATACCAAAGAATGGCATCATCACTGCATACACTGTGTACTGTAACACCTCTGCCAGTCAGGCATATCCTGAACAGATGATTGGACCAAACGTGGCCATTCTCAGATCTGTAGTGAATGGGACAACACTGACTGCTACAATCACTGGACTCAACCCATACACCAACTATGACTGCTATGTTACTGCTAACACATCTGTGGGGGAGGGAAGCCTCTCAAGTGTAGCTACTGCAAGGACTGATGAATCAGGTGAGTGCATTATATGTCTCCAACACATATGATTAAGACCTGCGAGTGCCTTGTTCTGGCTAGTGTGATATGTTTATGAGCATTGTCTTGAAAGTGGGTGTAACATTAAGGTTTGAATGATATATTAATTAGTTACTTCCGACAACAATGCAAGTATTCCTGTGTTCGTCCATAGAGTTCCTCAACCTGTTAATGACCTTAAATTGTTACACTGCGTTTAGTTAAATGCTATTGCTTGTGATTTTTAATACCTGCAACCTGATGGTTTGAGTTCAAAGTGCATTAATAACTTCAGAAGAGAAAAGGGTTATATAAACCTGGTCATCATAATGAACCATTTGCTCCTCCCTAAAATAAGAAACATTAGTTGGAATAATTATAATATTGGTAGCAATCTCACATACTGTGTTGTGGGAAAATGCAACATAGGATTGTGATATTCTATTGTTTTCCATAGCTCCAACATCGCCACAAGGATTAACTCTGTTTGGAGATTCACCAACTACTCTATTTGCATCCTGGAGTGCACCCACAATAACGAATGGTATCATCACTTCATACACTGTGTACTGTAACACCTCTGCCAGTCAGACCTATCCTGAACAAGTGACAGAACCAAATATGCCCACTGTTAGAGCCCAAATTGGAGGAAATCAAACACTAAACACCTCATTAACTGGACTAAGTCTGTACACAAAATATGACTGCTATGTAACAGCCAACACTTCAGTTGGAGAAGGGACTCCGTCATCACTGGTTACAGGTCAAACTGCTGAATCAGGTACGAAACCAACAATATTGCTGAAAGTATTTTAATGTTTGGCACAGTAAGAATAAGTAAATGGAATAGTACACTTGTGGGACATGCATAATTGAAATGCAAGACAAAGTATAGTGTCTTTGATTACATACAAACCTCAAAATTCCTCTAGCACAATATTTGTATTGAATGTGATCAGGCTACAAGGTAATATTGTGTGTATCTGTGCACATGCTAGCAGATCAATACCAAGGGATGTGAGATGTGTGTTTGCTGTTACTACTGTACTCCCTTAGAAACAAGAAATTTTTCATGTTTACATCCTCAGTTTGTATTTCTCAAACCAGTCTCTGTAGATAGATTTAGCTTGATAATAAACTGACTTACTTCAGCTAATGAAAAATATTTTGGCATCATTTTTTTTAAAGGATGAGGTTGGTAGTTGTCATGTAGCTATGGAAAATGACTTCCCAATAGAAAACAATATCACATGCAATGTTGGTAGAGAATTTCATTGCATAATGAATTTTTAATTTAACATTTGACACAGTTCCATCATCACCATTGAATTTCGCTTTGACTACTGTTCCTGGCTCACCTAACCAACTGTCTGCTCTGTGGTCTCCACCCATACCAAAGAATGGCATCATCACTGCATACACTGTGTACTGTAACACGTCTGCCAGTCAGGCATATCCTGAACAGATGATTGGACCAAACGTGGCCACTCTCAGATCTGTAGTGAATGGGACAATACTGACTGTTACAATCACTGGACTCAACCCATACACTAACTATGACTGCTATGTGACTGCTAACACATCTGTGGGGGAAGGAAGCCTCTCAACTGTAGCTACTGCAAGGACTAATGAATCAAGTGAGTGCATTATATGTTTTCTATGCATACGATAAAGACATATGAGTACAGCATTGTGTGTCAGGTAAAGGGCAGCAGCTGGTTTGATTAGTGTGATATGATTATTTCAAGTCCCATATCTTTTCTGTTTCAATTGAAAATTCTTGATACTGCTACTGCTAAAATATATATAAATATAGTCTATACCATGCGATTGGTTAGTTTTGATGATTACAAACAGTGAACTGAGTGATTCAAAAATATAAAGATGTCCTGTTTGGTGCTAAAACACTGATTATGTAAGGAATATCTAGGCATCATAACAGGTCACAGGATCATTTTGGTAATAATATTACATTATAGATGCATACAAATACTACAATTGTGGTACTATAAATTACTTTCCCTATTATTAGAGCCATACATCAAATTAAAAAAAAGGTCTAACAAGGGCCAATAATTGGTAATTGTGTTCAATCATATCAGAATCAAGCACTCCAACATCTGGAATTCAGAAATGTATACTGTTCAAATAGAATTCTCAAAAATAATTTGACCACTAGTAGTCATTAAAACATGCTATCTACAATATGTAAGCATTTCTTAAATAAAATGACTTACAATCAGTGTCCTTTTCTTTTGAATGGCTACTTCATGGCTATACTATTTTGAAAAATCATATAACTTCTTATTTTCATCATCACATAGACCGTCAGGTACCACATGACATAGCTTAGTTAATACATTAGTAAAGGGTAAAGGTAGGGCCATAATGCACACATCTATCCACCCAGGCTTACAATACTTCTTCATGAACATATTGATATTTAATTTAGGTTAAATATTCCATGTGGCAATGTGCATGTTACATATACCAAAGAATTGTATGTAAACACAGTTTAATCAAACTTGATACTTAAACTTTGAATTTCAGCGCCATCATCACCTGTTAACTTTAGTGTGTCCACTGTTCCTGGCTCACCTTACCAACTGTCTGCTATGTGGTCTCCACCCATACCAAAGAATGGCATCATCACTGCATACACTGTGTACTGTAACACCTCTGCCAGTCAGGCATATCCTGAACAGATGATTGGACCAAACGTGGCCATTCTCAGATCTGTAGTGAATGGGACAACACTGACTGCCGCAATCACTGGACTCAACCCATACACCAACTATGACTGCTATACTACTGCTAACACATCTGTGGGGGAAGGAAGCCTCTCAAGTGTAGCTACTGCAAGGACTGACGAATCAAGTGAGTGCATTATATGTCTCCAACACATAAGACTAAGACCTGTGAGTGCCTTGTTCTGGCTAGTGTGATATGTTTATGAGCATTGTCTTGAAAGTGGGGGTAACATTAAGGTTTGAATGATGTATTAATTAGTTACTTCCGACAATTACAAGCAATGCAAGTATTCCTGTGTTCGTCCATAGAGTTCCTCAACCTGTTAATGACCTTAAATTGTTACACTGCGTTTAGTTAAATGCTATTGCTTGTGATTTTTAATACCTGCAACCTGATGGTTTGAGTTCAAAGTGCATTAAAAACTTCAGAAGAGAAAAGGGTTATATGAACCTGGTTATCATAACAAACCATTTGCTCCTCCCTAAAATTAGAAACCTTTTTAGTTGGAATAATTATAATATTGGTAGCAATCTCACATACTGTGTTGTGGGAAAATGCAACATAGGATTGTGATATTCTATTGTTTTCCATAGCTCCAACATCGCCACAAGGATTAACTTTGTTTGGAGATTCACCGACTACTCTATTTGCATCCTGGAGTGCACCCACAATAACAAATGGTATCATCACTTCATACACTGTGTACTGTAACACCTCCGCCAGTCAGACCTATCCTGAACAAGTGACAGAACCAAATATGCCCACTGCTAGAGCCCAAATTGGAGGAAATCAAACGCTAAACACCTCATTAACCGGACTAAGTCTGTACACAAAATATGACTGCTATGTAACAGCCAACACTTCAGTTGGAGAAGGGGCTCCGTCATCATTGGTTACAGGTCAAACTGCTGAATCAGGTAGGAAACCAACAATATTACTGAAAGTATTTTAATGATTGGCACAGTAAGAATAAATAATGGAATAGTACACTTGTGGGCATGCATAAATGAAATGCAAGACAAAGTATAGTGTCTTTGATTACATACAAACCTCAAAATTATATTTGTATTAAATGTGATCAGGCTACATGGTAATATTGTGTGTAGCTGTGCACATGTTAGCAGATCAATGCCAAGGGATGTGAGATGTGTGTTTGCTGTTACTACTGTACTCCCTTAGAAACAAGAAAATTTTCATGTTTACATCCTCAGTTTGTATTTCTCAAACCAGTCTCTGTAGATAGATTTAGCTTGATAATAAACTGAATTACTTCAGCTAAGGAAAAATATTTTGGCATCATTTTTTTTAAAGGATGAGGTTGGTAATTGTCATGCAGCTATGGAAAATGACTTCCGAATAGAAACAATATCACATGCAACGTTAGTAGAGAATTCCATTGCATAATGAATTTTTAATTTAACATTTGATTCACAGTTCCATCAACACCATTGAATTTCACTTTGACTACTGTTCCTGGCTCACCTTACCAACTGTCTGCTCTGTGGTCTCCACCCATACCAAAGAATGGCATCATCACTGCATACACTGTGTACTGTAACACCTCTGCCAGTCAGGCATATCCTGAACAGATGATTGGACCAAAGTTGGCCACAGTCAGATCTGTGGTGAGTGGGACAACACTGACTGCTACAATCACAGGATTCAACCCATACACCAACTATGACTGCTACATTACTGCTAACACATCTGTGGGGGAAGGAAGCCTCTCAACTGTAGCTACTGCAAGGACTAATGAATCAAGTGAGTGCATTATATGTTTCCTATGCATACGATAAAGACATATGAGTACAGCATTATGTGTCAGGTAAAGTGCAGCTGGTTTGATTAGTGCGATATGTTTATTTCAAGCCCCACAATTTCTCTGTTCCAATTGAAAAATACTTGATACTGCTACTGCTAAAAAATAAATATAGGGTTTCATTTCTATACCATGCAATTGGCTAGTTTTGACAATTACAAGCAGTGAACTGAGTGATTCAAAAATATAAAGATGTCCTGTTTGGTGCTAAAACACTGATTATGTAAGGAATATCTAGACGTCATAACAGATCACAGGATCATTTTGGTAATAATGTTACATTATAGATGCATACAAATACTACAATTGTGGTACTATAAATTACTTTCCCTATTATTAGAGCAATACATCAAATTAAAAAAAAGGTCTAACAGGGGCCAATGATTGGTAATTGTGTTCAATCGTATCAGAATCAAGCACTCCAACATCTGGAATTCAGAAATGTATACTGCTCAAATAGATTTCTCAAAATCTGGGCCACTAGAAGTAATCATATATTGATTAGAACAGGCTGTCTGTAATATTTTTAAGCATTACTTAAATAAAATGATTTAAGAATCAGTGTCCTTTTCTTGTGAATGGCTGCTTCATGGCTATACTATTTTGAAAAATCATATCACTTCTAAATTTAATTATCACATAGACCGTCAGGTACCACAGGACATAGCTTAGTTAATACATAGTAGGTTAGGCCATAATGGACACATCTCTCCACCCAGGTTTACAATATTTCTTCATTAACGTATTGATCTGCACTGATATTTAATTCAGGTTACATATTCCATGTGGCAATGTGCATGTTACATATACCAAAGAATTGTATGTAAAACACAGTTTAATCAAACTTTATATTCAAACTTTAAATTTCAGCTCCTTCATCACCTGTTAACTTTCGTGTGTCCATTGTTCCTGGCTCACCTCACCAACTGTCTGCTCTGTGGTCTCCACCCATACCAAAGAATGGCATCATCACTGCATACACTGTGTACTGTAATACTTCTGCCAGTCAGGCATATCCTGAACAGATGATTGGATCAAACGTGGCCACTCTCAGATCTGTAGTGAGTGGAACAACACTGACTGCTACAATCACAGGACTCAACCCATACACCAACTATGACTGCTTTGTGACTGCTAACACATCTGTGGGGGAAGGAAGCCTCTCAAGTGTAGCTACTGCAAGGACTGACGAATCAAGTGAGTGCATTTTATGTCTCCAACACATAAGACTAAGACCTGCAAGTGCCTTGCTCTGGTTAGTGTGATATGTTTATGAGCATTGTCTTGAAAGTGGGGGTAATGTTAAGGTTTGAATGATATATTAATTAGTTACTTCCGACAATTACAAGCAATGCAAGTATTCCTGCAACATAATCATGAATAGGATTCTGATATTCTATTGTTTTCCATAGCTCCAACATCGCCACAAGGATTAACTTTGTTTGGAGATTCACCAACTACTCTATTTGCATCCTGGAGTGCACCCACAATAACAAATGGTATCATCACGTCATACACTGTGTACTGTAACACCTCTGCCAGTCAGACCTATCCTGAACAAGTGACAGAACCAAATATGCCCACTGTTAGAGCCCAAATTGGAGGAAATCAAACGCTAAACACCTCATTAACCGGACTAAGTCTGTACACAAAATATGACTGCTACGTAACAGCCAACACTTCAGTTGGAGAAGGGACTCCGTCATCACTGGTTACAGGTCAAACTGCTGAATCAGGTACGAAACCAACAATATTGCTGAAAGTATTTTAATGTTTGGCACAGTAAGAATAGGTAATGGTATAGTACACTTGTGGGACATGCATAAATGAAATGCAAGACAAAGTATAGTGTCTTTGATTACATACAAACCTCAAAATTCCTCTAGCACAATATTTGTATTGAATGTGATCAGGCTAGAAGGTAATATTGTGTGTATCTGTGCACATGCTAGCAGATCAATACCAAGGGATGTGAGATGTGTGTTTGCTGTTACTACTGTACTCCCTTAGATATAAGAAAATTTTCATGTTTACATCCTCAGTTTGTATTTCTCAAACCGGTCTCTTTAGCTTGATAATAAACTGAATTACTTCAGCTAAAGAAAAATATTTTGGCATCATTTTTTTAAAGGATGAGGTTGGTAGTTGTCATGCAGCTATGCAAAATGACTTCCAAATCGAAAACAATATCACATGCAACGTTAGTAGAGAATTCCATTGCATAATGAATTTTTAATTTAACATTTGATTCACAGTTCCATCATCACCATTGAATTTCGCTTTGACTACTGTTCCTGGCTCACCTTACCAACTGTCTGCTCTGTGGTCTCCACCCATACCAAAGAATGGCATCATCACTGCATACACTGTGTACTGTAACACCTCTGCCAGTCAGGCATATCCTGAACAGATGATTGGACCAAATATGGCCACTCTCAGATCTGTGGTGAGTGGGACAACACTGACTGCTGCAATCACTGGACTCAACCCATACACCAACTATGACTGCTACATTACTGCTAACACATCTGTGGGGGAAGGAAGCCTCTCAACTGTAGCTACTGCAAGGACTAATGAATCAAGTGAGTGCATTATATGTTTTCTATGCATACGATAAAGACATATGAGTACAGCATTATGTGTCAGGTAAAGTGCAGCTGGTTTGATTAGTGTGATATGTTTATTTCAAGCCCCAAAATTTCTCTGTTTCAATACTTGAACTGCTACTGCTAAAATAAATAAATATATATATAGGCATTCGTTTCTATACCATGCGATTGGTTAGTTTTGACGATCAAAAGCAGTGAACTGAGTGATTCCAAAATATAAAGATGTCCTGTTTGGTGCTAAAACACTGATTATGTAAGGAATATCTAGATGTCATAACAGATCACAGGATCATTTTGGTAATAATATTACATTATAGATGCATACAAATACAATTGTGGTACTATAAATTACTTTCCCTATTATTAGAGCAATACAGCAAATTAAAAAAGCCAGTATTTGGGAATTGTGTTCAATCGTATCACAATCAAGCACTCCTACATCTGGAATGCAGAAATGTATACTGTTCAAATAGAAATAATTTGGACCACTAGAAGTCATCATATACAGGGGTCGACTTAACGGTTACCATAAATGACATTCATATTATTGATGACGTTTTGCGGTAATTAAAGTCATTGTAAAACGTCATCCCGCACGTGATAGTAGCGCGAGTGGACTTAGTGCGAAAAGGGACAATGACCCCTGCGCGCGCGCTTATTTAACATGTGATAGGAAGCGAGCGCGTACATTGTGTCTTTGTTTGATTCTGTGCAAAATAATGGGCAACAGCCACGGCTGATCGATAGTAGCCGCATAAAACGACACGAGGGCTCCATTGTAAACGAACTATATAAAACAATGGTGTGTATGCGCTGCTCTCTCAATGCGGGGTTAGTACATATAAGACTTTGCACACTGCATGTGCAGCTTTACTCTGTGGTCGATGACGCGTTGTTGTAACAACATGTTATGTTAGCTGCAAAAACATGCTATGATAGGCGTACCACATAAATGAATGTCATATATGGTAACCGTTAAGTCGACCCCTGTATATTGATTAATACATGCAGTCTATTATATGTAAGCATTTCTTAAATAAAATGACTTACAATCAGTGTCCTTTTCTTTTGAATGGCTACTTCATGGCTATACTATTTTGAAAAATCATGTAACTTCTTATTTTCATCATCACATAGACTGTCAGGTACCACAGGTTAATACATTAGTAAAGGGTAAAGGTAGGGCCATAATGCACAAATCTATCCACCCAGGCTTACAATATTTCTTCATCAACGTATTGATATTTAATTCAGTTTAAATATTCCATGTGGCAATGTGCATGTTACATATACGAAAGAATTGTATGTAAAACACAGTTTAATCAAACTTTATATTCAAACTTTAATTTCAGCTCCATCATCACCTGTTAACTTTAGTGTGTCCACTGTTCCTGGCTCACCTCACCAACTGTCTGCTATGTGGTCTCCACCCATACCAAAGAATGGCATCATCACTGCATACACTGTGTACTGTAATACTTCTGCCAGTCAGGCATATCCTGAACAGATGATTGGACCAAACGTGGCCACTCTCAGATCTGTAGTGAGTGGAACAACACTGACTGCTACCATCACTGGACTCAACCCATACACCAACTATGACTGCTACATTACTGCTAACACATCTGTGGGGGAAGGAAGCCTCTCAACTGCAGCTACTGCAAGGACTGACGAATCAAGTGAGTGCATTATATGTCTCCAACACATAAGACTAAGACCTGCAAGTGCCTTGTTCTGGCTAGTGTGATATGTTTATGAGCATTGTCTTGAAAGTGGGGGTAACATTAAGGTTTGAATGATATATTAATTAGTTACTTCAGACAATTACAAGCAATGCAAGTATTCCTGTGTTCGTCCATAGAGTTCCTCAACCTGTCGATGACTATAAATTGTTGCGTTGCATTTAGTGCGCGTGATTTTTAAAACCTGCAACCTGAGGGTTTGAGTTCAAAGTGCATTAATAATTTAAGAAGAGAAAAGAGTTATATGGTTACCTCCCTAAAATATAAAAACATGAGTTGGAATAATCATAATATCAATCCCACACACCGTGTTGTGGGAAATGCAACATAATCATGAATAGGATTCTGATATTCTATTGTTTTCCATAGCTCCAACATCGCCACAAGGATTAACTTTGTTTGGAGATTCACCAACTACTCTATTTGCATCCTGGAGTGCACCCACAATAACAAATGGTATCATCACGTCATACACTGTGTACTGTAACACCTCTGCCAGTCAGACCTATCCTGAACAAGTGACAGAACCAAATATGCCCACTGTTAGAGCCCAAATTGGAGGAAATCAAACACTAAACACCTCATTAACCGGACTAAGTCTGTACACAAAATATGACTGCTATGTAACAGCCAACACTTCAGTTGGAGAAGGGACTCCGTCATCACTGGTTACAGGTCAAACTGCTGAATCAGGTAGGAAATCAATGATATTGCTGAAAGTATTTTAATGTTTGGCACAGTAAGAATGGTACGCTGGTGGGACATGCATAAATGAAATGCAAGACAAAATATAGTGTCTTTGATTACATACAAACCTCATAATTCCTCTTGCACAATATTTGTATTAAATGTGATCAGGCTACAAGTTAGTATTGTGTGTAGCTGTGCACATGCTAGCAGATCAATGCCAAGGGATGTGAGATGTGTGTTTGCTGTTACTACTAATTACTCTATTAGAAACATGAAATTTTTCATGTTTACGCCCCCAGTTTATATTTCTCAAAGCCAGCCTCTGTTGATAGATTTAGCTTGATTTTAAACGAAATTACTTCAGCTAAAGAAAGTTTTTCGGCATCATTTTGATAAAAGGATGAGGATGATGTTGTCATACAGCTATGCAAAATGATTTCCCAATAGAAAACAATATCACATGCAACGTTAGTAGAGAATTCCATTGCATAATAAATTTATGGAGACTACCATTTCTGTTGTGTTGACTTGCTGTGGCGTGTTTCAAGTACATATGTTGTGCTAGTGTAGAATTGTATGATTAATAAGGAATTGTACACTACCAATAAATATGAATGACTGTATTCATTATACAGTTCCATCATCCCCCGTGAATTTTTCTGTGTCCACTGTTCCTGGCTCACCTAACCAACTGTCTGCTCTGTGGTCTCCACCCATACCAAAGAATGGCATCATCACTGCATACACTGTGTACTGTAACACCTCTGCCAGTCAGGCATATCCTGAACAGAGAAATGTGGCCACAGTCAGATCTGTAGTGAATGGAACAACACTGGTTGCTACAATTACTGGACTCAACCCATACACCAACTATGACTGCTATGTGACTGCTAACACATCTATGGGGGAAGGAAGCCCCTCAACTGCAGCTACAGCAAGGACTTATGAATCAAGTGAGTGCATTATATGTCTCCAACACATAAGGCTAAGAGCTGCGGGGCCTTGTAATGTGTCATGAAGAGTGCAACTGTTGGTTAGTGTGAAATGTTCATGTCCCACAATTTATCTGCTTCAATTGGCAAACGTGAGCATTATCGCAATACTGCTATTGCTTGACAAGTAATAAAAACATTCTCTATGAGAAAGTTGGTGGCATATAGGATTGGAATAAGAAGGCAATACTGGTGTAAAAAGGAAAGAAACAAGGGTCTAATAAGAAGGGGAAATGTATAATAGTCCTATATTTTGCCCATTTGTAGGACATTATGTTTGTGTGCGAAATATAGGACTATTATACATTTCCCCTTCTTATTAGACCGTTGTTTCCTTCCTTTTTACACCAATATTGCCTTCTTATTCCAATCCTATATGCCACCAACTTTCTCATAGAGAATGTTTTTATTACTTGTTTCATCTGTTTTTTAATTTCTGATAAGAACATTGTGTCCAATTGGGCTGCAAGAATATTTAGTTGCAGCAGACCCTCCCCAGATATGAAGATGGTGTATTAGGATCCCCAAATGGTGTGTAATTGTGGAGGTGGAAGTGGGGGTTGCATGTAGTGGTGGAGCAGGAGGGGTATGCTGTGTGGGGGTCCTAGAGAGGCAGTGTCCCGATGTGGAAGTGCAGCATCCAAGGAAATGGGGGTACCCTGATGAGGAGGAGCAAGGGGCCTTGTAGTGGTGTGGATGTCCCAACATGAAGGGAACTTGATGAAGCTAGCAGCCGGGTGTCCACTGGTGGAAGTCCAATGGACACTATTACAGTACAGCTTGCGGAGCTTTTTCAAGCACCACCATTATACTCCTGGGTTCATACAGGGAGTAGCTATAGGAAATGATTGCAGCCATTAAAAAACATTTCTTTTACCTACGTTACATTTTAGCCACAGGTATATGTAACTCAAATAGCAGTGTAATTAATTTCACCAGCATGCACACCAGGTGTTAACAAGGTATGCACAGACTTGCATGTGAAGCCTTATACATGTACATCAGATAATGAACCTCCCTTACTACAACCATAGATTATTTAGAGAGGGATTGGAAGCATTTCACGTGAGAGCATACTTCTGTACTCCGTGATACGGTAAGAACTATCCCTTGCGCAATCTACATCCACGTGGGCTTGAAACGAATTACGCAGTGGGATGCAGCACAGACCAAGCTACGCGAGCATACTTTTAAAAACTAATAGTCACATAGAATGGCAGAGATAAAGGATTGTTCTCGGTATCATTACAGGTACAAATACAAAGACACGCATCACCAATTATAAAACATTACGCTAAAAACGTATTACACAGTGGGATGCAGCTAAGACCAAGCTACACGAACATGCCTTTTAAATAGTTGTATAGGATAGCAGAGATCAAGGGATTGTTCTTACCGTATCATGGAGTGCCACTATAGAAGTATGCTCTCACTTCCAATCCAATCTACAACATGAACCCACGCGCGAATTGATAAAAGCGATACTTACCTTTTTGATGGTAATTCTAGATGTTGGTAGTTCTAAGACCCTACGGCAATGCGTCATCTTTGGAGCAAGCTTTGCAACTGGACGTCCGGGTCGCTATTGAATTCGCTTAGCAAATCGGACAGTTTTAATATACATGTACATAGCCGGCGGAGCCACCAGCAACTGCCTAGGTAGACGTTTAGCCTGTAAAGTAAATAAATAACATTACCAATCATTTTCTGGACTCACTGAGTGAGAGGTGGCTGTCGCGCTCATAGGTATCCTACTTTTCTGGGTCAGCCTCGTAGCTGTCGCGCTCATAGACCATCTTTTCTGGATCAAGCTTGTAGCTGTCGTGCTCATAGACCTTGATTAGCCTAGCTTGTAGCTGACGCACTCATAGTCCTTTTCTGGATCAGCCTTGTAGCTGCATCAAGAGCGCTGCTGAGTCCATTGCATGGTTTTGAACTATAGCCATCTTAAACTGGTAACTATTTCATAACGCGTAGGTGTGACTTACGGCATGTCGGTGAATAGCATAGTAGATGTATGGTCAGGGTACGAGATTTTTTGTGTTTACCCAGCCCTATGTACGAAATTAGGACTACTCGCTTTTTTATTTCGCCCGTAGCGTCATTCATGTTTCTGACCGCTAAAGATAAAATCTGGATATATGCTGAAGCGATTGATGCTGTTGGCGCTCATGGACAACGTTTCTAGCTCGAGTTCTTCGTGGCGGAAGGTAGGAGAAGGAGAAGAAGAGGAGAAAAATGGCGGTGAATAACAGTTGGACCGGGTACGAGACATGGGCACGAGTACTAAAAGCGCGCGCTGTTGTGACACAGAACCAACGCAAAACTGTTCTTATTTGTGTTATCGTTCGATAGGGACAAAGAGGGAAATGATCCGATTCACCGTCGTCCCTCCAGACGCGAGTCACGTTTTTTTAAATGACTTCATTATACGGCATCAATCCTATATGGAACCTGCTTCCGCAGGTTCCGATATATTGTAGCCTTCATTTCCATCTAGCACTTAGTTTAAAGCACTTTATCTTCAGTAAAATAATAAAGATAAAGGTGTAATGGGGTGCTCATTATTGGGAATCTGAGTATCATCTACAGGTAGTTGGTTAATTATTTTCAAAATAATATAAGGATCTGGTTTTGCAAAGGTTGCATGTCAGTGCTGGGTAACGTATTGATCGATTAATGCTCTACTTTGCTTCAATGACACATATCACATGTGACATAAGCTATGATGTTTGTAAAAGTGAAATGGTTTGCAAAATAGAAAAGAAGTTGTACATCACACAAGTTAGGCTGTAACATTGACTACAAGAAGTCATCATATATTGACTGAAGCATGCTGCCTATAATATATAAGCATCTTTAAATAAAATGACTCGCAATCAGTACCTATGTCTTTTGATTACTTACTACAATGCTGTACTATTTTGGCAACTCATACCACATCTAATTTTGGACATGCCAGATACCATGATACAATGTAGAAAGGCCATAATACACACATCTACCCGCCAAGCTTAAAATCTATATATTGCTTCTTCAATAGCTTGTACATTGCATTGAAATTTACTTCTGGCCTATGGCAATATTGTACTTAAATCACTTTATGTTCAATCTTTGAATTTCAGCTCCATCACCACCTGTTAACTTTAGTGTGTCCACTGTTCCTGGCTCACCTAACCAACTGTCTGCTATGTGGTCTCCACCCATACCAAAGAATGGCATCATCACTGCATACACTGTGTACTGTAACACCTCTGCCAGTCAGGCATATCCTGAACAGATAATTGGACCAAATGTGGCCACTGTCAGATCTGTAGTGAGTGGAACAACACTGACTGCTACCATCACTGGACTCAACCCATACACCAACTACCACTGCTATGTGACTGCTAACACATCTGTGGGGGAAGGAAGTCTCCCAACTGTAGCTACTGCAAGGACTGATGAATCAAGTGAGTGCATTGTATGTGCCTTCTTTTGTGTCAGGTAGAGTGCAACTGTTGTTGCTAGTGTGATACGTTTTATTTAATTTCTTATCTCTGTTTGAATATGATCTAAATTTTTAGAAATTGGTTTAACATTATACTGTAGGTTTGAATGATAATGTGCCTTTGTTCCCTTGAAAGCACAACCACCTCCAATATCCAACACTAAATATCATTTACTCATAGCCTAATTGTTGTTATTATTATTATTATTTTAAGAGGTCACATATGCACATGTTTAATTATAAATATGGAGCCTGGGGCAACGAAGCGATGCAAGCTTTTTCACGGCTTGCATCATACCTTGCCACAAGGACCAACTCCCCCAAGTCCAAGGTTGTCTGCAGCTTGTATGGCCGCCTTAATTTGACTCTTGTGCGAGCCAATGCCCGAGCCCTCCTCTTAAGATGTGGCTGTTCCCTTCAGGAGGGGGATAGTTCCTCATTGTCACTTTCATAGCCAGTGTGTCTCAGTGTGTCTGGATATGTATGTATGTATTAATAATAGCATTCGTTATTTAGTGCATTTATTCTGATTAGTGTATTCTGCTGCATCTTGTATTCCTGTTCATGTTTTCTCCATACTATTATAAATATGCACATGTTAATAATATTAACTAGGCAGGGACGTCCCAAGTCACTCTTGTGCAATGAAATCAGTTTGGCTCTTGTGAGAGCTAATTCCCGAACCATCCTATCCCACTCACTGTAACTGTTCGTGTTAGATAATACGTACTGTAGGTGGTAGCATATCGAGAGTTACGTTAGTAACTCTCATATAGGATTTGACCCCGATTATGAATGTCATTAAAAAAACGCGACCCGCTTCTAACAAGACTCCCGACGAGCGGATGGCTTACCTTGTTATCGTCGTCGTACAAGAAGGCAACAACAAGCTGTTTCGTGTTTGTTTGATGTCACAAAACCGCGTGGTTGTAGAGAACAAAACAATTTTTGAAACTCGTACCCAGTCCCACGTATTTCTCGTTCTTCTTCTTCTTCTTCTTGTTCTTGTTCTTGACCACGCATAACTCGGGATAGGAACACTTTTAAGAAATGAAAATCACACCAATGGCTTCAGAATTCACTGGCATTTTCGCTTCTGTGGTCAAAACGTCTCGAGGCTACATGACATTTATCGGTGGTTGTGTTAGCAAATCACGTATAGCTTACTGCACTGACACGACTCGGATAGGTCCTACGTCGCTCTTTATACGAAGTACTAGCAGTATACATCAAATGTGTACAGTCTGGGCACTACACGTAGTGGTAATTAACTTTGGCGGTTATGTTTTTATTAATAACGTGCACGTGCGTACTATAATCATTCTATCGTTTAGGTTTGACGTTCTTTGTAACTTAGTGAAGTTTTTTTTTTCTCAAAATGCCTTCATGCACGTCAGGATAAGAAGAAAGCCAAACGACGAGCATAGTACCTCAAAACTAGAGACGACGTATTAGATTCAGCCCGAGCGGAACTACAAAGCAGAGCCTGAAAAGAAGCGGGCCTCTCAAACGTGAAAACTATCGAGCAGAGCCTGAAAAGAAACGGATCTCTCCACGCGCAAGGTATCGAGATGCGATTAGTGGGGGGGGGGGGGGGGGGGGGGGGGGGGGGAGAGGGTGCTGTCTGCTTCTGGCCCGATACAAAATGCGTTTGTGGGTTCGATCGCGCTGGGGCGACAATTAATAACCTCTCTTCTATTTCGGCCGCCCCTTAAAAGCCCCCTCAGATCCTGAAAAGGAACGGACCTCTCGACGTGCAAGGTATCGAGCAGATCCTGAAAAAAGACAGCGATATTGCCATAGTCCTGAACGTGCATCTCGCTCGGCGAAAAGAGTTAAGGTCACTCAATGGTATGTCGTACCTTTACAACCTCCCTCTCATATCAAGATGGATTACTTAACGTGCTATACGGCTCATAATCGGGTATGAATAAAAATCAATGAAACAAGTAAATAAAAACATTCTCTATGAGAAAGTTGGTGGCATATAGGATTTGAAGGCAATGGTGGTGTAAAAAGGAAGGAAACAAGGGTCTAGTAATAAGGAAAAATGGAATAGTCCTATATTTAGCACATTTCTATATGTAGGATATAGTATGTTGTTCGTGTGCTAAATATAGGACTATTCCATTTTTCCTTATTACTAGACCCTTGTTTCCTTCCTTTTTACACCACCATTGCCTTCAAATCCTATATGCCACCAACTTTCTCATAGAGAATGTTTTTATTTACTTGTTAATTTAAAAAATCCATTCGTGTATTCTCTTGTATCTTGCATTCATTTTATGCTAACAACAACAAAAAATAATAATAATACACCTTATTACAAATGACCATCCACAAAACAACCCCCTACCCTTCAAGCAGGTCCATTGTTTTGGGGTTGTGTGAGGAAAGCACGTGCATTGGCTCGAACTAACAAGAGACTCAATCTGCCATAGATGGAATTTAGCATGGTAGCCTTTGTGGAATTTCTTTGTGCCGCAAGTCGTACTGCTAGTAAAAAAACTGACCTGCTATTCTTCCCTATGCACCAAATGTCTCCACCACTAGTGGAACACACTTCCAACCCAGTTCGGAGCAGATGGAATCATTACATATTTTGTTTAGCATTTTTTTTGTTTTAACAATGAATTTTTATATATAACATTTCATTTACAGCTCCATCATCGCCATTGAATTTTTCTGTGTCCACTGTTCCTGGCTCACCTTACCAACTGTCTGCTATGTGGTCTCCACCCATACCAAAGAATGGTATCATCACTGCATACACTGTGTACTGTAACACCTCTGCCATTCAGGCATATCCTGAACAGATAATTGGACCAAACGTGGTCACTCTCAGATCTGTAGTGAATGGAACAACACTGACTGCTACAATCACTGGACTCAACCCATACACCAACTATGACTGCTATGTGACAGCTAACACATCTGTGGGGGAAGGAAGCCTCTCAAATGCAGCTACTGCAAGGACTGACGAATCAAGTGAGTGCATTATATGTCTCCAACACATAAGACTAAGACCTGCGGGGCCTTGTTTTTTTTTTTTTTTTTAATTTCACATCTCACAATTTCTCTGTTTGTATACAAAAAAGGAATGTATTATTTTGATTCTTCTGATTTAAAAGGTTCCAATGCTATTGGCTAGTTCTGACAATAGGGCAATGTAATAAATTAAAGATGATATGTTTGTTGCTTAAACACTGTTTATTGTATTTTGTAAAGAATTTATGAAGATGCCTCTAATTTTTAATTCATTTTCAATATTAACTTTAGAACGACATCATTTTTATAAAAGCCTAATTGAGTGCTCTTTATTAAGAATCAGATTCAATAGTAAATGTATCATGCAATCCTACATCTGGATGTCTAACAAATATTGCTGAATTTGAATTGTCGAAATATAGTTAGTTACACATCCATAGTAATAACATAAAAGATCTAAAAGGAAACTGGCCTTGCAAAGGTTGTATGTTTTGAGTGAAGTATTCATGTAATAATACAAGCAGTGGAATAATTAAGATGCTTGTAAGGTAAAAAGACAACATTTTGCGAATGTAATAGAATTAGTCATAACAACCAGTAACATTGGCCACTAGAAGTCATCCACCATTTATTGATGAAAAAGGGAGTGACATAATTATGCTCATGTGTGCTTTACACGTAAAGTTAGGCAAGCATTTTAGCAAGGTGTACTTACAATGTTGTAGGATGCTAAAACACATTCCAGGCAGAAGGATAAATTGTACATTCACAAGTTAGTCATTTTATTATCTTGCTGTCCAATATCTGAGGCATAGGATGGTCATTCAGGAGATAGCACTCTACAGATCATAGTGTTGTATTACAAGACTAATTATGTTTTTGCAGAAAAGCATATGTATTCATGACAAATTGTTCAATCTACAGCTCTCAATAGTGTGATAGTTAAACTTATTAATAAACTCCTCTACACCTGCTTAGATGGTTGAGTAAAAGGTGTTTAACACACCTAAGTACTTTGCGCAAAAATGACATACATTATTTGGGCAGTAATCTAGCTAGGTGTGTTAAAACGAGTAGAAATTGATTCAGTGATTGCGTGACCATCCAGGTTAATAAATGAATGACTGTGTTCATTATACAGTTCCATCATCACATCAGTACTTTTTATTGTTTAAGTGAGTGTATTATACATCTCCAACACATAAGGCTAAGACCAACAAGTGCTACCTTGTTCTGTTGTGTCAGCATACATTGCATTGGTTTGAACATCCCAAATTTCTCTATATACATTTGTAAAACAAGAGTCTTATTCTGATACTACTGCTTTGAATGATATGTTTGAATGATAATGTTCCTTGTTCCCTTGTACGTAAAATTATCTCCATTCTCCAATATTAAATCTGCTCAACTAGAAATATCATGAGACATATCACTCACACACAGCCTAACTAAAAATTTTTGTTTTAACAATGAATGTTAATATTTGATTTACAGCTCCATCACCACCATTGCATTTGTCTGTGTCCACTGTTCCTGGCTCACCTAACCAACTGTCTGCTCTGTGGACTCCACCCATACCAAAGAATGGCATCATCACTGCATACACTGTGTACTGTAACACCTCTGCCAATCAGGCCTATCTCGAACAGAGAAATGTGGCCACAGTCAGATCTGAAGTGAATGGGACAACACTGGTTGCTACAATCACAGGACTCAACCCATACACCAACTATGACTGCTACATTACTGCTAACACATCTGTGGGGGAAGGAAGCCTCTCAACTGTAGCTACTGCAAGGACTAATGAATCAAGTGAGTGCATTATATGTCCTTGAATGTACAATTACTCGAATCTCCAATGCAATTTGAAACATCATTTGACATAAATCACACACAGCCAAAGTAGACATTTTGATTTAAGAATTAATACTCATATTTAACATTTGATACACAGTTCCATCATCCCCCGTGAATTTTTCTGTGTCCACTGTTCCTGGCTCACCTAACCAACTGTCTGCTCTGTGGTCTCCACCCATACCAAAGAATGGCATCATCACTGCATACACTGTGTACTGTAACACCTCTGCCAGTCAGGCATATCCTGAACAGTTGATTGGACCAAATGTGGCCACTCTCAGATCTGTAGTGAATGGGACAACACTGACTGCTACAATCACAGGACTCAACCCATACACCAACTATGACTGCTACATTACTGCTAACACTTCTGTGGGGGAAGGAAGCCTCTCAAGTGTAGCTACTGCAAGGACTGAGGAATCAAGTGAGTGCATTATATGTCTCCAACACATAAGACTAAGACCTGCGGGGGTCTTGTAATGTGTCAGGAAGAGTGCAACTGTTGTGTATGTTATTTCATTCCACACCTCACATCATCTCTGTTAGAGTACGATTTACTATTAGAAATGAAAGATTCTGCTGTTTTAACATTATAGGTTTCAATGATAGTGTTCGTTTGTTCCCTTGAATGCACAGTTAACTCCAATCTCCAATGCTAAATCTAGCCTCATTGAAATATCATTTGGCATAAACCACACACAGCCGAATTATTGCATTTATTATCACAATGAATTTTAATATTTAACATTTGATTTACAGCTCCACCATCGCCATTGAGTTTTTCTTTGTCCACTGTTGCTACATCACCTAACCAACTGTCTGCTCTGTGGTCTTCGCCCATACCAAAGAATGGCATCATCACTGCATACACTGTGTACTGTAACACCTCTGCCAGTCAAGCATATCCTGAACAGATGATTGGACCAAACGTGGCCACTCTCAGATCTGTAGTGAATGGGACAACACTGACTGCTACAATCACTGGGCTCAACCCATACACCAACTATGACTGCTATGTGACCGCTAACACATCTGTGGGGGAAGGAAGCCTCTCAACTATAGCTACAGCAAGGACTTATGAATCAGGTGAGTGCATTATATGTCTCCAACACATAGGACAAGACCTGAAAGTGCTGTTAGCATGAAGTTAGCTGTTGTGATTATTGTGAAACATTCTCTTTAAGTGCACATCCAACAATTTCTCTATTTAAATATGGAATGCATTTAATAATGAGAGTATTATCCGATACTGCTGGTTTAACATTCGCATGAATGATTTTGTTCTTATGAATGTAGTACTGTTGCCTCCAATCACCAATTCTAACTCTACTCACCTTGAAATATCATTTCACATAAATCACACACTGCCTAACTTGACATTGTGTTTAAGAATTAATTTTTATTTTTAACATTTGATTACAGTTACATCATCACCTCTGAATTTTTCTGTGTCCACTGTTCCTGACTCTCCTAACCAACTGTCTGCTCTGTGGTCTCCACCCATATCAAAGAATGGCATCATCACTGCATACACTGTGTACTGTAACACCTCTGCCAGTCAGGCATATCCTGAACAGATGATTGGACCAAACGTGGCCACTCTCAGATCTGTAGTGAATGGGACAACACTGACTGCTACAATCACTGGACTCAACCCATACACCAACTATGACTGCTACATTACTGCTAACACTTCTGTGGGGGAAGGAAGCCCCTCAACTGTAGCTACTGTAAGGACTGACGAATCAAGTGAGTGCATTATATGTTTCCAACACATAAGATAAGACCTGCAAATGCTGTTAGCATGAAGGTAGCTATTGTGGTTAATTTGAGATATTTTCTTTAAGTGCACATCCAACAATTTCTCTAATTGAATATGATATACACTAAATAATGAGTGTATTATCCAATACTCATTATACACATGAATGATAACGTTCCTTTGTTCTCTTGAATGTACAATTGCTTCCAATCCTCATAGCTTAATCTACTCTACTAGAAATATCATTGGTCATAAATCATACACTGCCTAATTAGTTTTAAGAATTAATTATTATATTTTACATTTCATTTACAGTTCCATCATCCCCATTGAATTATTCTATCACCACTGTTCCTGGATCACCTAACCAACTGTCTGCTCTGTGGTCTCCACCCATACCAAAGAATGGCATCATCACTGCATACACTGTGTACTGTAACACCTCTGCCAGTCAGGCATATCCTGAACAGATGATTGGACCAAACGTGGCCACTGTCAGATCTGTAGTGAATGGAACAACACTGACTGCTACAATCACTGGACTCAACCCATACACCAACTATGACTGCTATGTGACTGCTAACACATCTGTGGGGGAAGGAAGCCTCTCAACTGCAGCTATTGCAAGGACTTATGAATCAAGTGAGTGCATTATATGTCTCCAACACATAAGACTAAGACCTGCGGGGGTCTTGTAATGTGTCAGGAAGAGTGCAACTGTTGTGTATATTATTTCATTCCACATCTCACATCATCTCTGTTAGAATACGATGTACTATTAGAAATGAAAGATTCTGCTGTTTTAACAGTATATGTTTGAATGATAGTGTTCATTTTTTTACCTTGAATGCACAGTTACCTACAATCTCCAATGCAAAATCTAGTCATCTTCAAAGATCATATGGCATAAACCACACACAGCTTAATTATTGCATTAGTTATCGCAATGAATTTTAATATTTAACTTTTGATTTACAGCTCCACCATCGCCATTGAGTTTTTCTTTGTCCACTGTTCCTGGATCACCTAACCAACTGTCTGCTCTGTGGTCTCCACCTATACCAAAGAATGGCATCATCACTGCATACACTGTGTACTGTAACACCTCTGCCAGTCAGGCATATCCTGAACAGATGATTGGATCAAACGTGGCCACTCTCAGATCTGTAGTGAATGGGACAACACTGACTGCTACAATCACAGGACTCAACCCATACACCAACTATGACTGCTACATTACTGCTAACACATCTGTGGGGGAAGGAAGCCTCTCAACTACAGTTACTGCAAGGACTTATGAATCAAGTGAGTTCATTATATGTCTCCAACACATAAGACAAGAACAGCAAATGCTGTTAGCATGAAGGTAGCTATTGTGGTTAATGTGAGATATCCAACAATTTTTCTATTTAAATATGACATATATGAGAGTATTAGTCTACTTGAAAAATCATTTGGCATAAACCACACACAGCCTAGTTAATGCATTTATTTTTACAACGAATTTATATAATTAACATTTGATTTACAGCTCCATCATCGCCATTGAGTTTTTCTTTGTCCACTGTTCCTGGCTCACCTAACCAACTTTCTGCTCAGTGGTCTCCACCCATACCAAAGAATGGCATCATCACTGCATACACTGTGTACTGTAACACCTCTGCCAGTCAGGCATATCCTGAACAGTTGATTGGAACAAACGTGGCCACTCTCAGATCTGTAGTGAATGGGACAACACTGACTGCTACCATCACAGGACTCAACCCATACACCAACTATGACTGCTATGTGACCCCTAATACTTCTGTGGGGGCAGGAAGCCTCTCAACTGCAGCTACTGCAAGGACTGACGAATCAAGTGAGTGCATTATATGTCTCCAACACATAAGACAAAATCTGAAAGTGCTGTTAGCATTGTTGTGGTTAACGTGAGATATTTTCTTTAAGTGCACATCCAACAATTTCTTTATTTGAATATGATATACATTTAATAATGAGAGTATTATCCAATACTGCTAGTTTAACATTATACACATGAATGATAATGTTCCTTTGTTCTCTTGAATGTACAGTTGCTTCCAATCCTCATAGCTTAATCTACTTAACTTGAAATATCATTGGACATAAATCATACACTGCCTAACTTGTTTTACATTTCATTTACAGCTCCATCGTCACCATTGAATTTTTCTGTGACCACTGTTCCTGGCTCACCTTACCAACTGTCTGCTCTGTGGTCTCCACCCATACCAAAGAATGGCATCATCACTGCATACACTGTGTACTGTAACACCTCTGCCAGTCAGGCATATCCTGAACAGATGATTGGACCAAATGTGGCCATTCTCAGATCTGTAGTGAATGGGACAACACTGGGTGCTACAATCACTGGACTCAACCCATACACCAACTATGACTGCTACATTACTGCTAACACATCTGTGGGGGAAGGAAGCCTCTCAGCTGTAACTACCGCAAGGACTGATGAATCATGTGAGTGCATTATATGTCTCCAACATATAAGACTAAGACTTGCTAGTGCTGTCAGCATGCATGTAGCTGTTGTGGTTACTATGATAACCACACTTAAGTGCACATCCAACAATTTCACTGTATACTTTTTAAAAAATCGATAGTATCATCTTGATACTGCTGGGTTAAATGATAATGTTCCTTTATTCCCTTGAATGTAAATTTACCTCCAATCTCCAATGCTAAGTCTACTCAACTTGAATTCCTAACTAAACATTTTGTTTTATGAATGAATTGTTACATTTAACAATTGATTTACAGCTCCATCATCACCATTGAATTTTTCTGTGTCCACTGTTCCTGGCTCATCTAACCAACTGTCTGCTCTGTGGTCTCCACCCATACAACAAAATGGCATCATCACTGCATACACTGTGTATTGTAACACCTCTGCCATTCAGGCATATCCTGAACAGATAATTGGACCAAACGTGGTCACTCTCAGATCTGTAGTGAATGGGACAACACTGGGTGCTACAATCACTGGACTCAACCCATACACCAACTATGACTGCTACATTACTGCTAACACATCTGTGGGGGAAGGAAGCCTCTCAACTGCAGCTACTGCAAGGACTTATGAATCAAGTGAGTGCATTATATGTCTCCAACACATAAGACTAAGACCTGCGGGGACTATGTAATGTGTCAGGAAGAGTGCAACTGTTGTGTATGTTATTTCATTCCACATCTCACATCTTCTCTGTTAGAATACGATATACTATTAGAAAGGAAAGATTCTGCTGTTTTAACAGTATATGTTTGAGTGATAGTGTTCATTTTTTTACCTTGAATGCACAGTTACCTACAATCTCCAATGCAAAATCTAGTCATCTTCAAAGATCATTTGGCATAAACCCCACACAGCTTAATTATTGCATTAGTTATCGCAATGAACTTTAATATTTAACTTTTGATTTACAGCTCCACCATCGCCATTGAGTTTTTCTTTGTCCACTGTTCCTGGATCACCTAACCAACTGTCTGCTCTGTGGTCTCCACCTATACCAAAGAATGGCATCATCACTGCATACACTGTGTACTGTAACACCTCTGCCAGTCAGGCATATCCTGAACAAATGATTGGATCAAACGTGGACACTCTCAGATCTGTAGTGAATGGGACAACACTGGGTGCTACAATCACTGGACTCAACCCATACACCAACTATGACTGCTACATTACTGCTAACACATCTGTGGGGGAAGGAAGCCTCTCAACTGCAGCTACTGCAAGGACTTATGAATCAAGTGAGTGCATTATATGTCTCCAACACATAAGACAAGACTTGCAAATGCTGTTAGCATGACGGTAGCTATTGTGGTTAATGTGAGATATCCAACAATTTTTCTTTTTAAATATGACATATATGAGAGTATTAGTCTACTTGAAAAATCATTTGGCATAAACCACACACAGCCTAATTATTGCATTTATTATCACAATGAATTTATATAATTAACATTTGATTTACAGCTCCATCATCACCATTGGGGTATTCTTTGTCCACTGTTCCTGGCTCACCTAACCAACTTTCTGCTCAGTGGTCTCCACCCATACCAAAGAATGGCATCATCACTGCATACACTGTGTACTGTAACACCTCTGCCAGTCAGGCATATCCTGAACAGTTGATTGGACCAAACGTGGCCACTCTCAGATCTGTAGTGAATGGGACAACACTGACTGCTACCATCACAGGACTCAACCCATACACCAACTATGACTGCCATGTGATTGCTAACACATCTGTGGGGGAAGGAAGCCTCTCAACTGCAGCTACTGCAAGGACTGACGAATCAAGTGAGTGCATTATATGTCTCCAACACATAAGACAAGACCTGAAAGTGCTGTTAGCATGAAGGTAGCTGTTGTGGTTAACGTGAGATATTTTCTTTAAGTGCACATCCAACAATTTCTTTATTTGAATATGATATACATTTGATAATGAGAGTATTATCCAATACTGTTAGTTTAACATTATACACATGAATGATAATGTTCCTTTGTTCTCTTAAATGTACAGTTGCTTCCAATCCCCATAGCTTAATCTACTTAACTTGAAATATCATTGGACATAAATCATACACTGCCTAACTAGTTTTATTACGTTTTACATTTCATTTACAGCTCCATCGTCACCATTGAATTTTTCTGTGACCACTGTTCCTGGCTCACCTTACCAACTGTCTGCTCTGTGGTCTCCACCCATACCAAAGAATGGCATCATCACTGCATACACTGTGTACTGTAACACCTCTACCAGTCAGGCATATCCTGAACAGATGATTGGACCTAACATGGCCACAGTCAGATCTGTGGTGAATGAAACAACACTGGTTGCTACAATTACTGGACTCAACCCATACACCAACTATGACTGCTATGTGACTGCTAACACATCTGTGGGGGAAGGAAGCCTCTCAACTGCAGCTACTGCAAGGACTTATGAATCAAGTGAGTGCATTATATGTCTCCAACACATAAGACTAAGACCTGCGGGGGCTATGTAATGTGTCAGGAAGAGTGCAACTGTTGTGTATGTTATTTCATTCCACACCTCACATCATCTCTGTTAGAGTACGATGTACTATTAGAAATGAAAGATTCTGCTGTTTTAACATTATAGGTTTGAATGATAGTGTTCGTTTTTTTACCTTGAATGCACAGTTACCTACAATCTCCAATGCAAAATCTAGTCATCTTCAAAGATGATTTGGCATAAACCCCACACAGCTTAATTATTGCATTAGTTATTGCAATGAATTTTAATATTTAACTTTTGATTTACAGCTCCACCATCGCCATTGAGTTTTTCTTTGTCCAATGTTCCTGGCTCACCTAACCAACTGTCTGCTCTGTGGTCTCCACCTATACCAAAGAATGGCATCATCACTGCATACACTGTGTACTGTAACACCACTGCCAGTCAGGCATATCCTGAACAGATGATTTGATCAAATGTGGCCACTCTCAGATCTGTAGTGAATGGGACAAAACTGGGTGCTACAATCACTGGACTCAACCCATACACCAACTATGACTGCTACATTACTGCTAACACATCTGTGGGGGAAGGAAGCCTCTCAACTGCAGCTACTGCAAGGACTTTTGAATCAAGTGAGTGCATTATATGTCTCCAACACATAAGACAAGACTTGCAAATGCTGTTAGCATGAAGGTAGCTATTGTGGTTAATGAGAGATATCCAACAATTTTTCTATTTAAATATGACATATATGAGAGTATTAGTCTACTTGAAAAATCATTTGGCATAAACCACACACAGCCTAATTATTGCATTTATTATCACAATGAATTTATATAATTAACATTTGATTTACAGCTCCATCATCACCATTGGGGTATTCTTTGTCCACTGTTCCTGGCTCACCTAACCAACTTTCTGCTCAGTGGTCTCCACCCATACCAAAGAATGGCATCATCACTGCATACACTGTGTACTGTAACACCTCTGCCAGTCAGGCATATCCTGAACAGTTGATTGGACCAAACGTGGCCACTCTCAGATCTGTAGTGAATGGGACAACACTGGGTGCTACAATCACTGGACTCAACCCATACACCAACTATGACTGCTATGTGATTGCTAACACATCTGTGGGGGCAGGAAGCCTCTCAACTGCAGCTACTGCAAGGACTGACGAATCAAGTGAGTGCATAATATGTCTCCAACACATAAGACAAGACCTGAAAGTGCTGTTAGCATGAAGGTAGCTGTTGTGGTTAACGTGAGATATTTTCTTTAAGTGCACATCCAACAATTTCTTTATTTGAATATGATATACATTTGATAATGAGAGTATTATCCAATACTGCTAGTTTAAAATTATACACATGAATGATAATGTTCCTTTGTTCTCTTGAATGTACAGTTGCCTCCAATCCTCATAGCTTAATCTACTTAACTTGAAATATCATTGGACATAAATCATACACTGCCTAACTAGTTTTATTATTCATTTACAGCTCCATCGTCACCATTGAATTTTTCTGTGACCACTGTTCCTGGCTCACCTTACCAACTGTCTGCTCTGTGGTCTCCACCCATACCAAAGAATGGCATCATCACTGCATACACTGTGTACTGTAACACCTCAGCCAATCAGGCGTATCCTGAACAGATGATTGGATCAAACGTGGCCACTGTCAGATCTATAGTGAATGCGACAACACTCACAGCTACAATCACTGGACTCAACCCATACACCAACTATGACTGCTACATTACTACTAACACGTCTGTGGGGGAAGGAAGCCTCTCAAGTGTAGCTACTGCAAGGACTTATGAATCAAGTGAGTGCATTATATGACTCCAACACATAAGACTAAGACCTGCAGGGGTCTTGTAATGTGTCAGGAAGAGTGCAACTGTTGTGTATGTTATTTCATTCCACATCTCACATCATCTCTGTTAGAGTACGATTTACTATTAGAAATGAAAGATTCTGCTGTTTTAACATTATAGGTTTGAATGATAGTGTTCGTTTGTTCCCTTGAGTACACAGTTAACTCCAATCTCCAATGCTATATCTAGTCATCTTGAAACATCATTTGGCATTAACCACACACAGCCTAATTATTGCATTAGTTATCGCATTTAATGTTAATATTTAACATTTGATTTACAGCTCCACCATCGCCATTGAGTTTTTCTTTGTCCACTGTTCCTGGCTCTCCTAACCAACTGTCTGCTCTGTGGTCTCAACCTATACCAAAGAATGGCATCATCACTGCATACACTGTGTACTGTAACACCTCTGCCAGTCAGGCATATCCTGAACAGTTGATTGGACCAAACGTGGCCACTCTCAGATCTGTAGTGAATGGGACAACACTGGGTGCTACAATCACAGGACTCAACCCATACACCATATATGACTGCTATGTGACCGCTAACACATCTGTGGGGGAAGGAAGCCTCTCAGCTGTAACTACCGCAAGGACTGATGAATCATGTGAGTGCATTATATGTCTCCAACACATAAGACTAAGACTTGCAAGTGCTGTCAGCGTGCATGTAGTTGTTGTGGTTACTATGATAACCACACTTAAGTGCACATCCAACAATTTCACTGTATACTTTTAAAAAAATCGATAGTATCATCTTGATACTGCTGGGTTAAATGATAATGTTCCTTTATTCCCTTGAATGTTAAATTACCTCTAATCTCCAATGCTAAGTCTACTCAACTTGAATTCCTAACTAAACATTTTGTTTTATGAATGAATTGTTACATTTAACAATTGATTTACAGCTCCATCATCACCATTGAATTTTTCTGTGTCCACTGTTCCTGGATCACCTAACCAACTGTCTGCTCTCTGGTCTCCACCCATACCAAAGAATGGCATCATCACTGCATACACTGTGTACTGTAACACCTCTGCCAGTCAGGCATATCCTGAACAGATGATTGGACCAAATGTGGCCACTCTCAGATCTTTAGTGAGTGGAACAACACTGACTGCTACCGTCACTGGACTCAACCCATACACCAACTATGACTGCTATGTGACTGCTAACACATCTGTGGGGGAAGGAAGCCTCTCAACTGCAGCTACTGCAAGGACTAATGAATCAAGTGAGTGCATTATATGTCTCCAACACATAAGATTAACACCTGAAAGTGCCTTGTAATGTGTCAGGGATTTATGCAACTTGTGTGGTTTGTTTAATACATTTTATTTCATTACATCTTCTCTGTTAGAGTACTATATGCTATTAGAAATTAGAATATTATTCTGATTCTGCTGGTGTAAAATTATAGGTTTGTATGATAATGTTCCTTTTTTACCTTGAATTCAACATGTACTCATCTTGAAATATCATTTTGCATATATCACGCACAGCCTAATTATTGCCTTTGTTATCGCAATGAATTTGTATATTTAACATTTGATTTACAGCTCCATCATCGCCATTGAATTTTTCTGTGACCACTGTTCCTGGCTCACCTTACCAACTGTCTGCTCTGTGGTCTCCACCCATACCAAAGAATGGCATCATCACTGCATACACTGTGTACTGTAACACCTCTGCCAGTCAGGCATATCCTGAACAGATGATTGGACCAAATACAGCCTTTGTTAGAAATGTAGTCAATGGAACAACACTGGCTGCTACCATCTCTGGACTCAACCCATACACCACCTATGACTGTTATGTGACTGTTAACACATCTGTGGGGGAAGGAAGCCTCTCAACTATAGCTACTGCAAGGACTGATGAATCAGGTGAGTGCATTATATGTCTCAGACACGCATGGGTTTATTTGTCATGTGCCAAAGAGTGTAGCTGTTGTGGGTAGTGTAATATGTTATATTTATTTAACATTCATAAATTTCTGTTTCAATTTGATACATTGTCAATAAAGAAAAACATTCTCTAACAAGAAATTTAGTGGGATATAGGAACTGAATGCACTGACGGTGGAAAAAGGAAGATATAAAGGTTTTGGGAAAAGAAAAGTAGTTCATACCATTAAATATTTGGTTCTTTTTTTGCCTCATTTTCCTTTTCCCCAGAATTTGTTCCCTTCCTTTTTACTCCACCTTTGCCTTCAGTAATTCCTATTTCCCACCAACTTTCTGGGTAGGGATTTGTTTTCTTTACTTTTTTCCCCCCATTATCAATGAAACAATGAGTATGTATGTTCCTTCATCTATCTCATCATCCCCCTCTTCCACATCCTGTCATACAATTTGTAAATCATCGTAGGATTCTTCAAAAGTTTATATCATTAAATACACCCCTCACAAAGCTTATAAATACAAGCCATTGTCTAATCCACACACTGTCATGCATATTGAAGAACAAAGACCTTTAAAGAATGTTGTCAGCATTCTATAGCAACAGCAAATTTAACCCTCTGCATATCGCAACGTAGCATCAATATGCTTTTTTTTACTCAAATGATTGGTATTTTAGATCATCTTGTTCGACATCATAGCTATTGCATTCAACTGCTGGTTTCTATTCGTAACGAGTGCATACTTTTGCTTTGAGAAGAACATTGAGAACAATGAGTATGAGTGTGAACGTGGTACGATTCGTATTTAACTCTCATTTATGATTGAAAATAATTCCCAAACTTACGCATCTCATTGAACCCTTTAAAAAATTGCTTAGTGTTCATGTTCTAATAGTGGGAATAGTAATTTCACTCTTAGTCCAACAACTGTAATAAATGTAGGCATCTATGGAATTTTATTGTATGATTTGATCACAAAACAAATCCCGAGATCTGTTATGATATCAAAGTACTACATGCAATAAACAGAATTTAGCACCAAACAGGTCATCTTTATATATATGAATCACTCAGTTCAATGCTTGTAATATCGGAACTCACCAAGAGCATGATGCCAGAAATGAAGCCTATAATGTGAAAGTAGTTAGACAGGTTTCATCTCTTCTTCACTGTTTTAAAGATCATTCGCCGGAGTAGTCTGAGTTCTACACCATCAGTCAGGTCCCCAGCCTTGTTGTGATGAGGAACTTTTAAAATCATTTCTAGAGTGGTCATATGAAGGATTTGTATGATTAAATTGGCTCATGGCGCGTATATGGTAAGCTTCAATTGTGTTGCGGCACATGAGACAGAACAGGATTTTGAATAATTTAATGATCAAGTTTGGTGCAGGCATCTAAAAAGACATGAGAAAGTAATAATCAATTTTGCATGGCCTTATCTTGTTACTGCTACTGCCTAATTTAGTATGCTATAAAACCCTCTCTAACCTGAGTTAATATTATCTCGCTCTAATCCCATGCTAGTGTATTTTTGTATTAGCATTATTAATGAATACTGCAATAGTTATGTCAAAATTATAAACCAACATTATAAAAAATAATTAATGAATAATACTTGAAATAGGGTGGACAAGAATCTAATAATCAATTTTGCATGGCCTAATGCTTACATTAAAAAATAGTATCAGGATATACGTTTAGTTTCTATTTGTAGGAATTGACCCTCATAAAATCATTGTGAATTGCACCTAGTGAGACTAATGTAGATCATATCAGTATCACACACTCCTACATCTGGATATGTATCATTATAAAAAATTACCCGACATCATCCATAGTAATTATTTATATAATAACTCGGCCTTCAACATCATGGCAATCCTTCAATCTTTTCCGAAGGTAACTGCCAATGGTCCATCGGGTTTAAGCATTCAGCATTTAGTAGAAGCTGCAGGGGTACCGCTGCAAGTTCCAATATGTTCCTCCCTGAGAGATGTTATTGATATGCTAGCTTCGGTGCAGGCCTTATGGTCAATCTCAAAGCCATTGTAAATTGCCCATGAACGTTTCTTAGTAAAGGGTATTATGTATTCTGTACCTTATTTTTCTCATATCAAAACATGTGTTAATTGAAACATGAAATTTTCATGTACACTTTATATTGCTGAAAGCCAGCATTTTTCTGGTCTCGGTTGCTTTAGTTAAAATAAATGAGAAATATTTTAGCAACAGTTGGTTAAAGTCATGAAGCTGGTAGCTATCCATCAGCTAAGCAGCATAATGCAGCATTTCCAACTAATGGCCCTATGTTCCCTCAAATGCACAATCACTTCGCAATCTCCAATACTAAAATAACTTAACCTGGAAACAATTTGACAAATGTTTTCGTTTTATTTTTTTTAACATTTCATTTTCAGTTCCTTCTTCATTGAAATTTTCTGTGTCCACTGTTCCTGGCTCACCTAACCAACTCTCTGCTCTGTGGTCTCCACCCATACCAAAGAATGGCATCATCACTGCATACACTGTATACTGTAACACCTCTGCCAGTCAGGCATATCCTGAACAGATGATTGGACCAAATGTGGCCACAGTCAGATCTGTAGTGAATGGGACAACTCTGGTTGCTAAAATCACTGGACTCATCCCATTCACCAACTATGACTGCTATGTGACTGCTAACACATCTGTTGGAGCAGGGAACAGCTCAGATATAGCTACTGCAAGGACTTATGAATCAGGTGCGTTGTTTAGCATCTTAGGTTAATGTTAACAGATATAAGTGATATTTTTGTGTTCTCTTAAGCCTTCCGGAAGTTTGTTTCAGAATACAGGTGGTGTTGGTAGGGTTGTTTCTTACCTGACGAATTTTCAATCAATTTAAACTGTTAAGTGTTTCAGGATTATGATGGAATTTTATTTGCGTTCAGAGAAACGGGTTCCAAGCCTCATATTATCCCCCTCCTCTGACTACTTACTTTAGACAACTTGATTATTCTATTTAAAGTCATTTAAATTGGTTAAAGTTGTATTGTTAAATTTTTTGTTTTTGAAATTGCTATAATTTAGTTGCATTGTACGCAATATATGACTCAGTAGCCTCTGGCTATGCTCATGTGTGTTGCATAAAATCTTTTGTTTCCATACAGTAAATGTTGTTGTAATTGTCCACAATAACTCATCTTAGACATTTGCAGCAATTACAGTGTTGTGTGCACAGCAGTGGACATGTAGTCTCACAACATTTTAAATGCTTGCTATATTTCTTCCAGTTGTTAAACCACATATTATTTAATCATCTTCCCCTCCCAATGCTAATACACCCAAACTCAATCATTTTGAACTGCTTTTATTCAAACCATGAAGTAATAGAATTGTACTACAAATTACTGAGTCACCTTCTATTTACAGCTCCATCATCACCATTGCAGTTCTCTCTGTCCCCTCTTCCTGGATTGCCATACCAACTGTTTGCATTTTGGTCCCAACCATTAACAAAGAATGGCATCATCACTGCATACACTGTGTACTGTAACACCTCTGCCAGTCAGGCATATCCTGAACAGTTGATTGGACCAAACGTGGCCACTGTCAGATCTGTTCTAAGTGGAACAACACTGGTTGCTACAATCTCTGGATTCATCCCATACACTACATATGAGTGCTATGTGGCTGCTAATACATCTGTTGGAGGAGGAAACTATTCAAATGTAGCCACTGCAAGAACTGATGAAGCAGGTGAGATTAATATAATAATCAAAGTCATGTGTCAGATTACACCAGATTCTACAGCAAAAATTTCTATTTTCAATGATAAAATTTATACATGTACTTATTCAGAACTCTGAATGGGTGATGATTTTTCAATATGTGTAGAATTACTAAATTCTACCATTGCTACCATGTTAACCTATTAGAGGACTAAATTGAGTAAAGCATGCAAAATTACTCAAGCAATCCAAATGGAAGAAATTCAGTATTCTCAAGTGGTAGCTGTATTTAGAGGAAATGGATTCAAGGTACATCCCAACCATCTAGATTTCTTACTTCCTGCGTAATAAATACAGTTTGATAGCTTCAGTTTAAGTGCGACATTTATTTAGATGTCTTGTGACCACCAATGATCTGCCTCATTAAATATGCCTCTGTGCATTAATATCATTGCATTTGCAGCTACATGTACATTTTAATGCAATATTTTACTCATAACCGCTACTTTTGATTAACAATATTTTGTGTGATATAAAGAACTTTCTCGTGGTTACAAAAATTGAATTGTTAGAAGTATTTTTAGCTGCAAATACAAACATCAATACTAATATTTAGACAGCCACCAAGATATATTTTCTGGTTCTCCACCACACAAACCTCTGCAACACACTTTTTCATGCATGTAGTACCCTCAAATATTTGCTGATCAGCATCTTTCAATTTTATTTGCATGTTGCTCCACCCTGTTAATATGACACTTCTTTCTCCTGCTAGTGACTTTGTAATTGCAGAGCTCTCTAGTCCAATATAATGCACTATATGTTTGCTTTAACCCAAGTAATTGTATTCCCGAAGTATATATTACATAACTAGAAAATATTATTATTCCGTGTAGAACAAAGTTGAGCTTGTCACTATTTATCAACAGTTCCTTCATCCCCACTGAACTTTGCTGTGACCACTGATCCACGCTCACCTAACCAACTGTTCACTCAGTGGTCTGCACCCATACCAAAGAATGGCATCATCGCTGCATACACTGTGTACTGTAATACCTCTGCCAGTCAGGCATATCCTGAACAGCTGATTGGACCAAATCTCAATATCAGGTCTGTAGTGAATGGGACAACACTGGCTGGCACAATCATTGGGCTTGACCCATACACCAACTATGACTGCTATATTACGGCTAACACATCAAATGGAGAAGGAACACCATCACAGATTGTCACACATCAAACCACTGCATCAGGTAGATATAAAGATATGTTGAGTTCACATTTGCATTTACTCAGACATTAGTGGCATTGTAATCTTAAATACCAGATTGAGTTGCTAACATGCAACAGATTACAGCATGATTGCTCCTAGTGAACCAGTTTTTTCATGCCTCGGATAGAAACACTACAAAACAATCATGAATGACTTGTTGATCGGTTCAAGAATGCATAATCAAAACATTGTAGTCCTTGAATAACAATGGAATGTGTTAGAAGAATATGGATGCAACTGTACTTTCAAATACTTTACTAATTTATCTTTGCACAGCTCCATCATCACCTCTGAATTTTTCTGTTTCCACTGTTCCTGGCTCACCTTACCAACTGTCTGCTCTGTGGTCTCCACCCATACCAAAGAATGGCATCATCACTGCATACACTGTGTACTGTAACACCTCTGCCAGTCAGGCATATCCTGAACAGATGATTGGACCAAACCTGGCCACTGTCAGATCTGTAGTGAATGGGACAACACTGACTGCTACAATCACTGGACTCAACCCATACACCAACTATGACTGCTATGTGACTGCTAACACTTCTGTTGGGACAGGAATGAAATCGAAAATACATTCTAACACCACTGATGAATCATGTAAGTAAAATTGTATGCCAAAATGCAGTGAAATTACTATGAGGCAAGTGTGAATGTGAGGTGTATGTTACTTAGAGCATTAAATCAATCAGATAACATTTGATTTCTATTCTACACTAGTACCAGGACCAGTAACTGTTCTGAAACAAATAAGCAATGCTTTCACAACTGTTACATTAATGTGGCTTCGTCCTGCTGCCCCCAATGGTATAATTACAATGTATCAGGTATTACTGGGGTCAGAGGTCATCACCAATTCCTCTGCCACACAAGTTGTATTGTCTGGACTTATATTTGCAACTAGCTACAATATCAGTGTTGTTGCGCTTACTGTAAAGGGAAGCGGACAACCAACTTACTTTGAAGCAAATACTGCCTCAATTTGTGAGTCTATAATCATCTTACTGACTAATGACCAATTATCTCATTGGGTGTGTTCTTCCGTTAGCTGAAGTATCCTTCACCTTACTTCAACCTGTCTCCAATACTGCTGTCAGGTTATATTGGAATAGTACAGGTGTTCGTGATAACACAAGTGTAATTGGATATCTAGTGAAGTTCCGTTCTAAATTAAGTGTAAAGCGGCAGACAGGTGGTGTTCAGTCCCAGGTGTTCCCCTCAAATGCCACAAGTGGAATAATCAGTGGTCTGGAACCTAGCTACACTTATTATGAATTTAGTGTACAGGCTATTGTGAACATATCTGGAAAGCCATCTGTAAACCCATTTGTGATGTTTACATCTTTCTCTAACCTCAATGTGCTTACTTCAGGTTAGTTAGCTATAATTCATTTGCATTGTACTGTGATAATCGAATATTTGCTCCATAGCTCCAATGGATCAGACGTCCTCCCATACAACCATCACAGCCCTTGGAGCTACTCTGGCCATCTTGGTTGTGGTACTCCTTATTCTGATTGTGGTTGCTGTCATAGTAACTGTTTTGGTTATGAGGAAAAAGCGGTAAATATTAATAGTGGCATTTTAATTTGTATGCAGTCATTTTCTTTTCTTTTATATACATGTGTGAGATTTTGATTTAACTATAATTTAATCTCCATGCCATCTTCCATAGACATGGGCAGCAATATGCAATTAACATAAAACATTCCAGCAACATTATTGCTGAGTCGAATACCAGCAATGTGATCGTAAACAGGTAAACAAAACCTTTTGCCCTCCACCCTCTACCTATTAAAATCATTTTTTGCAGAAATTCAATTGCGATGAACCCAATTACACATAACACTGAAGGTGTCAGGTAATACTCCATTTAGTTGTGAAAGCCTCAATACTTCCATTGCTGTGAAGATACTAAGTGATTTGACTTTGGCAGAATTTAGCTTAATGGGAATGTCATATATCATATTTGTGCTGTTAGGATCAGAACCTTGCTACTGCAACGTTCCACATACATGTGTGGTTGGTGTGGTAAAATGAAGTCATTACAAAACATTGCTTGCCCGTAGAGGGGCAACAGAGAATCAGATGGCTACCCGTTTTGTCTTACGAATACAGATACTTCTCTACATGTAGTTGTAGCAAAGGAGCGACAGCCTTAGAGGTGATCATGATCACAAGAGTTTTATTATACCTTTAAATATGCTGATCACTACAATATTAGTGGTAGTGAACTTAGTACATATATGAGACACAGAAGTGGGTGATGGATTGAAAAAGTAAAAATACTATTGTAGTTGTAGAGTGATGGCACCATAAAAATTCCTGTTCTGTAATTAAATACAAAGTCTTTTTATGTACCGCAAAATATGCTATACTGATATAAGTCATTAATATGTACCGGACAAGTTCACATATTATGAAGGATGATATTAATATACCCAAGCAACACAATTTTGAAACTATATTGTATTGTTACATAATTTATCCATGCACATCACTCAGTACATAGACCTTGGGCCTTCTCTACATATTGCCTATTCTGTTCTGCTGAATACTTCACTTGGATACAGCCCGGGCATGTGGCAGCTGGGGGGCTGTCCCGTTTCGTGCCTTGTTGCAATGAATTCTACACAGGGATAAATTTTCTTGGGGGAAAAAAAAACATGGTGTTGTAATTATATTGAGTACAGTATATATGTGTGTTCCCTTTGATCTAGAAGAATCACATAAAAATCTAGGGGCTCAGATATTTCACAAAAACGAGCCCAGCTTCCTTGCATGAGTTTACCTGACCGCCTTGCTAATAGATACTAGTGTGCCTTTTGATGTGTTTTATAACAATTCTGAACAAACTAGTGGGCATTCAACACTGCATGTGCATTATTTGTGATTTAAAAGTATATTTAATTGAATAAGGTAACTTTATTACTCATTACTTTCTTACTCCGTGTTGCATGTGGTCAATACAGGCCTGAGGAGTCTGAAACTGTTGTCACAGAAGACGTTGTGACTCTGGGAACACCGACAAAACTTGTACGTACTTTAAGTCGAAAAGGAAAGCACATGGTTGAAGTGGTGAAAATGAAGTTTGATGATGCAGGTGGATACGATGATTCACGCGTTCCCGACCTTACTTCTTCTGAAGAAATTAATGCACCGGGAGAATCGGTTGGATGGCTTAAACGTACCTTCTCGAAGCAAAAAAGTAACATGGATGGCATGGCTGAGCTCAAGGGAGGTGGCATTGTTCTGCAAAACCCAAGCGAAGACAGTAGTCAATCGGAGAGCGGTGTTTGAAATGTTTGTTGTTAACCCCACAATAATTATATTAGTATACATACTTCCATGTAGTCAATTTGAAATAGATTCACCATTTAACCAGATATCCTTCTTGTGTGTGTTTTTTTGCTATGCATGCTCCTTAATATTATTTTTTGCATACAGTTTAATTGGGAGTGCTGACTTTCTAAGATTACTTCATAATTTGTCTCGCTTCCGATCCTATTATTACCTTGTCCAATCTTTTCTCCTGTAAGTTCGATATCCCACTTTCTCGGTTCAGTTTTCATATATTTAAGAGTTGTATATTATTATTACTCCTAAGTTGTAGTTGTGTGATGAGTACAGTGAAGATATGTTTCTACATTGCTGGATGTTTCATAACTAAAGTCCTAAAAGAATAATAGAAGTTTGCTTATCCTGCTCAACCACAGCTGAGTATAATAGCTATAACGCAGACGGTAATTGACCCGGGTCGTGAAATCATTATTAAAAATAATAATTTATAAATAAAAACTCGACCCGCGTATACCAAGAAACGGATAGTTTAGCTCTTTGTTTCTATCGAACCAGAAGGCAAAGGCGTCATTTTAATGTTTTGCAAACTGTTTGCTTTAACTTTAAGAGAACAAAAAAGTTCGTGTTTTTTCTCGTCCCCAGGCCAATTCTTCACCGTCATCATCGCCTTCTTCTAATTCTTCTCGGGTGAGTATAACTCGGGATAGGAATGGATTTAAAGCGCGCAAATTATACTAATCACGGCGCGACATAGTACCGTATGCAGTCCTGTATATTACACCTATATTGGTCGCCACGCGTCTGCACTCGACATGTGGGCAGTTTTTCACACGACTCGTATGCAGCACTTATACGCGCATATCGCGGTCTGCATACGGTGTCGGCATATTGATTGTCACCTGTCTGCATACTTCAGATGAACGTATACAGATTCTGTGCACGTCATGTATTCGAATACTTTACATTGCACCCACTGATCTGTATACTGAAGATAGACAGGACCGGTATACACGTCTAAATCCCATATAAACTTATTCAATTACAGCTACACTAACAACCAAAATAAATTATCAGAGTTCAGTTGGCAGGAGCATTCTTCAAGCACCACATTTCAGACACAGCATCCTTTTATCTGGTGGAGGTCTTTAAATTCAGCATGAATCTTGGCACTTGTTTAGCTAGATAGTAGGAGAATCAGTTATCTTCAATAACCAAAGAAGAGCATGCTAGGATTACCTTAGTCACAGGCTGCTGTCCTTTTCTGCTTGTAGGCCTTACCTCCTCCCTTACTACAGCATTTCATTGGCTAAAGAGCTGTCTGAAAAATAAACATAAATACACGCAGATATCCATTGGACTTACCCTAACTAGGCCCCTCACTATTGGCTACAGAGTCTCAATGTGCTTGCTTTATTGACTCGTGTCTCCTTACAGCTCCTGATAGTGACACTAAATATAGTACGTTATTTATTTGTGTACATAATGTATATTCATTACAACGTACTATGCACAATGGAAGAGGTGATCCTTGTACAGCAAGATTCCTTTCCATGGCATCTAAAGGTTCTATCATGTTCAATTTCGGCTCTGAAATAAATTAAAAAGACGTGTATATACGGGCAGTAGAACCTTTGCGACAATTCAAACACAGCGCTGGGTCCATATTCCGCGCGTTCACTTTGTCCTGGTTTGGTAAGATGCATCTAGAGTAACGTTTGTACATATAGCGTAACACGCAGCAACTTACCTTTAAATTCTTAGGAACAGCCGTAGTAATTTCGCTAGCGTTGCCTCCACCACGGCCTTGGTCTGCAACGTTTGAATCTCTTTATCCTGGACCTGGCTCATTCGTATGTCCGTTAGCGGAGAACGTACAACAGAAAACTGCAGCCGATTGAGAATTCGATTTGTCTGATTGTTGCTGTTTGATTGAAAACACAGGTCTTGTTTGTTAAAGTGAGTTTAACATCCCAGTAGACGTACCTTTGATTCCATTTCGTATTTAGGGGTAGTGATGGTCAGTCGAACTTTTTACCAACAAATAATTGCGCATGCGCGTAGCGAGACGAGTTTTGAACACTGATTTGCCGAACTCACAAGACACACGACATATACACACTCGCTTGGTGTTTTTGTTATGACAGAACACGTATTGTTAATACTGCTTGCGATGATTATAGCGTACCTCGATCCATCCAGTTATACCCCCTATTCCTATTACTGCGCACTAATATAATTTACGGGTTTACACATCACGCGCGCGTTTCGTAGCTACCATACTGCACCCCCTTCATACCATCTACATACTGATCTTGATATTGGCACATCTTGATACGAATCAGCATATCGATCTCCATACGCGCATGTCTGCATATTTATCTGCATGTGCTAAGGTGGGCAGACTCTGCATATCTCTGCATACGGTACTATGTCACGCAGTGAATCGCTTTAGAATCTATATGAATAAAGCATAACCATTACGTTATATGGAGTGCTGTATTTAACCGCTCCCACGGCGACATTCACGTATATTTAGAATTGTGTTTCATTTTGATCCCAGTTTTGTTCACCACTTTTGGCTAGCGAAGTTGTTTTTTTTTTCAAAATGCCTTCACGTCAACAAAAGAGGAGAGCTAAAAGACGAGAGGAATACCTCCAAAATCGAGACGACGAGTTAGAGTCCGCCCGCGTTCGATGCAATGCTGATCCTGAACAAAAGCAGGTGTCTGCTCGTGACAGCTGGGTCATTCTATATGGACTCAACACATAGATGTCTCATTTTTGAAACAGCTATTAACCCCGTGTACATTAATGTATTAATGATAGATCGTCACCTACGCGTAGCGCGTTAAATGAAAGTTAGCCGTAGGTTAACTGGGGTTAATGGACCCCGCGGTTAATGTGTCTGCGCATGCGCAACCGTCGGTAGTCGTGAACCGAGTTACGCAAGCACGCGGTGCGGTCCTTACAGCTTCAGTAACTTATAAATACGGAATGCGAATTGCATTGTCTATTATATAACGCGAAGTTGTATTCTTGGGTCCAGGAAGGGTGATGGTTTGGGGGAGGGGTGTGACTGAGAACCACCCCTCTGGGCATTCCATTAGGTTCCTCCTGGCTCCCCCAAGCATTTCCCTCACCGGGTGTAGCAAGGAAAAGGGGGACGACCTATCGGGGTCGATCGGCGCGCGAGCCAGGGGGTGTGGCCCAGCACCCTGCCGAACGGGGTCGCATGCATGAGATCGAGAGTACATTAACCTACATGCTGGCGTTGCAAATCGCTTTATTCCAAACAATGTACAAACAACCAACGCTTGAAATAATAAGCAGTTTTTAAAGGACCAATATAATAAAGAGGGCTACTTGCAAGCTGGCGGCAGAAAACAACGCCAGCTGCTGAGCTCTGTTGAGGCGCTCCCCTCATTTAGCTGGAGTTGTTCCGATTTGCAAAAAAAAACTTACTAGAAGCATTCTTCGTTTTATAGGCAGATATAATTTAACTCTTTTTCCCAAATACACACGATGTCCAACTTTTATACTCACTTTCATCAAGATCGTAGGCAATGTTTGTATGCTCCTCCATCTCGATCGTGTATCTAAAGAGCCGATGGTTGAATGAGTCCAAAGCAAATTAAAAACGAAGCCCTATGCTTGTGTTACTTTATTCGAGTTCAAAGCGTTATACGGCATTGAATGCGCAAGGACCATACGTTGCAATAGAACGCCTACACGTAGGCTAAAATTTGAGCTACCGGTGTGATTTCGCCTACATGTAGGCGTTTGCTCGATCTATCATTAAATATCAATTGCTCACAAGTTATTTGGTGTGAAAAAGGTGACCACATATGAATGTAAACTATGCTAATTATCTTTTGCGCGCAGTAGTGATGGTTATTTACCGTGCAGAACGTCATGGCTAGCATGTTAAAGGAACTTCGTAACTGAGCACAACGGAAAATGTTCTTTTCAAGCGTAATAATTGCTACCATTTTTAAAAAATCACACTTTTAGAAATAAGGTTCAGAGTTCCCCGCTGACCATGTAATAAGTAACTGCTTGTAAGCTTCAGTGCATTTATATCACGAACAGTTTTTAGTAATGAGTCTGCTTGCTGTCTTCGAAGCTGGGAGGAATGGGATGGGAGGAGGAGGGAGGAATGAAGGGATAGTGTAGAGACAAGGGTAAGTGAGGGAGGCTGAGATGAAGGAGTGCATGTTGGAAAGTAGGGGAGAGGATAAAGATGAGAAATGGACTTGGAAAAAGATGAAATGAGGAGACATGCTGATGGAAAGTAAATGACCAGGGGATTTGAATTTTCTGGGAAGAATGATCATGACTTCCTCCTCCCCCCTCCGCTATTTTTTACAGTATGAGCACATTTCAGCCAACTGACTTTGACGACCTTATCAATAGGATGAAAGTGGACAGTAGCCACATAGACAGCTACGTTCTGTGAGTGTATTCAGTGTGTAGTGGTGTTTAGAACTAGGATGAACTGATGCAGGACCTGAGGGGGAAGCAAGGGGTAATGGTTTTATTTGTTTTTCCAAGATTCAAGTCCAAAATGGTTCCCACAGGGCCAGTAAATTTAACCTGACTATATAGTCTCTCATGTGGCCACCACCATCCCATAGCTGCAAGTTCGCTGGATGTGACTGTGTTTTTTTTTGCTGGTGTGTGTGTGTGTGTGTATGTGTATATAATATATTATATATGCCAACAGCGATGTTCAGATGGCAGTATCATGTTATTCCAGAGTGTATGTTGGATACCTCCATTTGTATTTTATCACAATTTTTATTACAGTTTGCATTACAATTGTTCATTTTAATGAATATTGCACTCCAACATTAAATGCCGTGCTGTTGGGTTGTATTTGATTTCAGCGTTGACATCTGACGAGATTAAAATTAACATAGCATTTAAAAACATGAAAGGGGAAAATATAACGAGTTTGATAGGACCTTTCATGTAATTATAACAAGTATGTTCCAACAATTTTCATTTAACCACTAAGGGCAAAGCAGTGCTAATCACTGAGCTAATTTATGTGAAACCTAATAACTTAACATACTGTACCCTAACCATTCAAAGCATATCAATTAACGTAATGTGAGGGTGTCCGTCCACCAGTGCGTTTGAAGGGATGAGTTTTGGTGAGAAAGGGTACATGTAGTTGGGTCTCAGCTCCAGTAGATACGTAGGTTGGTCAAGGGCTTGTAGGTGGGTGGGGGGGCCAGGGCAGTGGGTTAGTTGGGTCAGGGTAGTTAGTTGGGGTGTTACGTCTGTTGGGCTTAGGTGGGGAGGGGCCATAGTAGTTAGGTGGGGAGGGGCCATGGTAGTTAGGTGGGGTGGGGCCATGGTAGTTAGGTGGGGTGGGGCCAGGGTAGTTAGGTGGGGAGGGGCCATGGTAGTTAGGTGGGGAGGGGCCATGGTAGTTAGGTGGGGAGGGCCATGGTAGTTAGGTGGGGAGGGACCATGGTAGTTAGGTGGGGAGGGGCCATGGTAGTTAGGTGGGGTGGGACCATAGTAGTTAGGTGGGTGGGGTGGGGCCAGGGTACGTTGCCAACTTTCTACATACCTGAATCTGGTTTGATACCCAAAGGAGGAGATTCAGCCATGAGATGGACATGAATGAAATCCAATGAAATCTGGAACAAGGTCTGTAAATTTAGTCAGGGTTTGTAAATTTAGTCCGCCTCATAACTGAATCTTTTCCTTTGGGTAGTGGACCAGATTCAGGTACATAGAAAGTTGGCAGTGTGAGGAGGGGTGGGGCCAGGGCATAGTGAAGTGGTGTGGGGCCAAGACATAGTGAGGAGGGGTGGGGCCAGGGCATAGTGAGGTGGTGCGGGGCCAGGGCATAGTGAGGTGGTGTGGGGCCAGGGCATAGTGAGGAGGGGTGGGGCCAGGGCATAGTGAGGAGGGGTGTGGCCAGGACTGTGGGGCCCGGGTAGTTAGTTAGATGGGGAGGGCCAGGGTAGTGAGGTAGGGTGGGGTGGGGGCCACAGGGTAAATAGATTGGGGGGGGGGGGGGGTTGGCAAGGCTTAGTGAGGTGGGGTTGGGGCCACGTTAGTTAGGTGGGTGGGCTGCAGGACTTCGTATATAAGGGCCCCTTCAGTGGCCTGGCACTTAGGCCCCCACCTACGGGCCTAAGTCATAGGGGCACCACAAAACTTGGGGGTGCCAATATTAACGCAATTGTGTTAACCACCTCAGGCTCATACCCATGAGCCCAAAATTTCTGATGTCATGGCATGGTGATTAAACTATAAGTCTTATGTCACATTGTCTTGTGATATCATAACACATAGTGTGCAAAATACTGGGGGGAGCTCTACCTGTATGCTTGCATCTCCCCATTGATAAAATTGAATGAAGCTGATTCAAAATTTTGAGAGCAATGGAGAGGGGGAAAAGAAAAGTTGGGAGCAGTTGATTGAAATGAGAAAGGAATAAAGAGCGAGGGCAGAGGAAGATAAGAAACTGAGCCTAAAACAAAAAACTGCACATCAATGTAAGCTTCTGCTAGCAGTGGTGGGAGTCACCAGTATTCCATAATCATCAGTAAGCTAGAAAATACTGACAGATATACGAATGTACGTGGGTATGCCACTGTCTGCTACAAAGAGACAGTGAAAGAGGTACTCACAAGCAGTACGTTTTTGGAAGTTGAAACTCTTGAGCAGCTAGTCTGGTCTACAGACATTGTCTGATTGGGATGTGGAAAATTCTGACATTGTGGTGCTATCAAGAGGAGAACTGGATGTGGAGGGTTTGATGATTAAAAAAAAAAAGAAAACAGTGACATTGCTATTTCAGAGGAACGGAATTCTTATGGGGGAAACAGAAGATAACAGCAGCCATCTAGATACTAGTAATGTCGAATGTAGCAGAACTGCAGAAGTACATATCAACCCGCATTAGTAGTATGTATGTGCATGTGCATGTGTGTTTGTGTGAATGTGTGTACAGAGCTGAGAGAAACAGTGGAGAAAAGCACA
>OY811976.1:7975160-8124502 GCA_963681505.1 Eunapius fragilis | reverse complement strand
CACACTTTCACCTATTTCCTGTCGTCTGGGAACCTTTCTATGTCTAGTAAGGACGGGAGAGGATATGGCTCCATCCAGACGTGACTGTCTTACATCAACATACTGCCAAAACAAACGGAATTGTTCATCACTTTGTATTGACTGCAGAGCACTCAGAGTTATCTGTACCAGTTTTTGGCCTTCACAGGCAGACATGTGCTTGGCTTGCAGCGATCGTGACAAATTGTCAATCATGTTAAGGATTTTTCTTCCCAGTTCTAGGCGCAAAAAAATATATCAAATTTTTCCATTTGAGCAGCAACTCCTACAATTCTAGCTCTGGCCTCACTGTCCTTTGTAGCCTCTCTGGCAGCATCCCTACACAACACTAGAACTCTAGTTTTCTGAAATTGAAGAAAATGCTTCAGCTCTTACAGTCCAACGTGTTGGGCATAATAAACGAATTCCAGGAACAGCATCACCAGAGATTTCATCCTTAATGTGCTTAAAAATCACATCACGGTTAGGTGATTTTTTGACAAGTTTAGTGATTTCATGAACAGTTTCTAGACAGTGCTCCATGACTTTGATGCTTTTTAGAGTATCTTGGACTGCTAAGTTAAAGGCATGGCCATAGCAATGAGTGTAGAGTGCTTTAGATTCAAGAGCATTTATTCCTGCGGCAACACCTGTTCGTATTCCCGACATGTTGCTTGCCCCATCATAGCATTGGCCACGACAATTGGTAATACTTAAGTTCATACGTAACAGCACATCCTCTACTACACTCACAATCATTTCAGCATTAGTACGTTCAAGATTATATAATCCAATGAACGCTTCCTGAACTTCCAAGTTTGCATCAACATAGCGCAATCAGAAAACCATCTGTTCAGCATTCGAGACATCTGTAGTTTCATCGATCATAATAGTAAACCATTTCCCTGCTATCTCACTTGATATGTCTCGCAAAATCGACAATGCCATAATACGAAGAATTTCATTTTGTACATCTGGACTGGTCTATTTGCATTGGCTGCTCTTCATCAACCATTTTTTGAGACCTTCATTATCTTCAGCACACACTTTTAAAAGTTGAAGGAAATCGGAATCAATTTCCTCCTTTTCATCTGAAACACCTCCTGACTTGTAGTGGCCATGCAATGGAAGCCCCTGTCTTCCAAGGTAGCGAACTGTGCTTATTATAATTGATAGCATTTTTCGGTTCTCAGCTTTCTCTTCTGCATGAGCGGAACTTAGCATTTCACCTGCATTTGATGTGCTACTTGGTATTGTGACTAGCAAGTCTAAGGCTTCACGATGCAATGCTGAGTTTTCGTGTTTATCAAATCTCTCCAGTGCCTTTTTCCAATGTGAATATCCCCTTTTTGCAAAAGCATCATCTTTGTTTCCATGCAATACCAGACCTCGCTTGTCTGCCATCATACAATAGTAACACAGTACTGTATCACTTCCTTCTTGATAATGCAACCATTGGTACTTTCTGTACCAAGATGAACAAAACGAACGTGTTTGTTTGCCGTAAGTGCGTTTAGGAAAAGGGGCCAAAGTCGGTTGGTGAGCACTTTGCGGAAATAGTGATTGTGCAGACTCCAAAGGAGTGATTGATGATTGCACAGGCATTGGCAACTCTATCAATGAAGTACTTGGAGTTGCTCCTGGTATACTAGTACCTGAGTTAGCGGCACTACTGCAATCGTCTACCTGCCTCATCATTGCATCATCAGTATCAACTGATCGCAGAACACTACATGTATCAGTTGGCGGCCGCTTGCTAGTACTGGGTGCATCGCAACCTAAAGACAATGAACTCTCACTCTCAGCCACGAGTGGTGTTTTCTTGAACTTGGAAAGCCATGATAGCAGCGACATTTTATTACGTGCATACACGTGTCATAACCATTATAACTAATTTTTGAAAATTAGGTTTAGCCCCCCCACTCATAAATAGCTGTCTACGCCCTTGCGATCCCTTCATTGACACTGCCTCCCGTGGGGAATGATAAGTCGGTAATTATCCTCCACTTCCCGTTGGTGTGGCCCTTGGGGATAACTCCAATTCTGTTAATGTGTCCCCCAGCAAACTCCGTCGTGGAGTAAGGGCCGAGGAAGTGTCTCTTCCGCAGCTCATTGTCGACATTCTGACACATCGTCGTGTTCAGCTGCAGACAGCATGTTCCTGTCTGCGGAGACTTGGGGGCTTGCCCTGTCAAAGCCGATCTCTCAGGCCCTGTACAATCGCTTCAACGAACTCTGGGTCGGGGTGGCCACACAAGGCTATCGCCCATGCCGGTACCCGAAGTGGGGAGAAACAATCACCCCGGTCGCCCAACACAACGCCGCGGGTAGTGGTGGGGGGGGGGGGGGGGGGGGGGGGTTGCTGCAGCTGCCGAAGGTGTTCGGCGTATACGTAAGGGTAGCGACCACCGATCTCTATGTGATAAATTACAAGTCATGCATGTGCCAGCCCACCCATGAATGACATGTATGCCTATTATCATATCCGGCGCAGTATCACACCCTTAGGGGCGGAACCAGGACGAAAACATGAAATGACAGATTGACTCGATTATAGAAGAATGAATAAATATGACAATTGAGCATGATGAGTGACAACGATCATGGCGCTGCCTGGTTGATCCCCCCCCCAGAATCACGTTAGGAGACAAACAGATGACACCCCTGGCGATCACAGGGGCCCGGCCGGCTTGGGGTTCCTTCGTGGGTAAGGGTAGCACGATTCCGCTGGGTGCGGGCCATTGCACATGCTGCACGCATGGGTGTGTTTGCATTGCCGGTAAAAACACCGGTTCTCGTTGAACTTCCGGCAGAGCTCCTCACGGTGTGCGCGTCTGAATCATGTTCCCCATCGGTGCCGCCGATGTCATCGAGAACTGAGGGAAGGCGAACGGGAAGACGGGGGTGTCTGGGCACGTTTCGGTGGCATGGTGTTCACTCAGGCAGTGCCGGCACTGCGTGCACTGCCTCGCACGGCCCGTGAATACTTCGTTGTATAGGGCCTGGTCCTCCTGGGACCAGTCCAAGGTTCCCCTCGCGGCCGCCTTCTTTTGGAGCACCCTGTCGTAGGTTACCCAGGTAGCTTCCCCATACTTTTGGGCTGTGTTAATTATCCTCTGAAGCTAGGCGAAGAGCACCGGGGCCTTCTGAGGGTACCTTCGGGCCAGGATGGACGCCATACTCGAGTAACACTCGATCCACACTAGGATGTCAGTGACCGGCGCCCTGCGGCCGTGGACTTTCAGCAGCGGGTTCGCATCGGTGCTCTCGACTGCCCATGCCTCCTGAAGGAGCTCGGACATCTCGACGTATTCGAGGCCTTCAATGCGGGCCACGACCTTCGCGGGGAACCTTGCTGCCGGGTCGAAGGCGTTCGACAGCACAGCAGTACCGCTTGCCCCGTGCCGCCCCATGTCCGTCAACGTGGCCACGGAGTGCACATCCGCTCCCGCCAGTGCCTCCGATGGTGCGAACTGGGGAATTTGCAGACCCGACGGAAACGGTTGAGACCCCGACGGATTCGCTTGAGCACCTCCTACGGAGGGAGGGGGGGGGGGGGGGTTTGACCTCACGGCTATCACACCCCGATTGGCGTCCTCCCGTTGTCCGATGCCCGAATACCGAGTCCGTCCATCGCCGTCCGCTCCGATGCGATTTACGACTAATGCGCTCTCCGCATGCCTGTAACAATTCGCGCATAACACTGGTCGGCTACGACGACTACAGCCTAGTGACGTGGAGCAGGAACTCGCTTACCACTAGGCCCTTGGGCTTGGCTTCGCACCTCTCCTGCACTGGTTAGGAGATCAGACGATGGGCCCTCTACCCTACTCGCTGCCACCTCCTGGGGCTGAACCATCCCAGAAATCTGCAGCAGCCGCTGTTCCAGATGCTGCCGTTGCTCCTCAGAGAGATCCATCCACAGATTCGAACCCGTTGACCGCCAACACGTGGCACGACTTAGCCCTTGTGAGGCCGATGCGTGTATCTTGTAGTATACCAGAGGCCGACCATCCTTTGTTTGGGGGCACCTGCGCGGGCCGGGGCTGCCGGCTTTGAATTAACTACACTAAGCTACACTAAACGTCATTTAGCTATATCATTACATAAATCATTTTGTTCATATCAAAACGCTGCTAACCATATCAACGCTGTGTACAATTGTTTTTGTCGCATCGATCTCTTGTGTAGCTCGTTCTGGAGGACTCGTTGTTGTGGTTTGGAACCAGGATTTTAGGTAGTTTTGTGTAACCAAAATGGCGGAGCGAGAGTGTGAGTTTTAGTAACGGTGCATTCTTCATCAAAAAGCAGAGGTAAATTCACCAAAAGTGCCTTGCATGTGTTTAGAAATGTTTCTTGCTTTGTATCCAATACTCATATTCGCTTGGAGATTTACCGTTCAAGAAATATGACGGCCCTAAACCACAGTGAATATCAGAAGTTGCTACGACGAATTAGGTAAAACAGATGGACATCGAAAGCGTTTTTTTGAGATACAAATGGTTGTTTTATTAGAGTTTGAAATAGGTCAGTCCCAGCGCTTATGGTTACGGAGATACGCTCGTTTAAAAAACATGCTACTTTTTGTAAGGTCTCGAGTTGGGGGTGGAGGGGGGGGGGAGCTTATTCGTAGTACTTTACGGTAAGTATCTACTAGGGCATTCATTGAAAGGGAAGGTTTAGTGTGTCATGTGATCTCATTTGCTTTTATTTTCAACACTGTATGGATAACATGTCAGCTTTGCACACAACAATGCATGCTGTGTGTGGAGTCATAATTAAGTAACATTTTGTAATGCCAGAATAAATGACCACCCTTGAGTATAAATTTTTCTGACTTGGATGCATGCCTAAAAATGCACATGTGTGCATATGTAATTTTCCATGAATGCTTGAATTGCTGTACACATTTAATTTAACGCTCTTGGAAAACAAAGAATGTCAGTATGACATGCAAGTAGGAATGAATTATATTTGAGGACAAAATAATCATGTATACACAAAGCAAGGGCACAAGATTGAGGTCGAGAAGGAAAATTGAAATGCATTTGAATTATTGCACAAACTTGTTTTACTCAGTGTACGTATCTCGTTTTATGCATACTATTTCTAGGGGAAGACTACACTGTCTTTTTAAATATAAATAATAATAACCAAACAAGGCTTTGTGCTACAGTAGTGTAGACTGGGGACCAGACGACTGGCATTCAGCAGTCGGTCTGGCCAAGTGTATGTACCAAAGTTGATTGTTTAGGTTGATAATCATATGAAATGATAAAACCTCATTATAGTGCACGTGCTGAATTTGAACAATGTAAAATGGCGACTAACGAAGACAGAAGTTTTATTCAATGTGCCAGTTGCAGGTTCGCGGCATTTATAAAAACTGCTCAGGCTGAGGCTTATAATACAAAAGCTTGTCACAGAGGCACAAAATATATTTACTGTCGTGCGTGTTGTACGAAATATATTTATAATTATAGGCAAAAATATGCATGTACCGCCTGCATGTTGTACGTACTGGACTGCAATAGAATCCCGTGTAGAAGATGTGTTCGTGCTCCGTTGTATAAAACTACTACGGTACCAATCCTCTCTTCGTTAGTCGCCATTTTACATGTTTCAAATTCAGCGCGTGCAGTATAATGAGGTTTTTAAATAGTTTCATGAACGATGAATTCCTATCAACCGAAACAGTCATAGAGAAATATCGCGCTTGATCATAGAGAAAATAAGCTTATACATTGGTAACTAAAGAAACCATCAGTGTTCATAGCAACCGCTATGAAAACTAATAGTTGGCTTAGTTGCAATGAATATGCTTTTTTTTCTCTATGATCAAGCTGCGAAATTTCTCTATGACCGAACCGGTGCTGTATATACACTTGGCCAGACCGCCACTCGTCTGGTCCCCAGTCTAACAGTAGTGCTGTTGATCAGGTCAAGGTTCGGTCATACCACTCGTCTATTAGATTTTAATTCTTTTGGTTGTGGTCGACTTGCAACTATTTCCTTCCAGTTTCCCACCACCGTTCATCACCGGCAATATGTCCGAACTGTGGCTTTATGATGCCTTGGCTAACATGTGGAAGGACTGGCTACCAGATGATGCCCTAGAAACACTGAAGTGGTATGTTTATTAGCACTTATAACATGCCTAGACACATTCATTAAGTAATGTTACATTAACGGAATGTATTGAGCAACGGCTTGTGAAATGGTGATAACTTATTGCATCTTCTTTAAGTACACAAGTAATAAAAATGCACATTACATGACGATTTCCAGCTGTGGTAAATGAATACACTGTACATGATATTATTGGACTGAACACGAGCAGGGTCCATCCCTTTCTTGTACCCATCTCTATAACATGAACAGGGATCCCCTTCTTGTTCCCTTCCATCTAACACAAGCAGGGAAGAAATGTGTGATTTTCATTTGCTCCATGCCCCATCACCCGTATCACTTTAGGTGTTTGATGCCCCTACTTTATGGTAGCCCAGGTAGAGCTCTCGACCTATGAGTTTCGAGTGGCTATTGTGTTGTGCTCAAGACATTTTGACGCATTTAGCGTTTCGACTATAAGCAATCACGTGCTCCTCATGCCCAATTAGCTCTAGAGCAGTGACATTATTGGCGTTTAGGCTCAAACTGAGTTGGCTCTGCGACTCTCGGAGAACTATGGGATGGATATTACATCATATGCATGTTTACGTCACGTGACAGAGAGTTGTTAAGGAAAGGCACCCTTTGGTAGTTAGCGTACAGGGGACTAGGGGGTCTCTTCCTAATCAACTTGGCAAGCCTTTTAATGCGCTATGGAAGACAAAACAAGACCGTCGCAGTAATACTCACGTATTTTCGCTTCGTCCAAAACGTTTCAGAAGGTGTGTTACAAACTTTCATGTATATAAATAAAGGCGGGTTGATCTTAGCAGGGATTATCCTGCAAAACTCTCCGTCACGTGACACTGTAAAACATGCACATGACATAATGTATCTTATCCATCCTGTGAGTTGCAAAGCCAACTCGGTTTGAGCCTTAACGCCAATAATGTCACCACTATAGAGCTAATTATCTAATTGCATTTGAGGCATAGGGAAAACCACGTGATTGCTTACAATTGTGTCATTGCTTTGAGCAAAACAGAGGTAGTGTCTTGAGACCAGGCCATCATACAACACAGCCCCCCCCCCCCTCCCTCCCATTGTTAAAATGTGCAAGTACAGGATGATAGATTCATATTTAATGCTGCAGCCTGGGTACACATGACAGATTCTATTAAACACACGCAGACACAACCCATCTCGCACACACACACACACACACACACACACACACACACACACACACACACACACACACACAAATGCACATCAGGCCTGTCGAAAGAATAATGGTATAATTAGGCATTTCACAACAGTAGCATGGGGACTTGTCATTGTTGACCCATTTTTTGCTTGTACCATTTTTATGTCTTCTCCACTTGCTTTGCTTGTTGATATGTATGACTATCATACATGTATGCTAAATGTGTAATATCACCTAATGGTTAAAAAGGATGCTGTCAATTTTTGCTGGGATGTGTGGGTGAAACTGGCGAATTGAGTGTCATAAGGTAAACTGCCATATTAGAACAGGTTGGCCTTATTGGAACGGGGAGGGGGGGGGGGGGGGGTCCGAATAACCGCAGACTATAACCACAGTTGATAATACCCTTTAGTGATCTATGCCCCTAAGTGGTTAATTTGTTTTCACGTACGTACGAAAGCTAGTTAGTAAACCTCTTATTTCTTGGAGGCCAAGTGTGGAAGAAATGGCTGGCAGCGAAAGGGAAAGCGCCTATCCCAGTTAATAGTAAAGATGCCATGATGGACTTATGTAAACAATATCGCTCCACAGAACCGACCCGTTCGTGGGGTCAAAGGAAGTAGGCCTAGCATTTGGTAAATGTAGAGCCAAACTGCAGTACCCAGGACACGTTACCACAGATCTGAATGCCATAAAAATCATAGCCGATTGTGTACCCGATATACGCACATCTATCAGTAAGTATTTTTTACAATAATTTAACCAAGTACAGGTAAACATGTTTTGTTTTGCTGAATTCCAGTGATTCTCAGGAGGCTGTAGAAGAGGTAGGGATTTGAAACTCATTCTTTCTTGTGTAGATTTGTGTTATAACCGTAACTTAGCGATGCCAATTTCCACCATGCAAGCTATGGCTCATTTACTACTCACTTCCGGTAATTTTCAATGGAGGTCACGAAGCCTCTCTTTGACTTGAAGTAGCTCTTCCGCGTAACCAATTATAACAAAGTTTTAAGCTTAAAATCTATGTCTCATGAGTTATAAATAAAAAGATGGGGAAAAGAGGGCTTTGCTAGCTCTTGCAATGCATGGCTTTTTAAAAATCACTACCCCTCGAACTAACAGAAAGTGACATAGTTGCAGACAGAGAACGTAAATGTATTTTTTTGTGTGTTTAGAACTTCACTTCGGATACTTCCAGATATGTTGGCAGTGTTGCTGCTTGTCTGTTTGATTGAAACTATTTAAAAAGCTACGACACACCCCCCTGTTCTAATTTGGCACTCATCGTGAACCCCCCCTCAGAGGTGCGAGTGGATATACAAAACAAAAGGTGCTGGAAAACTTTTAAAACTATGGTATGGTGCGCATCCATCAGTAGTGACACTTGGTGGTGTTAAAACGTCTCCAGACGTTGCGTTTGACTTGTACAGTTCGTTTAAAAACCGGTTCTAATATGGCAGCTTACCTTAGTCGCATTTCATATTTTCTTTGACAGGCCTAACACACGCACACATACATTATTAATTCACAGTTATTGTACCTTAATAGGGGTGGCTTCTACGTGACCAAGATCCAGGAAGGATTAAAAGTGATATCACTGCAAACTAACTTTGGAAACAATGAGAATTAGTAAGTATACTGCATTTGTTGGTTGTACTGTCATGGTTTATGTGAACTGGCCACACTGTCCTGGGTGATGTGATGGATGTTTGCACGTCTATTCAGCTGGCTGTTTATGAATGAGACTGATCCAACTGGTCATCTGGCATGGCTGGTTGAGCAGCTGCAGACAGCAGAGGACAATGGAGAGAAGGTGGGTGGGCCATGTGAGAGAGAGAGAGAGAGGGAGGGAGAGAGGGAGAGGGAGGGAGGGAGGGAGGAGGAGGGAGGGAGAGAGGGCATTACATAGAGTTGCTATGGGAAGGCTCGGTGGGGGCTGCAGGAGTGGAAGTAAATGGAGGGGAAGGAAATGTTCAGTGGGCATACATATCAAGGGGATTTTGTACAGGGGGCAGAGGGGAGGGGGAACAGTGGACAATTGCAGCAATTCAGTGCATACATTTGGCATTCTTAGATTTTAATAACAAACTTGGGTTGCTATTGCGTAATCACCGTCAGCCATATGAATGTCAGCAACAGCAACCATAATTGACTCAAGTTTGTTTATAAAGTTTAATTAGGTTAAAAACAATTTCCCACTGTTCCGAGGCCTCTCCTGTACTGAAGAATTAGTCTGTGTAATGTAATGGACTGCATAGTAATGTTGATGCATTTAGTGTGCGCTTGGGATAATTGCAAACCATTATAAAAATCGTTACATTTCAATACAATTAAAAAAAGTCTAGGTGAGCAGTTATAGTTTGCATACTCCAAAGTTGTGTGAATCGATGCCATTGCTAGTTTTCAAATAAAATATATAGTCTATGAAATAAAACATTGCCAACAACCTTGACTTTTAATTCCTCTTCTAAATAATATCTATCGTTAGGTACACATCATTGGACATATTCCTCCAAGTTTAACACTCCATTCCTGGGGCTACAACTTCTACAATATTTTGAACAGGTTAGAAATTTAACTATGTTTAAGTTACATCAAACTGTACATTTTTTGAACCTTTTGTTTTATGTGACCTGCACCTATTGCATTCCAGATACGAAAGTACTGTCGTAGGACAGTTTTATGGCCACACCCACAATGATCAGTTCATTGTAATGTATGATCAGATAAATGTCACGAGACCCATAGGGTGAGTCTGTCATGTGACTGATCATGTGATCTCACTATTTCTGCCATTTATGATATTGGAAGGGTTGCATTTGTGGAGCCTTCAATAACTACGTTCACTGATGTCAATCCGGGATTTTGTGTGAGCATTATCGATGGCATCCGTCCAAATTCCACCTTTGTGAGGGGTTAATTAACCACTTTAGCTTGAGTTTCAAACATCTATTATAATTCGACAGTCGATGCTGGACAAGGAGTGTTATTACATGAACCTCACTGATGCTAACCTGCATAACGCCACCAACTGGCAATTTGAATACTCAGCTAAGGTAGGTGTGGGATGGGAGGAGGAGGGAGGAATGAAGGGATAGTGTAGAGACAAGGGTAAGTGAGGGAGGCTGAGATGAAGGAGTGCATGTTGGAAGGTAGGGGAGAGGATAAAGATGAGAAATGGACTTGGATAAACATGAAATGAGGAGAAGGGCTGATGGAAAGTAAATGACCAGTGATTTGCATATCCTGAGAAGATCATGGCTTCCTCCTCCACCCTCCGCTATTTTTTTAGAAAAGTTACAGTATGAGCACATTTCAGCCAACTGACTTTGACGACCTTATCAATAGGATGAAAGTGGACAGTAGCCTCATAGACAGCTACGTTCTGTGAGTGTATTCAGTGTGTAGTGGTGTTTAGAACTAGGATGAACTGATGCAGGACCTGAGGGGGAAGCTAGGGGTAATGGTTTTATTTGTTTTTCCCAGATTCAAGTCCAAAATGGTTCCCTCAGGGCCAGTAAATGTTAACGTGACTATTCAGTCTCTCATGTGGCCACCACCTCTCCCATAGCTGCAAGTTCGCTGGATGTGACGTGTTTGCTGGTGCATGTGTGTGTGTGTGTGTGTGTGTGTGTGTAATATATTATATATATTATATATGCCAACAGCAATGTTCAGATGACAGTATCATGTTATTCCAGAGTGTATGTTGGATACTTCCATTTGTATTTTATCACAATTTTTAAAGTTTGCATTACAATTGTTCATTATAATGAATATTACACCCCAACATTAAATGCCATGCTGCTGGGTTGTATTTGATTTCAACTGGATGGAGAGTTTGATGATTAAAAAAATAAATAATACAGTGACATTGCTATTTCAGAGAAACGGAATTCTTGTGGGGGGAATCAGCAGTCGTTTTAGTTACCGATAATGTCGAATGTAGCAGAACTGCAGATGTAACCCGCATTAGTAGTGTTTATGTGCATGCGTATGTGTGTTTGTGTGCATGTGTGTGTGCATATGTGTGTACAGAGCTGAGAGAAGCAGTGGAGAAAAGCACATGCACACACACACACACACACACACAGGCTTGTATGGGATTGGCATGAACACAGTGGATATCTTTAAACTCATGCATCTACTTGTTGCTATACCCTCTCCAATACATAGTTGATAGATACATGTAGATGGACAGACAGTAAATAGACAGTTCATGTATTTATCATTGATATAGTTCATAGATAGATACAACATTACAGGATAAATTTAACGTGCAACAAGAAAGAAAAACTTTCTCCACTGAGAAAGATGGTGGGATATATGAATTGAAGGCAAAGGTGGCATAAAAAGGAAGGGAACAAGGCTTTGGGGAAAGGAAAATGCTATATTTATTTAGCATGTGTAATTGTAACAGAACAAAGAAATGTGCAAAGCGTCTGGAACAGTATTGTGTGCAGCAGTGCAGACTAGGTTGATAGTCCCTTACCAATAAGCAAACATGTCCAATTGCTCTATTCACCTTCTTAATTCATTTTGAATGACTTGTATAGTTGAATTGTACTACTCATTCATTTGTCACCTTTTATTTACAACTCCATCATCACCATTGCAGTTTTCTTTCCCATTATCCCGGATCACCATTTATATTGGTTCTGATCCATACCAAAGAATAGTATCATCACTGCATACACTGTGTACTGTAACACCTCTGCCAGTCAGGCATATCCTGAACAGGTGATTGGACCAAATGTGGTGAGCTTTCAGATCTGTAGTGAGTGGGACAACACTGCATGACTGCTACAATCACTGGACACAACCCATACACCAACTATGACTGCTATGTGATGGGCTAATGCATCTGCTATTCAAATGTAGCCACTGTAGGTACAGAGGAAACAGATGAAATAATTGTTATTCTAACCTATAACCAGTATACACCTGATTAAAAAAATTATATCTTGCAAATTACAATTAATACATGAGAATACACATTACTTTTCTTTTTTGCTTGTCCTGGAAAATTTTGAAAAAGTATCATAAGGGTGATTTTGCTGGACACTGTTCCATATATGAATATGTATTATCGAATTATAGAAAGCAGCTATTTGAAACGGAAATTATTTTGGTTTTACAAACGATGCGATTATTCTGTGTATTGTATGTTGTGTGTATTTTGCCAGTGAACAGTTTTAGAGCTTGGACAGCCAAGGCATATTTTGTCTGATTCTTACACTAGGTGTTCCTAATGATACCATAACTGCAATTGGTATGTGCACGTGGTAAGTTCCATTAAGTGCAAAGTGCATGATGTCTAGACCCAGGTATATATTCCCCTCAAATACCACAGAGATCGAATTCATGCCTGGGCTGATCCACAGCAGAACAGACTAGTATGCAACATGTAGAGATAGCTTAAATGCCGATGGCCTATGTACTGAGTGATGTGCGTGTACTAAACATGAAACAATGTTCGTACTAACAATTGGGTTGCTCAGTTTCCGTCCTTGCCCTGTACTAAGGTTTGAAACCGGTTGTGCCGGAGCTCCTGTTAATTAACCGATTAACGTCGGAAATATTTTTGTTTAGCTAAAGTAGAGTTGTACAAAAACAGTTAAATGAGGCAGCAGAGGAATCGTTGGTAGCTGGAAGGGGTTTCAACAACATAATCTGAAGCCGTGAACATGAGTAACCTCATATTGGAATAATTTTTCTAAGGTGGTTGAAGAATTCATTGGCAACGGTAAACACATTTTTGACGCAGATATGCGTATCTCGGCGGTATAATCGGTTAAAACCAATAGTTAACCGATCGCGAGAATTAAACAACCGCCTCAACCGGTGCTATTTCAGCTAAATAACCGCTTCAACCGGTTGTTAAAATTTTAAGCAACCACAACCGACCTGTTGATATTTTATAAGAGGAATTGCAAGTGGCGTCACGTGCGTCGTACATCTACCAATAATGCTGGGCACTAGAAAACAATAAGCGGACGAAAGCGAACAACGGAGAAATTCTTCTCTTCGTTGTATGCATGGTGATACTTACAGCAACTTTATTATATATGGAACAGTGTCCAGCAAAATCACCGCTATGATACTTCACAGGACAAGCAAAAGAAAAGTAACTAGCATTGAAATGTGTGTGTTTTTTTTTCTTCTTCTAAACTAACAGGTTTTAAGCCTGCAGGGGCGGATCCAGGAATTCCGGAGGGGGGCGGGGGGCGGGGCGGGGTCTAAGATTAAATTCATGATGGGGGTGGGTACGGTAGGGGCGTGCCCCCACCCGTGGCGGGGCCTGGGGCACAGCCCCATGCAGCCGCTTTTTTAGTTTTTCATTTATTTGGCATGAAAATTATAGCACTTTTCACAATGATACTGTTCCAAAACAACTTAATATTGACGGCATCGCGAATATAACCCTTGGGCTAGCTACTCTGAAAAAGGGTTAATTAACAAAAGCAAAAGCCTGCGTGCATGGGTAACGACGAGAAAACTCTTCAACCACCGCATCTGGATTCAACTCCACATTTCTATGAATCAGCATCAATGCCAAACCTACCCATAGTGCTTCCAGTTCGAAGTGATGTCTTCAGCAATTTTCACAGCAAAAAAAGCGCAAATCATATTTTGATTTCACAAGGATCTGTATTTTTTTTTTCATATCTGTACCAAAATGATAACAGTTTTGATAACAGATATGAAAAAACAGATCACTTGTGAAATCATAATGTGATTTGAGCCTTTTTTCGTTGCTGTGAATTTAGCACGCTAACTGATGTTTCACACTCACAACTAGTTACTGGCAGAATAGCCGATATGGCAAGGATTACATAAATGTTTGGAAAGTAATCTTGTCAACAAAACTTAGAGCCTTTGTAGGCGTATCAAGCTGTTTTGCTTTGACCGTTTCACTTTTCCGTTTCGTTCGTCATAAATCCAGCTCAGTATGTAATAATGCCTTAGCTGATGGAAGGTCATCCTTAAAACCTCTTTGAAATGACTTGGATTTAGCTGAACAGAATTCAGAAGGCAGAATTTGTGCTAACTCTCCAACAATGCCTGCTGCTTCTTCTTCAAAACGATTGTCAAGCTTAGTAATTAAATGGTCCAGCATTGGAATAGTTTTAATGTTCGTCGGTAATACTGGCTACCATTAACTGCAGGTGTATTTGACCGATGGAGTTGGTGTCTTGCTCTTCACACTGCTGGCTGCTCAGTAATTAACGCAACGCACCCGAAGCCTCACCATGACCAACAGCTGATCCAATTACACATGTGTATCGAGCGTTAAATATTATTTGCTTCGATCTACCTGTTTCCTGAGGAAAAAAATCAGAGATCCATTTTATTGACGCGCTTACATCTAGAACAGCTCGACCGCGGGAAGATAAATTAACCACGCATGTAATAAATTATTCAATACTTGGGGCCAAGGGGGGGTCTTTAGACCCCAAAGAACCCCCCACCCCACCCTGAATCCGCCCCTGCAGCTTTACCATGTACTACTTGAAATGCCTAATGGAATGTGGTATTTGTGATGTTTATAAACATGTTAATTATCTGTTGTGTAAACTCCAAACTTAAAAGCTACATTTGTGATCCAATTGAGTAAGGTTTCCAGGCCACGATGTGACCATGCAATATACTTTCATGGCTGCATGAGCTGACTCATCTTTTCTGATTATGCCCAAGTGCTTTAAATATGACATAGTCCAGTTCTGCAGGATGGCTGTTTATTTACAACATGATCCTATGCACCTTGTAATATACATGACCCCAGGGGGGAGAATAGGAGTCTAGACTAGCATGCCCATAGATGGCAAGCGCCAAAGTCACCAGCCGATAGGACAAATGACTCTTAACACACATGCAAACAGCACAATATATAGGACACAGTGACGACAAATGTCGACAGATGACACAAACACAGATTGACCTTTTGCCTACTGTGGAATGCGCACGGCAGTATAACTTTAACTGATATGATGCATACTTAATTGGTGCTACTGATGAAGGTTGTTAGGGTCTGCTCTTTCATGCATGGTACCAGGATGATGATGCTATTACTGGTCCTGAGCCCTCTGCTGTCGTGTCCCATGACTAGCCAGTCATCATGGTAACTGTTTGCTAACCCAAGTACAGTTTAACTGATATAGTGGATGAAATTTAAAAAATAAAAATAAAGATAAATTTATAACAAATATACATAACATGTGCTCAATATAACATAAACACACACAAGCAAAGTTAAACACATACCATAGATAGAATGGCCCTGGAGTGACTCTGATCAGGGTCAAGTTCAGTCTGGTTGTTGTGATGGACTTAGGCTGCCCTAGTCTAGTGGCTAGACTGGGGCAGCCTGGGACATGCATTGGGAGACAGAGCTGACTTTGACTCACAGGAAGACCTAATCACCACTTAATGGCAACATGAAACTCGGAGGGATCAAGATGGAGGTTAAGCCTTGGAAAAGGTGTAACAGATAGCCGAGCCGATGAGTGAGGAGAGGAAATTGAAAGCAAGCGAGCCCTATCAGGCAGTGAAGCATTTGAAAATAACATGGTAAATTGCTGGTTCTCCAATTTAGAAGATAACACCTTTTGAGTTAGCTTAGAAGTTGGGATTGTGGTAATAGTGAAAGCATCAATAGTAGATACAGATCCATTGAACAAGTCAATAGAATGCGATGCATGTTTGCTTTGTGCAGAGATACAATCGGATGCAATTACAGAAGCTATGTATGCAGCAGATGAATGAAGGGAAAGACGATGAACCCCTAGGCCTCCACGTCAAAATTCGTTAAAATAAAAAATAAAAATAAAATAACTTGAGCAAGTAGGTGACCAACATGTAATCTTCTCTCCTTCTTTCTCCTTTGTCAGTGTGCGGGGTTCCCCCCCAAACTGACACACCACCCTCACAAGCCGTATCAGCTCTTGAGGCCTTTGGTCACGACATCCGTACTGCCTTCTCCAAACGCACAGCAGTTGACATATCCTATCAGGCCTGGCAGCAGGCCGAGCTCAGCTTAGGTAAGGGGTGACCTGGGCATACGCTCCCTCAGCAGGCATTCACCAGCAGCATACATTGCCTCTCTGAACTCCTTTGGCTCTGGTCCCGTGACCCTGTTTTCTTATTAGGGGGCGACTCCAAACTATTTTGGAAAAATCCGGAAGCCATTTTTAAAATTCAGTAAATCTGAAAACGTCACGTGCGTGACCCCCCCCCCCCCCCCCTCCTAACGTCAAGATGACGTTATCTTTTCCAAAATAGTTTGGAGCCGCCCCCTTACCTGACAGATGACTGACTTAACTCTAGCTTTGCTGTACATGTACACACACCCGTGTGCGTGTTCAAATAAATACAAAGGGGAAGGAAAAATCGTCAAAACAGTATGATAGGCGGTATACATTTGCACACAACCTGCCGAATTAGACTAACATGTGCTCGCACATATAAAGCATCACACCTCAGTGGCGTAGGAAAAGGGGGGGCAGGGGGGGCAACTGCCCCCCCACTTTTAAAAGTGGGGGGGCCCATGCCCCTCCACTTTTACACCAGCGATACTACAGATAAATGCGTAATTTGTAATGAATTGCACTGATTCTAGTGTAGTTTTGTAACGTCGTTAGATGCAAATAGCGTTGGCTTCTGGGGCACAGCCCCAGACCCCAATGCGGAAGCGTACAGCACTCCCCTAGCTGGCTGGGGGGAGGGGCACCGCTCTCCCGCCATGATGACCATCGAACTTTGCCCCCCCCACTTTTAAACTCCTTCCTACGCCGCTGCACCTAACGTGCTTCGCGCGGTAGCGTCGTCATCTAGATTCTTTGTAACGTTCCTATGTGATACGCGATATATAAAAAGAGCCATGTGTACATGTCTTGCAAAGCTAGAAGCGGGTTCATGAAGCTGGAAAAACAAAATCAGACCCTTGAAAACAGAGGGCGTAGGCTAACGTGACAATTTTGGAAAAGATGCGTGGTTAGGACTTAAGCCTGGTTCACAATATGACGCAAGAGCCCGCGATGCGACGCGATGGTTGTCTCAGGAATAGAAAAAGTTTCTATTCCTGCGGTGTCGACGCGATGCGACGTCGCAGCGATAAACCACACCTAAACCACGCCCGATACTGGTACGTTATTAAAAATGGACGGCCGAGCCCAGTGCAGAATTTTTTATTTCATTCATCGCGACGCATCGCGGGGTCTTGCGTCATATTGTGAACCAGGCTTAATAGTTTGCCTAACTTCCCTATGAATGTGTGGAATGTGCCACTATTGCGGCCGGGACGTATAATCGGAATGTTCACTATACTCGCACGCCCTACCTCTAAAGTCTCGTGTTTTTTAAATTTAAATTTATAAATACAATTGATCGATATACGAATTAAATCGTATGCCTAGCGTACGTTAAACTCTAGCTAAACACAGTATGCCTTCGTATTAGGTTCGTAGGATATGGCTTTGATTTTGCGAACCAATGTCTGATCTGTGTATGTACTATAACTTAATATAATTGTTACACCATACGAAACCACTTGGAATCTGAAGTTGCATACCGGCAATTTAATTTAAAATACGCTTTATAACGAGTGCCGATACGTGCCATGCAGCAGTCATTAATTATTGCTCAGTTCATCACATAACGACTTACTTGAATTGCCGAACATTCTTGCACGAGGTAAGTATTTTTTTTTGTGGGTTGAAGTGGCTATATAATGCATGCATGGTACTGGGTAATATAACCGTTACCTTTGTAAAAAATAAACTAGCAGTATTCCGGTAGAACGTGGTATCACTAACGTTTTGTTAGGCTCATCCTCATTGGTGTGTTGATTCTAACTACGGCCTTGCTTTGCACGCGTAGGAATTTTTAGTATCATCGTTCTCTGAGCGCATGTGTGCTTGTGTACCGAAAACGGGTGATTCTCCAAAGGCCGGGTTCACTATGTACTTTCTCTGATAGAGTGACCATTTTGCTAGGAGGGTTTTTATTTATTTAAATGAGATATACTTCGTGCATGTACCTGTCTCCATGCAATCCCGAGTGGGTAGTGATTGCTTCAGGAGGGTTTAGAAGAGCGCTCAGTTGCTTTTCTAAAATTGCTGCCGCTGATGATGTTAATGTATGTATTCGCCTTGTACAGTAAAGTACCACATTTTATCCCCTCCGCCCCCGGCCCCCTCCGCCCCAAGCGTAAAAAAAAAGGATCGCGTTTATAAATGTGTGCAACTCCGTAACCGCGAATGTCTCTGCCAATTTCAGGAAGTAAAATGGTACGCGTACATGATTATGTAGAAAGATACGCGGTAGCGTTTATGATTACGAAGATAAGGGCGTTTAAACGCGAGCCATTTTCTTTCGCTGTGGGCGGAGGGGATGTAACATATAGAACGGTCCCACTTAACACTAATTAACGCGTGCCATTCGCAATAGAAATACATTATAAACACGTACATAATATCTATAAACATGGTACTTTACGGTACTCGTGTAGCACTCGCCAACATTCACGTTGAACTCGGCGAATAAATAAAGGATAGACACTGAAACCGAGATCTACGCGTGATTTAGAATTCCCGATGGCCCTAGTCTAGTAGCGTCCCGAGGGGGTTCTAAAGGTTAACCAATTTAGACCAATTAATTATCGCGCAACTTCATACGTACATAGCAACCGTTTGAAAGCTACGCAATGATATGGCAATAATCGGTATATTACGCTGCAAAGAACAGTCGCTCGCTTATGCAACACTGCTGGAATCAGTCAGAGCGAGTTTAAAACCAATCGTTCATTGAGAGTTACTGCCGAGTTGTTTACGAACGGGGCATCGCAGTATCGATGGTATAGACCTTTTGCAACTAGTTGTATTGTTTAGATATCATATGCATACGTTGCTATTTAAGTTGCTATAAATAAATACTATGCCCTGAATGAATGTAGTTAAAAGCTCAAATTTCTTTTAATGGAAACTACATTGAAGTCTCTATGTACATTCAAGTATTCAGCCCTTAACTATTAAGATCGGTCCCACTGTATGCGTTTCTGAGGTTGCTTCACGCTTCGACATGATTTAATTTGACAAAAGATGAGATCTTCTGAAATATATCCATATCAGTTTATTTTTATAATTTTATAGCCCATTCGTAACATTATGATTGAAAGCTCAATGTTGTAGTTTTTAATGACGTTTTTGCATTAAGTAGTTTTATCGTTTGACGTAATACTTGTGAGCGTTACTATCAAAACACAATAGCAATCCAATTCCCCCTTTGCTCATGTAAGCGCTCTCGTACTGCATTTCAAACACGGGGTTAACCGCGTGCATGTAACACAGCTCCATAACATGATCTGTCAATTTGCAGTGGTATATATTAAGCAAATATGTCCATGTCCCTCAATAAATTCTTCTAGGATTGTCTTTTGCTGACAAAAATCTGCAAACGATTTTAACTTAGCCCGGCCTCATTTCTGTGGGATTTATGCCTTTTGTCTCTACACCCCTTTCCTGCAATACAATTTTGGGCCTTCCATCCTCAAGTGCCATTCTTTGCACTTGTCCATTCATACAGTGTCTCTTAAACTAGGTCGCTTACCTCCAGGTTCTACATTCATTCTCCTGGCATTAAGCTGATTATCAGCCTTTGTAGTGTGTGATGGGGCATTGTCAAAGATAAAAAGTGCACGTGTGTGTGAATAAAATCAGTATTTTATTTTGTACTTGTTTCATCAATACATCAGTATTGAAGTACCCATGCATCTTTACTTCGTACATAACTCCTGATTTTTTGTCAGGCAAACATAAAAATCCATTTAGTTCAACTACAAAATCGGATATCATTATTGACTGTCCCAAAGATTTTTGCTTTAAAATACTTGTTTCCTTTGTACCCCAAAAGTAAGACTGGTCACAATTTGCAAATATGTACTTTCATCATGGACTATACTCTAATAAGAGCTTTACTTTCATCATGGACTATACTATAAGAGGCTTTACTTTCATCATGGACTATACTCTAATAAGAGGCTTTACTTTCATCATGAACTGTACTCTAATATAGGCTCTGCTCCACCTGGACATGCAGGATCTAAGTTGTCCGGTGTAATAGTTATTTTATCGTACTCTTGGAGCTTCTTTAAAAAGTCATTCCTATACTGTGCCACATCTTGGCGCTCATGCCATCAAAATAGACACCTTTTTGATGATGCGTTCTTGAAAATACAAGAATATGAAGCCACCTCCTAGCAGTTTCAGTAGATACTTTACCCACCGTATTTCTTTTTCTATCCATTCTGTGAACATTTTAGCTGTTAAGTTAGGCTCCCATTTTATGCAGGACTTCGCTCGAATATATGCACGAGCAGCAAGCTGAAATTGCTCATCAAAGATCAAGCTATTACCTCAGGGACTTGAATGTCCTCTCTCAGATGATAAAAGCTCAGTGTCATCATCCCTTGTAATGTCTTTTCCATTGTTCATCATGTTTTAAAAAAATAGAATCCCTGTATGATTTCATCCAGCTACGTATAGTATCAGGTGAATATCGAGCAACATGTGAAGCCTTTGCAGAATCATCACCAATTTTACAATCCCAGTTACTCATAGCAGTGCTCATGAGTACAATTAAAAACGCTTTCTGTAATTCTTCAAAAGGCCAATTCCCGTTCAAAATCACAATACCATAGCCACACCCCTTAATGCGATGTCACCATCAAAGGCCTCAAATTGAGGTGTTTTAGCTTTCAATCAATTATTAAACGAGTAAAGGAAAACATTCTCGAACGAGAAAGTTGGTGGGATATAGGAATTGGAGGCAAAATGGTGTAAAAAGGAAGGGAACAAGGCTTTGGGAAAAGAAAAATGAGACGAAAATTCTATATTTAGCACTTCTTTTGGTTTTGTTACATTTACATGCATGTGCTAAATATAGGATTTTTGTCTCATTATTCTTTTCCCAAAGCCTTGAAGCCTTGTTCCCTTCCTTATGATTGTATGGTTAAACAAATAACCACAAAACTTAAAAATTTGGTCATACTGTATGCACCGGTGTCCGTGCTTTAGCCATTAGAATCAAAAACTGCCGGCATAAAGTATACAATGGAGAACTTAGTACCTGAAACTTATTATTTCCACTCTTGTGCAAACGTAACTTTTAATATTATACAGTATGTCCGGACCAACACGTACTAGTAATATCTTCTGATCAGATAGTGCTATCTGATTAGAACATATCCAGAACGTGGGCTAGTAATACTTGAATACAACGCTCATCCAGAGATAATGTATTCTGATCAGGGGATGAACTGTACCCAGATAATCTACCGTCGCGGTTCTGTACCTATATATATGCGCCTCTGGTGTTTATACCATCCATAACGCAAGCGAAGGTGCTAACGCTCATGCATACACAAATTATTTGCCAGTGTAGATTTCCTGATTCCAAATGTGGGTTGCCTAATAAGAGCTACGGTAATAGCCTTTGTTAGGGGTAGGTTCTTAGGGTAGGGCTAATGGTCACTAGGGTCTTAGGGTAATTGTACATATGACGGTGTGGCTGAGGGTGTGTGTGTGTGTGTGTGTGTGTGTGTGTGTGTGTGTGTGTGTGTGTGTGTGTGTGTGTGTGTGTGTGTGTGTGTGTGTGTGTGCAAACCAGTATCGATCTATAAGTATAGTAATCAGTAAGCCAGAAAATACGCACTATATACAAACGCACGCAGGGTTTGACTTCCCCTGCTACACTGCCACTGCCACTGGGGGGGAGGTACGTTCAGTTTTTAAAAATATGTGTCAAGCAAACTTCTTCCTGTGTACCATTTAATGCTCATTCCCTTTCACTTCCACCTTTCATAGATTGAGTTCGTACGCGCGTAATGGTATTTATCCAACAATTACAAATGAAGAGTGTGCACAGTCACGCTATGGAGCCTACCATTTCTGTTTTGTTCATGCTGTGGTGTGTTTCAAGTACACATGCACGTAAGTACAGTGTTAGTGTAGGATTGTATGATTAAAGGAATTGTACACTACCAATAAATGTATGCTTCTAAATTGCAGGAAGCAAAAAATAAAAAGTAATTCAAACGATACCGATGTGTGAATGCTAGCTCAGAACAAATTGAAATCACACTACCAATCGAAATGTCAGGTTAAATTACACTTCATGACAAAATCTCAAGCCATCATGACTGAAAACGAAAGGGAAAATCACAATGGGAATTGTGTTTATTTTTATGGAGTTTGAGGTTTTACATGTGTCTAATAGTTTAATTGGCAAAGAGATTCTAAAAGTACTGTTGACTTCTAATGTTGTGATGTACTATATTAACTCAAATTTTTATGATGTGTAATTTTAATGCTTACACAGTATTTGACTTCACTCTGACATCAATTAATGGAGTACCAAATAAACTTATGGCAACCTGGGAGCCATTGGAGAGTTCTGTCTTGGCATACATTGTCTACTGTAACACCTCTGCCAGTCAGGCATATCCTGAACAGATAATTGGACCAAATGTGCCCACTGCCAGATCAGCAGTGAATGGGACAACACTGACTGCTACAATCACTGGACTCAACCCATACACCAACTATGACTGCTATGTGTTGTCTATTGCGGAAGTGTCATTTCCTATGTCAAATATAGCTACTGCAAGGACTAATGAATCAAGTGAGTGCGTTACATGTCTCCAATGCATATGACTAAGACCTGTGAGTGCCTTATAATTTGTCAGCAAGAGTGCAAGTGTGATAGGATTTACTTCACTTTCACATCTTACAATTTCAATGGATTTTTAATGCATATACGTATGGGACAGTTAATGACAAAATGTTGTTTCGTTATTGATATAAATAATCATTATATTATATTATTTATATAAAAGATATGCATGAATTGCAGTAAAACCCAAGTTGTAGGGGAGCTATATGGCAGACTGAGCATCGTATCTGTGAGAGCAAATGCCAGGGCTATCCTTGCAAGATCCTTGCAGGTGGCAGACATACAGGTCGACGCAATGGACTATTGATATGTTAATTCATTCTGTGTGTAACTATTTTCAATAATTTCAGCTTCAACATTAAAAAATGTAACAAAATTTTAACTATTTAACATTTTAAACACTATTGACTTCCGTTTTACAACACTTCGTACTAAACCATTGCTCAATAATAATATAGAATTAGAGATATTGTATTAGCATCGTACGTGCCACTGTTGCAACGTGCGATAACCCCTGGGGTTGAAACACGCCATATATTTCAGCAGGAAGATTCATTTCACTTCATATGCAGATGGGGAGAGTGTTCAGCTGTTATATGTATTGCACTACATTGACATTTAGGTTCTGTTTTAGCAAGGTTCTGATAGTATATAGTAACTGGCTATAGCATTCACAATGGAAAATTCATTTTACGCAATGATCATCCAATTATCTAAATAAAAATAATGTGGGCTCTTAGTCAAATGTTGACAGGTGATAGCATTCCTGATGACATAGTGATTTTGCTGTGCATTTGGTTTTAACACACAAATTGTTGATGTAAGAATTAATTATTACGACCATCATTAAGTATCTTATTATAAATATGTTTGTTAGTCTTTTACAGCTCCAAACTGACAAATAATCGAATATTAATAAAAAGTTTAATTGGTGCAGATGTAAGATTTATGGGCACCATTTCAATAAACAGTAAGCAAATGGAAGTACATCTTGCAATAAGGGATTTATGAATATCAGAGACAGATACATATTTTAACTGAGAACTAGCAAGTAAGATTGCAACATCTTATTGGGCCAGTATATCTGTCAGCCAATTGCTTGACAAAAATCTAGGAAGGGGTAAGAGGTAGACACCTGGTTTATATATTAATGTCTGTGCTTATTGTGCAGTTCCATCATCTCCTCTGGATATTATATCCAATCTTTTACTTTCAGCTCCATCATCACCTGCTAACTTTTTTGTGTCCACTGTTTCTGGCTCACCTAACCAACTGTCTGCTCTGTGGTCTCCACCCATACCAAAGAATGGCATCATCACTGCATACACTGTGTACTGTAACACCTCTGCCAGTCAGGCATATCCTGAACAGATGATTGGAACAAATGTGGCTACAGTCAGATCTGTAGTGAATGGGACAACACTGACTGCTACAATCACTGGACTCAACCCATACACCAACTATGACTGCTATGTGACTGCTAGCACATCTTTGGGGGAAGGAAGCTTTTCAAATGTAGCTACTGCAAGGACTTATGAATCAAGTGAGTGCATTATATGTCTCCAACATATAAGGTTTTGACAATTACAAGCATTGAACTGAGTGATTCAAAAATATAAAGATGTCCTGTTTGGTGCTAAAACACTGATTATTGCATTTATTATGCAAAGGATATCTTGGTGTCATGACAGATCACTGGACCATTTTTTTAATTATACTATATTATTTTATAGCTGTGTACAAATAATGCAATTGTGGGACCACGTATGAAGTTACTCTCCCAATTATTATAGCACTACATGTACACCAAATTTTTAAAATTAAAAAAATAATAATAATTGGGAACTATTTGATCATATCAATATCAAGCACTCCTACATCTGGATATCTAACATGAAAAATTAGCTCCACATGATAACATATTCATAGAATGTGCACAATTATTTTTAAAATAAATATCAGATCTAAAAAAAATCTAATCTTGTCAATAATATACAATCATTTTTTAAGCACAATGACTCCCAATCAGTGTCCTTTTCTTTTGATTGGCTAGTTCATGTCTATACTATTTTGAAAAATCATATAACTTCTAATTTTCATTATCCCTGAGAACTCCAGGTACCACAAGACATAACTTAGTTAATATATTTGTAAAGAGTAAAAGTGGGGTCATAATGCACACTTCCATCCACCCAGACTTACAATATTTCTTCATCAATGTACTGAACTGCACTGACATTTACTTCAGGTTAAATATTCCATGAGGCAATGGGCATGTTGCATATACCGATAAATTGAAAACACATTTAAATCAAACTTTATATTCAAACTTTAAATTTCAGCTCCATCATCACCTGTTGACTTTAGTGTGTTCACTGTTCCTGGCTCACCTAACCAACTGTCTGCTCAGTGGTCTCCACCCATACCAAAGAATGGCATCATCACTGCATACACTGTGTACTGTAGCATCTTTCACACCATGCCAACTCCTGTTTTATCTGTGGTCAGTGGGACAACACTGACTGCTGCAATCACTGGACTCAACCCATACACCAACTATGACTGCTATGTGACTGCTAAAACATCTGTGGGGGAAGGAAGCCACTCAACTGCAGCTACTGCAAGGACTGATGAATCAAGTGAGTCCATTATATGTCTCCAACACATAAAACAAGACCTGCAAGTGCCTTGTTATGTGTCAGAATGCGTACTTCTGTTGTGCTAGTGTGATATAAGCATTGTACTGAAAGTGGGTGTAACGTTAAGGTTTGAATGAAATCTAGCCTTACTACCGCGTTTGGTCGGGTAAGATTTGTGCTGCTGCAACAGTGCAGTCCAATCGGATTGCAGCGTTCAAGTGCATGGGTTCATTGTTATCCACTTAACAGCTGATGTGAGATAATGACATAAAGTTGCTTCTCCCATGCACGTAACCTCACAACCAATATTCACCTAGCTATGGTCACACCAAATTAATCTTTAGTTTCTGGTCCCCGCCCGCATCCTTTTATCTCATTTATCGTGACTATAATCATATTCATATACACAATCATATTCAATAGCTTCTCACATGACCTGAGTGAGCTGTAGTCTTATTTTTTGAACAAGCCTGAAAGTGATCTTTTCTTACTAAACATCAGCCAGGCCACAAATGGTAACCAGTACAAGAATCGGAGCATTCTACATCAACCACAGGCATCGAACCCTGTTTGAACAGAAATTAGAACTGCATGAAAGGGCTCTAATGATAGCGTACTATGATAAGTAGCAGTATGAAGACAGCTGGACTTATAGATAATTCAATGCTGCATGTCAAGTTTATAACAAGTATAGCTATGCACTGCTGTCCATCAAATTGATATTTGGAACCAGCAGCGCCCAACGCCATAGTAACAGTTTCAAAAATTTACAAATGCTAAAGCTGCAAAGCTTCTGGGTAGGCTTACAGCCCTCCCTCATACCCCTCGCTAGGGAGGAATGAGTACCCATCCCTACCACGCCTCCTCAAGAACCGTTCGAGCCTTCCTAGAAGAATAGAAATGGAAAAGGACAAAAATAAAACAAGCTATATATAGTATGTTTAGAATGTCTTAAAAAGCAGGTGGAATTGAATCAATTTGATGTACATGTAGCCCTAATAATGCAGTCCTGAAGTCCTAATCACCTGCCCGAATGCTATAAATATAATGTGGAGGACCAGAAACTAAAGTGTGGCCAACAATTTCACAACATTACATAACTCTCCGGCTCGAGAACATAAAAGTACTACCCAACCAAACGCGGTAGTAGGGTGCGCCCGACTAAATGAAATCATAGTTACTACAAACAATGCCAGTGTTCGTCCATAGAGCTCTTCAACCTGTCGATGACCTTAAATTGTTACGCTATATTTTGTTAGCTATAGCATGTGTTCTTTAATACCTGCAACCTGATGGTTGGAGTTCAAAGTGCATTAATAACATAAGAAGAGAAAAGGGTTATATGAACCTGATCATCATAATGAACCATTTGCCCCTCCCTAAAATAAGAAACGTTAGTTGGAATAATTATAATATTGGTAGCAATCTCACATACTGTGTTGTGGGAAAATGCAACATAGGATTGTGATATTCTATTGTTTTCCATAGCTCCAACATCGCCACAAGGATTAACTTTGTTTGGAGATTCACCGACTACTCTATTTGCATCCTGGAGTGCACCCACAATAAAAAATGGTATCATCACTTCATACATGGTGTACTGTAACATCTCTGCCAGTCAGACCTATCCTGAACAAGTGACAGAACCAAATATGCCCACCGTTAGAGCCCAAATTGGAGGAAATCAAACGCTAAACACCTCATTAACCGGACTAAGTCTGTACACAAAATATGACTGCTATGTAACAGCCAACACTTCAGTTGGAGAAGGGACTCCGTCATCACTGGTTACAGGTCAAACTGCTGAATCAGGTAGGAAATCAACAATATTACTGAAAGTATTTAAATGTTTGGAACAGTAAGAATAAGTAATGGAATAGTACACTTGTGGGACATGCATAAATGAATGCAAGCCAAATTATAGTGTCTTTGGTTACATATAAACCTCAAAATTCCCCTTTCACAATATTTGTATTAAATGTGATCAGGCTACAAGGTAATATTGTGTGTATCTGTGCACATGCTAGCAGATCAATACCAAGGGATTTGAGATGTGTGTTTGCTGTTGTCCCTTAGAAACAAGAAATTTTTCATGTTTACATTCTCAGTTTGTATTTCTCAAACCAGTCTCTGTAGATAGATTTAGCTTGATAATAAACTGAATTACTTCAGCTAAAGAAAAATATTTTGGCATCATTTGTTTAAATGGATGAGGTTGGTAGTTGTCATGAAGTTATGGAAAATGACTTCCCAATAGAAAACAATATCACATGCAACGTTAGTAGAGAATTCCATTGCACAATGAATTTTTAATTTAACATTTGATTCACAGTTCCATCATCACCATTGAATTACACTTTGACTACTGTTCCTGGCTCACCTTACCAACTGTCTGCTCTATGGTCTCCACCCATACCAAAGAATGGCATCATCACTGCATACACTGCGTACTGTAACACCTCTGCCAGTCAGGCATATCTTGAACAGATGATTGGACCAAACTTGGCCACAGTCAAATCTGTAGTGAATGGGACAACACTGACTGCTACAATCACTGGACTCAACCCATACACCAACTATGACTGCTATATGACTGCTAACACATCTGTGGGGGAAGGAAGCCTCTCAACTGTAGCTACTGCAAGGACTAATGAATCAAGTGAGTGCATTATATGTTTTCTATGCATACGATAAAGACATATGAGTACAGCATTATGTGTCAGGTAAAGGGCAGCTGGTTTGATTAGTGCGATGTGTTTATTTCAAGCCCCATAATTTCTCTGTTTCAATTGAAAATACTTGATACTGCTACTGCTAAAAAAATATATACATATAATCTATACGATGCAATTGGTTAGTTTTGACGATTACAAGCAGTGAACTGAGTGATTCAAAAATATAAAGATGTCCTGTTTGGTGCTAAAACACTGATTATGAAAGGAATATTTAGTCGTTATAACAGATCGCAGGATCATTTTGGTAATAATATTACATTATAGATGCATACAAATACTACAACTGTGGTATTATAAATTACTTTCCTTATTATTATAGCAATACATCAAATTAAAAAAAAGGTCTAACAGGGGCCAATAATTGGTAATTGTGTTCAATCGTATCAGAATCAAGCACTCCAACATCTGGAATTCAGAAATGTATACTGTTAAAATAGAATTCTCAAAAATAATTTGGACCACTAGAAGTCATTAAAACATGCTGTCTATAATATGTAAGCATTTCTTAAATAAAATGACTTACAATCAGTGTCCTTTTCTTTTGAATGGCTACTTCATGACTAAACTATCTTATAACTTCTTATTTTCATCATCACATAGACCGTCAGGTACCACAGGTTAATACATTAGTAAAGGGTAAAGGTAGGGCCATAATGCACACATCTATCCACCATAGCTTACAATATTTCTTCATCAACGTATTGATATTTAATTCAGATTAAATATTCCATGTGGCAATGTGCATGTTACATATACCAAAGAATTGTATGTAAAATACAGTTTAATCAAACTTAATACTTAAACTTTGAATTTCAGCTCCATCATCACCTGTTAACTTTAGTGTGTCCACTGTTCCTGGCTCACCTCACCAACTGTTTGCTCTGTGGTCTCCACCCATACCAAAGAATGGCATCATCACTGCATACACTGTGTACTGTAACACCTCTGCCAGTCAGGCATATCCTGAACAGATGATTGGACCAAACGTGGCCATTCTCAGATCTGTAGTGAATGGGACAACACTGACTGCTACAATCACTGGACTCAACCCATACACCAACTATGACTGCTATGTTACTGCTAACACATCTGTGGGGGAGGGAAGCCTCTCAAGTGTAGCTACTGCAAGGACTGATGAATCAGGTGAGTGCATTATATGTCTCCAACACATATGATTAAGACCTGCGAGTGCCTTGTTCTGGCTAGTGTGATATGTTTATGAGCATTGTCTTGAAAGTGGGTGTAACATTAAGGTTTGAATGATATATTAATTAGTTACTTCCGACAACAATGCAAGTATTCCTGTGTTCGTCCATAGAGTTCCTCAACCTGTTAATGACCTTAAATTGTTACACTGCGTTTAGTTAAATGCTATTGCTTGTGATTTTTAATACCTGCAACCTGATGGTTTGAGTTCAAAGTGCATTAATAACTTCAGAAGAGAAAAGGGTTATATAAACCTGGTCATCATAATGAACCATTTGCTCCTCCCTAAAATAAGAAACATTAGTTGGAATAATTATAATATTGGTAGCAATCTCACATACTGTGTTGTGGGAAAATGCAACATAGGATTGTGATATTCTATTGTTTTCCATAGCTCCAACATCGCCACAAGGATTAACTCTGTTTGGAGATTCACCAACTACTCTATTTGCATCCTGGAGTGCACCCACAATAACGAATGGTATCATCACTTCATACACTGTGTACTGTAACACCTCTGCCAGTCAGACCTATCCTGAACAAGTGACAGAACCAAATATGCCCACTGTTAGAGCCCAAATTGGAGGAAATCAAACACTAAACACCTCATTAACTGGACTAAGTCTGTACACAAAATATGACTGCTATGTAACAGCCAACACTTCAGTTGGAGAAGGGACTCCGTCATCACTGGTTACAGGTCAAACTGCTGAATCAGGTACGAAACCAACAATATTGCTGAAAGTATTTTAATGTTTGGCACAGTAAGAATAAGTAAATGGAATAGTACACTTGTGGGACATGCATAATTGAAATGCAAGACAAAGTATAGTGTCTTTGATTACATACAAACCTCAAAATTCCTCTAGCACAATATTTGTATTGAATGTGATCAGGCTACAAGGTAATATTGTGTGTATCTGTGCACATGCTAGCAGATCAATACCAAGGGATGTGAGATGTGTGTTTGCTGTTACTACTGTACTCCCTTAGAAACAAGAAATTTTTCATGTTTACATCCTCAGTTTGTATTTCTCAAACCAGTCTCTGTAGATAGATTTAGCTTGATAATAAACTGACTTACTTCAGCTAATGAAAAATATTTTGGCATCATTTTTTTTAAAGGATGAGGTTGGTAGTTGTCATGTAGCTATGGAAAATGACTTCCCAATAGAAAACAATATCACATGCAATGTTGGTAGAGAATTTCATTGCATAATGAATTTTTAATTTAACATTTGACACAGTTCCATCATCACCATTGAATTTCGCTTTGACTACTGTTCCTGGCTCACCTAACCAACTGTCTGCTCTGTGGTCTCCACCCATACCAAAGAATGGCATCATCACTGCATACACTGTGTACTGTAACACGTCTGCCAGTCAGGCATATCCTGAACAGATGATTGGACCAAACGTGGCCACTCTCAGATCTGTAGTGAATGGGACAATACTGACTGTTACAATCACTGGACTCAACCCATACACTAACTATGACTGCTATGTGACTGCTAACACATCTGTGGGGGAAGGAAGCCTCTCAACTGTAGCTACTGCAAGGACTAATGAATCAAGTGAGTGCATTATATGTTTTCTATGCATACGATAAAGACATATGAGTACAGCATTGTGTGTCAGGTAAAGGGCAGCAGCTGGTTTGATTAGTGTGATATGATTATTTCAAGTCCCATATCTTTTCTGTTTCAATTGAAAATTCTTGATACTGCTACTGCTAAAATATATATAAATATAGTCTATACCATGCGATTGGTTAGTTTTGATGATTACAAACAGTGAACTGAGTGATTCAAAAATATAAAGATGTCCTGTTTGGTGCTAAAACACTGATTATGTAAGGAATATCTAGGCATCATAACAGGTCACAGGATCATTTTGGTAATAATATTACATTATAGATGCATACAAATACTACAATTGTGGTACTATAAATTACTTTCCCTATTATTAGAGCCATACATCAAATTAAAAAAAAGGTCTAACAAGGGCCAATAATTGGTAATTGTGTTCAATCATATCAGAATCAAGCACTCCAACATCTGGAATTCAGAAATGTATACTGTTCAAATAGAATTCTCAAAAATAATTTGACCACTAGTAGTCATTAAAACATGCTATCTACAATATGTAAGCATTTCTTAAATAAAATGACTTACAATCAGTGTCCTTTTCTTTTGAATGGCTACTTCATGGCTATACTATTTTGAAAAATCATATAACTTCTTATTTTCATCATCACATAGACCGTCAGGTACCACATGACATAGCTTAGTTAATACATTAGTAAAGGGTAAAGGTAGGGCCATAATGCACACATCTATCCACCCAGGCTTACAATACTTCTTCATGAACATATTGATATTTAATTTAGGTTAAATATTCCATGTGGCAATGTGCATGTTACATATACCAAAGAATTGTATGTAAACACAGTTTAATCAAACTTGATACTTAAACTTTGAATTTCAGCGCCATCATCACCTGTTAACTTTAGTGTGTCCACTGTTCCTGGCTCACCTTACCAACTGTCTGCTATGTGGTCTCCACCCATACCAAAGAATGGCATCATCACTGCATACACTGTGTACTGTAACACCTCTGCCAGTCAGGCATATCCTGAACAGATGATTGGACCAAACGTGGCCATTCTCAGATCTGTAGTGAATGGGACAACACTGACTGCCGCAATCACTGGACTCAACCCATACACCAACTATGACTGCTATACTACTGCTAACACATCTGTGGGGGAAGGAAGCCTCTCAAGTGTAGCTACTGCAAGGACTGACGAATCAAGTGAGTGCATTATATGTCTCCAACACATAAGACTAAGACCTGTGAGTGCCTTGTTCTGGCTAGTGTGATATGTTTATGAGCATTGTCTTGAAAGTGGGGGTAACATTAAGGTTTGAATGATGTATTAATTAGTTACTTCCGACAATTACAAGCAATGCAAGTATTCCTGTGTTCGTCCATAGAGTTCCTCAACCTGTTAATGACCTTAAATTGTTACACTGCGTTTAGTTAAATGCTATTGCTTGTGATTTTTAATACCTGCAACCTGATGGTTTGAGTTCAAAGTGCATTAAAAACTTCAGAAGAGAAAAGGGTTATATGAACCTGGTTATCATAACAAACCATTTGCTCCTCCCTAAAATTAGAAACCTTTTTAGTTGGAATAATTATAATATTGGTAGCAATCTCACATACTGTGTTGTGGGAAAATGCAACATAGGATTGTGATATTCTATTGTTTTCCATAGCTCCAACATCGCCACAAGGATTAACTTTGTTTGGAGATTCACCGACTACTCTATTTGCATCCTGGAGTGCACCCACAATAACAAATGGTATCATCACTTCATACACTGTGTACTGTAACACCTCCGCCAGTCAGACCTATCCTGAACAAGTGACAGAACCAAATATGCCCACTGCTAGAGCCCAAATTGGAGGAAATCAAACGCTAAACACCTCATTAACCGGACTAAGTCTGTACACAAAATATGACTGCTATGTAACAGCCAACACTTCAGTTGGAGAAGGGGCTCCGTCATCATTGGTTACAGGTCAAACTGCTGAATCAGGTAGGAAACCAACAATATTACTGAAAGTATTTTAATGATTGGCACAGTAAGAATAAATAATGGAATAGTACACTTGTGGGCATGCATAAATGAAATGCAAGACAAAGTATAGTGTCTTTGATTACATACAAACCTCAAAATTATATTTGTATTAAATGTGATCAGGCTACATGGTAATATTGTGTGTAGCTGTGCACATGTTAGCAGATCAATGCCAAGGGATGTGAGATGTGTGTTTGCTGTTACTACTGTACTCCCTTAGAAACAAGAAAATTTTCATGTTTACATCCTCAGTTTGTATTTCTCAAACCAGTCTCTGTAGATAGATTTAGCTTGATAATAAACTGAATTACTTCAGCTAAGGAAAAATATTTTGGCATCATTTTTTTTAAAGGATGAGGTTGGTAATTGTCATGCAGCTATGGAAAATGACTTCCGAATAGAAACAATATCACATGCAACGTTAGTAGAGAATTCCATTGCATAATGAATTTTTAATTTAACATTTGATTCACAGTTCCATCAACACCATTGAATTTCACTTTGACTACTGTTCCTGGCTCACCTTACCAACTGTCTGCTCTGTGGTCTCCACCCATACCAAAGAATGGCATCATCACTGCATACACTGTGTACTGTAACACCTCTGCCAGTCAGGCATATCCTGAACAGATGATTGGACCAAAGTTGGCCACAGTCAGATCTGTGGTGAGTGGGACAACACTGACTGCTACAATCACAGGATTCAACCCATACACCAACTATGACTGCTACATTACTGCTAACACATCTGTGGGGGAAGGAAGCCTCTCAACTGTAGCTACTGCAAGGACTAATGAATCAAGTGAGTGCATTATATGTTTCCTATGCATACGATAAAGACATATGAGTACAGCATTATGTGTCAGGTAAAGTGCAGCTGGTTTGATTAGTGCGATATGTTTATTTCAAGCCCCACAATTTCTCTGTTCCAATTGAAAAATACTTGATACTGCTACTGCTAAAAAATAAATATAGGGTTTCATTTCTATACCATGCAATTGGCTAGTTTTGACAATTACAAGCAGTGAACTGAGTGATTCAAAAATATAAAGATGTCCTGTTTGGTGCTAAAACACTGATTATGTAAGGAATATCTAGACGTCATAACAGATCACAGGATCATTTTGGTAATAATGTTACATTATAGATGCATACAAATACTACAATTGTGGTACTATAAATTACTTTCCCTATTATTAGAGCAATACATCAAATTAAAAAAAAGGTCTAACAGGGGCCAATGATTGGTAATTGTGTTCAATCGTATCAGAATCAAGCACTCCAACATCTGGAATTCAGAAATGTATACTGCTCAAATAGATTTCTCAAAATCTGGGCCACTAGAAGTAATCATATATTGATTAGAACAGGCTGTCTGTAATATTTTTAAGCATTACTTAAATAAAATGATTTAAGAATCAGTGTCCTTTTCTTGTGAATGGCTGCTTCATGGCTATACTATTTTGAAAAATCATATCACTTCTAAATTTAATTATCACATAGACCGTCAGGTACCACAGGACATAGCTTAGTTAATACATAGTAGGTTAGGCCATAATGGACACATCTCTCCACCCAGGTTTACAATATTTCTTCATTAACGTATTGATCTGCACTGATATTTAATTCAGGTTACATATTCCATGTGGCAATGTGCATGTTACATATACCAAAGAATTGTATGTAAAACACAGTTTAATCAAACTTTATATTCAAACTTTAAATTTCAGCTCCTTCATCACCTGTTAACTTTCGTGTGTCCATTGTTCCTGGCTCACCTCACCAACTGTCTGCTCTGTGGTCTCCACCCATACCAAAGAATGGCATCATCACTGCATACACTGTGTACTGTAATACTTCTGCCAGTCAGGCATATCCTGAACAGATGATTGGATCAAACGTGGCCACTCTCAGATCTGTAGTGAGTGGAACAACACTGACTGCTACAATCACAGGACTCAACCCATACACCAACTATGACTGCTTTGTGACTGCTAACACATCTGTGGGGGAAGGAAGCCTCTCAAGTGTAGCTACTGCAAGGACTGACGAATCAAGTGAGTGCATTTTATGTCTCCAACACATAAGACTAAGACCTGCAAGTGCCTTGCTCTGGTTAGTGTGATATGTTTATGAGCATTGTCTTGAAAGTGGGGGTAATGTTAAGGTTTGAATGATATATTAATTAGTTACTTCCGACAATTACAAGCAATGCAAGTATTCCTGCAACATAATCATGAATAGGATTCTGATATTCTATTGTTTTCCATAGCTCCAACATCGCCACAAGGATTAACTTTGTTTGGAGATTCACCAACTACTCTATTTGCATCCTGGAGTGCACCCACAATAACAAATGGTATCATCACGTCATACACTGTGTACTGTAACACCTCTGCCAGTCAGACCTATCCTGAACAAGTGACAGAACCAAATATGCCCACTGTTAGAGCCCAAATTGGAGGAAATCAAACGCTAAACACCTCATTAACCGGACTAAGTCTGTACACAAAATATGACTGCTACGTAACAGCCAACACTTCAGTTGGAGAAGGGACTCCGTCATCACTGGTTACAGGTCAAACTGCTGAATCAGGTACGAAACCAACAATATTGCTGAAAGTATTTTAATGTTTGGCACAGTAAGAATAGGTAATGGTATAGTACACTTGTGGGACATGCATAAATGAAATGCAAGACAAAGTATAGTGTCTTTGATTACATACAAACCTCAAAATTCCTCTAGCACAATATTTGTATTGAATGTGATCAGGCTAGAAGGTAATATTGTGTGTATCTGTGCACATGCTAGCAGATCAATACCAAGGGATGTGAGATGTGTGTTTGCTGTTACTACTGTACTCCCTTAGATATAAGAAAATTTTCATGTTTACATCCTCAGTTTGTATTTCTCAAACCGGTCTCTTTAGCTTGATAATAAACTGAATTACTTCAGCTAAAGAAAAATATTTTGGCATCATTTTTTTAAAGGATGAGGTTGGTAGTTGTCATGCAGCTATGCAAAATGACTTCCAAATCGAAAACAATATCACATGCAACGTTAGTAGAGAATTCCATTGCATAATGAATTTTTAATTTAACATTTGATTCACAGTTCCATCATCACCATTGAATTTCGCTTTGACTACTGTTCCTGGCTCACCTTACCAACTGTCTGCTCTGTGGTCTCCACCCATACCAAAGAATGGCATCATCACTGCATACACTGTGTACTGTAACACCTCTGCCAGTCAGGCATATCCTGAACAGATGATTGGACCAAATATGGCCACTCTCAGATCTGTGGTGAGTGGGACAACACTGACTGCTGCAATCACTGGACTCAACCCATACACCAACTATGACTGCTACATTACTGCTAACACATCTGTGGGGGAAGGAAGCCTCTCAACTGTAGCTACTGCAAGGACTAATGAATCAAGTGAGTGCATTATATGTTTTCTATGCATACGATAAAGACATATGAGTACAGCATTATGTGTCAGGTAAAGTGCAGCTGGTTTGATTAGTGTGATATGTTTATTTCAAGCCCCAAAATTTCTCTGTTTCAATACTTGAACTGCTACTGCTAAAATAAATAAATATATATATAGGCATTCGTTTCTATACCATGCGATTGGTTAGTTTTGACGATCAAAAGCAGTGAACTGAGTGATTCCAAAATATAAAGATGTCCTGTTTGGTGCTAAAACACTGATTATGTAAGGAATATCTAGATGTCATAACAGATCACAGGATCATTTTGGTAATAATATTACATTATAGATGCATACAAATACAATTGTGGTACTATAAATTACTTTCCCTATTATTAGAGCAATACAGCAAATTTAAAAAGCCAGTATTTGGGAATTGTGTTCAATCGTATCACAATCAAGCACTCCTACATCTGGAATGCAGAAATGTATACTGTTCAAATAGAAATAATTTGGACCACTAGAAGTCATCATATACAGGGGTCGACTTAACGGTTACCATAAATGACATTCATATTATTGATGACGTTTTGCGGTAATTAAAGTCATTGTAAAACGTCATCCCGCACGTGATAGTAGCGCGAGTGGACTTAGTGCGAAAAGGGACAATGACCCCTGCGCGCGCGCTTATTTAACATGTGATAGGAAGCGAGCGCGTACATTGTGTCTTTGTTTGATTCTGTGCAAAATAATGGGCAACAGCCACCGCTGATCGATAGTAGCCGCATAAAACGACACGAGGGCTCCATTGTAAACGAACTATATAAAACAATGGTGTGTATGCGCTGCTCTCTCAATGCGGGGTTAGTACATATAAGACTTTGCACACTGCATGTGCAGCTTTACTCTGTGGTCGATGACGCGTTGTTGTAACAACATGTTATGTTAGCTGCAAAAACATGCTATGATAGGCGTACCACATAAATGAATGTCATATATGGTAACCGTTAAGTCGACCCCTGTATATTGATTAATACATGCAGTCTATTATATGTAAGCATTTCTTAAATAAAATGACTTACAATCAGTGTCCTTTTCTTTTGAATGGCTACTTCATGGCTATACTATTTTGAAAAATCATGTAACTTCTTATTTTCATCATCACATAGACTGTCAGGTACCACAGGTTAATACATTAGTAAAGGGTAAAGGTAGGGCCATAATGCACAAATCTATCCACCCAGGCTTACAATATTTCTTCATCAACGTATTGATATTTAATTCAGTTTAAATATTCCATGTGGCAATGTGCATGTTACATATACGAAAGAATTGTATGTAAAACACAGTTTAATCAAACTTTATATTCAAACTTTAATTTCAGCTCCATCATCACCTGTTAACTTTAGTGTGTCCACTGTTCCTGGCTCACCTCACCAACTGTCTGCTATGTGGTCTCCACCCATACCAAAGAATGGCATCATCACTGCATACACTGTGTACTGTAATACTTCTGCCAGTCAGGCATATCCTGAACAGATGATTGGACCAAACGTGGCCACTCTCAGATCTGTAGTGAGTGGAACAACACTGACTGCTACCATCACTGGACTCAACCCATACACCAACTATGACTGCTACATTACTGCTAACACATCTGTGGGGGAAGGAAGCCTCTCAACTGCAGCTACTGCAAGGACTGACGAATCAAGTGAGTGCATTATATGTCTCCAACACATAAGACTAAGACCTGCAAGTGCCTTGTTCTGGCTAGTGTGATATGTTTATGAGCATTGTCTTGAAAGTGGGGGTAACATTAAGGTTTGAATGATATATTAATTAGTTACTTCAGACAATTACAAGCAATGCAAGTATTCCTGTGTTCGTCCATAGAGTTCCTCAACCTGTCGATGACTATAAATTGTTGCGTTGCATTTAGTGCGCGTGATTTTTAAAACCTGCAACCTGAGGGTTTGAGTTCAAAGTGCATTAATAATTTAAGAAGAGAAAAGAGTTATATGGTTACCTCCCTAAAATATAAAAACATGAGTTGGAATAATCATAATATCAATCCCACACACCGTGTTGTGGGAAATGCAACATAATCATGAATAGGATTCTGATATTCTATTGTTTTCCATAGCTCCAACATCGCCACAAGGATTAACTTTGTTTGGAGATTCACCAACTACTCTATTTGCATCCTGGAGTGCACCCACAATAACAAATGGTATCATCACGTCATACACTGTGTACTGTAACACCTCTGCCAGTCAGACCTATCCTGAACAAGTGACAGAACCAAATATGCCCACTGTTAGAGCCCAAATTGGAGGAAATCAAACACTAAACACCTCATTAACCGGACTAAGTCTGTACACAAAATATGACTGCTATGTAACAGCCAACACTTCAGTTGGAGAAGGGACTCCGTCATCACTGGTTACAGGTCAAACTGCTGAATCAGGTAGGAAATCAATGATATTGCTGAAAGTATTTTAATGTTTGGCACAGTAAGAATGGTACGCTGGTGGGACATGCATAAATGAAATGCAAGACAAAATATAGTGTCTTTGATTACATACAAACCTCATAATTCCTCTTGCACAATATTTGTATTAAATGTGATCAGGCTACAAGTTAGTATTGTGTGTAGCTGTGCACATGCTAGCAGATCAATGCCAAGGGATGTGAGATGTGTGTTTGCTGTTACTACTAATTACTCTATTAGAAACATGAAATTTTTCATGTTTACGCCCCCAGTTTATATTTCTCAAAGCCAGCCTCTGTTGATAGATTTAGCTTGATTTTAAACGAAATTACTTCAGCTAAAGAAAGTTTTTCGGCATCATTTTGATAAAAGGATGAGGATGATGTTGTCATACAGCTATGCAAAATGATTTCCCAATAGAAAACAATATCACATGCAACGTTAGTAGAGAATTCCATTGCATAATAAATTTATGGAGACTACCATTTCTGTTGTGTTGACTTGCTGTGGCGTGTTTCAAGTACATATGTTGTGCTAGTGTAGAATTGTATGATTAATAAGGAATTGTACACTACCAATAAATATGAATGACTGTATTCATTATACAGTTCCATCATCCCCCGTGAATTTTTCTGTGTCCACTGTTCCTGGCTCACCTAACCAACTGTCTGCTCTGTGGTCTCCACCCATACCAAAGAATGGCATCATCACTGCATACACTGTGTACTGTAACACCTCTGCCAGTCAGGCATATCCTGAACAGAGAAATGTGGCCACAGTCAGATCTGTAGTGAATGGAACAACACTGGTTGCTACAATTACTGGACTCAACCCATACACCAACTATGACTGCTATGTGACTGCTAACACATCTATGGGGGAAGGAAGCCCCTCAACTGCAGCTACAGCAAGGACTTATGAATCAAGTGAGTGCATTATATGTCTCCAACACATAAGGCTAAGAGCTGCGGGGCCTTGTAATGTGTCATGAAGAGTGCAACTGTTGGTTAGTGTGAAATGTTCATGTCCCACAATTTATCTGCTTCAATTGGCAAACGTGAGCATTATCGCAATACTGCTATTGCTTGACAAGTAATAAAAACATTCTCTATGAGAAAGTTGGTGGCATATAGGATTGGAATAAGAAGGCAATACTGGTGTAAAAAGGAAAGAAACAAGGGTCTAATAAGAAGGGGAAATGTATAATAGTCCTATATTTTGCCCATTTGTAGGACATTATGTTTGTGTGCGAAATATAGGACTATTATACATTTCCCCTTCTTATTAGACCGTTGTTTCCTTCCTTTTTACACCAATATTGCCTTCTTATTCCAATCCTATATGCCACCAACTTTCTCATAGAGAATGTTTTTATTACTTGTTTCATCTGTTTTTTAATTTCTGATAAGAACATTGTGTCCAATTGGGCTGCAAGAATATTTAGTTGCAGCAGACCCTCCCCAGATATGAAGATGGTGTATTAGGATCCCCAAATGGTGTGTAATTGTGGAGGTGGAAGTGGGGGTTGCATGTAGTGGTGGAGCAGGAGGGGTATGCTGTGTGGGGGTCCTAGAGAGGCAGTGTCCCGATGTGGAAGTGCAGCATCCAAGGAAATGGGGGTACCCTGATGAGGAGGAGCAAGGGGCCTTGTAGTGGTGTGGATGTCCCAACATGAAGGGAACTTGATGAAGCTAGCAGCCGGGTGTCCACTGGTGGAAGTCCAATGGACACTATTACAGTACAGCTTGCGGAGCTTTTTCAAGCACCACCATTATACTCCTGGGTTCATACAGGGAGTAGCTATAGGAAATGATTGCAGCCATTAAAAAACATTTCTTTTACCTACGTTACATTTTAGCCACAGGTATATGTAACTCAAATAGCAGTGTAATTAATTTCACCAGCATGCACACCAGGTGTTAACAAGGTATGCACAGACTTGCATGTGAAGCCTTATACATGTACATCAGATAATGAACCTCCCTTACTACAACCATAGATTATTTAGAGAGGGATTGGAAGCATTTCACGTGAGAGCATACTTCTGTACTCCGTGATACGGTAAGAACTATCCCTTGCGCAATCTACATCCACGTGGGCTTGAAACGAATTACGCAGTGGGATGCAGCACAGACCAAGCTACGCGAGCATACTTTTAAAAACTAATAGTCACATAGAATGGCAGAGATAAAGGATTGTTCTCGGTATCATTACAGGTACAAATACAAAGACACGCATCACCAATTATAAAACATTACGCTAAAAACGTATTACACAGTGGGATGCAGCTAAGACCAAGCTACACGAACATGCCTTTTAAATAGTTGTATAGGATAGCAGAGATCAAGGGATTGTTCTTACCGTATCATGGAGTGCCACTATAGAAGTATGCTCTCACTTCCAATCCAATCTACAACATGAACCCACGCGCGAATTGATAAAAGCGATACTTACCTTTTTGATGGTAATTCTAGATGTTGGTAGTTCTAAGACCCTACGGCAATGCGTCATCTTTGGAGCAAGCTTTGCAACTGGACGTCCGGGTCGCTATTGAATTCGCTTAGCAAATCGGACAGTTTTAATATACATGTACATAGCCGGCGGAGCCACCAGCAACTGCCTAGGTAGACGTTTAGCCTGTAAAGTAAATAAATAACATTACCAATCATTTTCTGGACTCACTGAGTGAGAGGTGGCTGTCGCGCTCATAGGTATCCTACTTTTCTGGGTCAGCCTCGTAGCTGTCGCGCTCATAGACCATCTTTTCTGGATCAAGCTTGTAGCTGTCGTGCTCATAGACCTTGATTAGCCTAGCTTGTAGCTGACGCACTCATAGTCCTTTTCTGGATCAGCCTTGTAGCTGCATCAAGAGCGCTGCTGAGTCCATTGCATGGTTTTGAACTATAGCCATCTTAAACTGGTAACTATTTCATAACGCGTAGGTGTGACTTACGGCATGTCGGTGAATAGCATAGTAGATGTATGGTCAGGGTACGAGATTTTTTGTGTTTACCCAGCCCTATGTACGAAATTAGGACTACTCGCTTTTTTATTTCGCCCGTAGCGTCATTCATGTTTCTGACCGCTAAAGATAAAATCTGGATATATGCTGAAGCGATTGATGCTGTTGGCGCTCATGGACAACGTTTCTAGCTCGAGTTCTTCGTGGCGGAAGGTAGGAGAAGGAGAAGAAGAGGAGAAAAATGGCGGTGAATAACAGTTGGACCGGGTACGAGACATGGGCACGAGTACTAAAAGCGCGCGCTGTTGTGACACAGAACCAACGCAAAACTGTTCTTATTTGTGTTATCGTTCGATAGGGACAAAGAGGGAAATGATCCGATTCACCGTCGTCCCTCCAGACGCGAGTCACGTTTTTTTAAATGACTTCATTATACGGCATCAATCCTATATGGAACCTGCTTCCGCAGGTTCCGATATATTGTAGCCTTCATTTCCATCTAGCACTTAGTTTAAAGCACTTTATCTTCAGTAAAATAATAAAGATAAAGGTGTAATGGGGTGCTCATTATTGGGAATCTGAGTATCATCTACAGGTAGTTGGTTAATTATTTTCAAAATAATATAAGGATCTGGTTTTGCAAAGGTTGCATGTCAGTGCTGGGTAACGTATTGATCGATTAATGCTCTACTTTGCTTCAATGACACATATCACATGTGACATAAGCTATGATGTTTGTAAAAGTGAAATGGTTTGCAAAATAGAAAAGAAGTTGTACATCACACAAGTTAGGCTGTAACATTGACTACAAGAAGTCATCATATATTGACTGAAGCATGCTGCCTATAATATATAAGCATCTTTAAATAAAATGACTCGCAATCAGTACCTATGTCTTTTGATTACTTACTACAATGCTGTACTATTTTGGCAACTCATACCACATCTAATTTTGGACATGCCAGATACCATGATACAATGTAGAAAGGCCATAATACACACATCTACCCGCCAAGCTTAAAATCTATATATTGCTTCTTCAATAGCTTGTACATTGCATTGAAATTTACTTCTGGCCTATGGCAATATTGTACTTAAATCACTTTATGTTCAATCTTTGAATTTCAGCTCCATCACCACCTGTTAACTTTAGTGTGTCCACTGTTCCTGGCTCACCTAACCAACTGTCTGCTATGTGGTCTCCACCCATACCAAAGAATGGCATCATCACTGCATACACTGTGTACTGTAACACCTCTGCCAGTCAGGCATATCCTGAACAGATAATTGGACCAAATGTGGCCACTGTCAGATCTGTAGTGAGTGGAACAACACTGACTGCTACCATCACTGGACTCAACCCATACACCAACTACCACTGCTATGTGACTGCTAACACATCTGTGGGGGAAGGAAGTCTCCCAACTGTAGCTACTGCAAGGACTGATGAATCAAGTGAGTGCATTGTATGTGCCTTCTTTTGTGTCAGGTAGAGTGCAACTGTTGTTGCTAGTGTGATACGTTTTATTTAATTTCTTATCTCTGTTTGAATATGATCTAAATTTTTAGAAATTGGTTTAACATTATACTGTAGGTTTGAATGATAATGTGCCTTTGTTCCCTTGAAAGCACAACCACCTCCAATATCCAACACTAAATATCATTTACTCATAGCCTAATTGTTGTTATTATTATTATTATTTTAAGAGGTCACATATGCACATGTTTAATTATAAATATGGAGCCTGGGGCAACGAAGCGATGCAAGCTTTTTCACGGCTTGCATCATACCTTGCCACAAGGACCAACTCCCCCAAGTCCAAGGTTGTCTGCAGCTTGTATGGCCGCCTTAATTTGACTCTTGTGCGAGCCAATGCCCGAGCCCTCCTCTTAAGATGTGGCTGTTCCCTTCAGGAGGGGGATAGTTCCTCATTGTCACTTTCATAGCCAGTGTGTCTCAGTGTGTCTGGATATGTATGTATGTATTAATAATAGCATTCGTTATTTAGTGCATTTATTCTGATTAGTGTATTCTGCTGCATCTTGTATTCCTGTTCATGTTTTCTCCATACTATTATAAATATGCACATGTTAATAATATTAACTAGGCAGGGACGTCCCAAGTCACTCTTGTGCAATGAAATCAGTTTGGCTCTTGTGAGAGCTAATTCCCGAACCATCCTATCCCACTCACTGTAACTGTTCGTGTTAGATAATACGTACTGTAGGTGGTAGCATATTAATTTAAAAAATCCATTCGTGTATTCTCTTGTATCTTGCATTCATTTTATGCTAACAACAACAAAAAATAATAATAATACACCTTATTACAAATGACCATCCACAAAACAACCCCCTACCCTTCAAGCAGGTCCATTGTTTTGGGGTTGTGTGAGGAAAGCACGTGCATTGGCTCGAACTAACAAGAGACTCAATCTGCCATAGATGGAATTTAGCATGGTAGCCTTTGTGGAATTTCTTTGTGCCGCAAGTCGTACTGCTAGTAAAAAAACTGACCTGCTATTCTTCCCTATGCACCAAATGTCTCCACCACTAGTGGAACACACTTCCAACCCAGTTCGGAGCAGATGGAATCATTACATATTTTGTTTAGCATTTTTTTTGTTTTAACAATGAATTTTTATATATAACATTTCATTTACAGCTCCATCATCGCCATTGAATTTTTCTGTGTCCACTGTTCCTGGCTCACCTTACCAACTGTCTGCTATGTGGTCTCCACCCATACCAAAGAATGGTATCATCACTGCATACACTGTGTACTGTAACACCTCTGCCATTCAGGCATATCCTGAACAGATAATTGGACCAAACGTGGTCACTCTCAGATCTGTAGTGAATGGAACAACACTGACTGCTACAATCACTGGACTCAACCCATACACCAACTATGACTGCTATGTGACAGCTAACACATCTGTGGGGGAAGGAAGCCTCTCAAATGCAGCTACTGCAAGGACTGACGAATCAAGTGAGTGCATTATATGTCTCCAACACATAAGACTAAGACCTGCGGGGCCTTGTTTTTTTTTTTTTTTTTAATTTCACATCTCACAATTTCTCTGTTTGTATACAAAAAAGGAATGTATTATTTTGATTCTTCTGATTTAAAAGGTTCCAATGCTATTGGCTAGTTCTGACAATAGGGCAATGTAATAAATTAAAGATGATATGTTTGTTGCTTAAACACTGTTTATTGTATTTTGTAAAGAATTTATGAAGATGCCTCTAATTTTTAATTCATTTTCAATATTAACTTTAGAACGACATCATTTTTATAAAAGCCTAATTGAGTGCTCTTTATTAAGAATCAGATTCAATAGTAAATGTATCATGCAATCCTACATCTGGATGTCTAACAAATATTGCTGAATTTGAATTGTCGAAATATAGTTAGTTACACATCCATAGTAATAACATAAAAGATCTAAAAGGAAACTGGCCTTGCAAAGGTTGTATGTTTTGAGTGAAGTATTCATGTAATAATACAAGCAGTGGAATAATTAAGATGCTTGTAAGGTAAAAAGACAACATTTTGCGAATGTAATAGAATTAGTCATAACAACCAGTAACATTGGCCACTAGAAGTCATCCACCATTTATTGATGAAAAAGGGAGTGACATAATTATGCTCATGTGTGCTTTACACGTAAAGTTAGGCAAGCATTTTAGCAAGGTGTACTTACAATGTTGTAGGATGCTAAAACACATTCCAGGCAGAAGGATAAATTGTACATTCACAAGTTAGTCATTTTATTATCTTGCTGTCCAATATCTGAGGCATAGGATGGTCATTCAGGAGATAGCACTCTACAGATCATAGTGTTGTATTACAAGACTAATTATGTTTTTGCAGAAAAGCATATGTATTCATGACAAATTGTTCAATCTACAGCTCTCAATAGTGTGATAGTTAAACTTATTAATAAACTCCTCTACACCTGCTTAGATGGTTGAGTAAAAGGTGTTTAACACACCTAAGTACTTTGCGCAAAAATGACATACATTATTTGGGCAGTAATCTAGCTAGGTGTGTTAAAACGAGTAGAAATTGATTCAGTGATTGCGTGACCATCCAGGTTAATAAATGAATGACTGTGTTCATTATACAGTTCCATCATCACATCAGTACTTTTTATTGTTTAAGTGAGTGTATTATACATCTCCAACACATAAGGCTAAGACCAACAAGTGCTACCTTGTTCTGTTGTGTCAGCATACATTGCATTGGTTTGAACATCCCAAATTTCTCTATATACATTTGTAAAACAAGAGTCTTATTCTGATACTACTGCTTTGAATGATATGTTTGAATGATAATGTTCCTTGTTCCCTTGTACGTAAAATTATCTCCATTCTCCAATATTAAATCTGCTCAACTAGAAATATCATGAGACATATCACTCACACACAGCCTAACTAAAAATTTTTGTTTTAACAATGAATGTTAATATTTGATTTACAGCTCCATCACCACCATTGCATTTGTCTGTGTCCACTGTTCCTGGCTCACCTAACCAACTGTCTGCTCTGTGGACTCCACCCATACCAAAGAATGGCATCATCACTGCATACACTGTGTACTGTAACACCTCTGCCAATCAGGCCTATCTCGAACAGAGAAATGTGGCCACAGTCAGATCTGAAGTGAATGGGACAACACTGGTTGCTACAATCACAGGACTCAACCCATACACCAACTATGACTGCTACATTACTGCTAACACATCTGTGGGGGAAGGAAGCCTCTCAACTGTAGCTACTGCAAGGACTAATGAATCAAGTGAGTGCATTATATGTCCTTGAATGTACAATTACTCGAATCTCCAATGCAATTTGAAACATCATTTGACATAAATCACACACAGCCAAAGTAGACATTTTGATTTAAGAATTAATACTCATATTTAACATTTGATACACAGTTCCATCATCCCCCGTGAATTTTTCTGTGTCCACTGTTCCTGGCTCACCTAACCAACTGTCTGCTCTGTGGTCTCCACCCATACCAAAGAATGGCATCATCACTGCATACACTGTGTACTGTAACACCTCTGCCAGTCAGGCATATCCTGAACAGTTGATTGGACCAAATGTGGCCACTCTCAGATCTGTAGTGAATGGGACAACACTGACTGCTACAATCACAGGACTCAACCCATACACCAACTATGACTGCTACATTACTGCTAACACTTCTGTGGGGGAAGGAAGCCTCTCAAGTGTAGCTACTGCAAGGACTGAGGAATCAAGTGAGTGCATTATATGTCTCCAACACATAAGACTAAGACCTGCGGGGGTCTTGTAATGTGTCAGGAAGAGTGCAACTGTTGTGTATGTTATTTCATTCCACACCTCACATCATCTCTGTTAGAGTACGATTTACTATTAGAAATGAAAGATTCTGCTGTTTTAACATTATAGGTTTCAATGATAGTGTTCGTTTGTTCCCTTGAATGCACAGTTAACTCCAATCTCCAATGCTAAATCTAGCCTCATTGAAATATCATTTGGCATAAACCACACACAGCCGAATTATTGCATTTATTATCACAATGAATTTTAATATTTAACATTTGATTTACAGCTCCACCATCGCCATTGAGTTTTTCTTTGTCCACTGTTGCTACATCACCTAACCAACTGTCTGCTCTGTGGTCTTCGCCCATACCAAAGAATGGCATCATCACTGCATACACTGTGTACTGTAACACCTCTGCCAGTCAAGCATATCCTGAACAGATGATTGGACCAAACGTGGCCACTCTCAGATCTGTAGTGAATGGGACAACACTGACTGCTACAATCACTGGGCTCAACCCATACACCAACTATGACTGCTATGTGACCGCTAACACATCTGTGGGGGAAGGAAGCCTCTCAACTATAGCTACAGCAAGGACTTATGAATCAGGTGAGTGCATTATATGTCTCCAACACATAGGACAAGACCTGAAAGTGCTGTTAGCATGAAGTTAGCTGTTGTGATTATTGTGAAACATTCTCTTTAAGTGCACATCCAACAATTTCTCTATTTAAATATGGAATGCATTTAATAATGAGAGTATTATCCGATACTGCTGGTTTAACATTCGCATGAATGATTTTGTTCTTATGAATGTAGTACTGTTGCCTCCAATCACCAATTCTAACTCTACTCACCTTGAAATATCATTTCACATAAATCACACACTGCCTAACTTGACATTGTGTTTAAGAATTAATTTTTATTTTTAACATTTGATTACAGTTACATCATCACCTCTGAATTTTTCTGTGTCCACTGTTCCTGACTCTCCTAACCAACTGTCTGCTCTGTGGTCTCCACCCATATCAAAGAATGGCATCATCACTGCATACACTGTGTACTGTAACACCTCTGCCAGTCAGGCATATCCTGAACAGATGATTGGACCAAACGTGGCCACTCTCAGATCTGTAGTGAATGGGACAACACTGACTGCTACAATCACTGGACTCAACCCATACACCAACTATGACTGCTACATTACTGCTAACACTTCTGTGGGGGAAGGAAGCCCCTCAACTGTAGCTACTGTAAGGACTGACGAATCAAGTGAGTGCATTATATGTTTCCAACACATAAGATAAGACCTGCAAATGCTGTTAGCATGAAGGTAGCTATTGTGGTTAATTTGAGATATTTTCTTTAAGTGCACATCCAACAATTTCTCTAATTGAATATGATATACACTAAATAATGAGTGTATTATCCAATACTCATTATACACATGAATGATAATGTTCCTTTGTTCTCTTGAATGTACAATTGCTTCCAATCCTCATAGCTTAATCTACTCTACTAGAAATATCATTGGTCATAAATCATACACTGCCTAATTAGTTTTAAGAATTAATTATTATATTTTACATTTCATTTACAGTTCCATCATCCCCATTGAATTATTCTATCACCACTGTTCCTGGATCACCTAACCAACTGTCTGCTCTGTGGTCTCCACCCATACCAAAGAATGGCATCATCACTGCATACACTGTGTACTGTAACACCTCTGCCAGTCAGGCATATCCTGAACAGATGATTGGACCAAACGTGGCCACTGTCAGATCTGTAGTGAATGGAACAACACTGACTGCTACAATCACTGGACTCAACCCATACACCAACTATGACTGCTATGTGACTGCTAACACATCTGTGGGGGAAGGAAGCCTCTCAACTGCAGCTATTGCAAGGACTTATGAATCAAGTGAGTGCATTATATGTCTCCAACACATAAGACTAAGACCTGCGGGGGTCTTGTAATGTGTCAGGAAGAGTGCAACTGTTGTGTATATTATTTCATTCCACATCTCACATCATCTCTGTTAGAATACGATGTACTATTAGAAATGAAAGATTCTGCTGTTTTAACAGTATATGTTTGAATGATAGTGTTCATTTTTTTACCTTGAATGCACAGTTACCTACAATCTCCAATGCAAAATCTAGTCATCTTCAAAGATCATATGGCATAAACCACACACAGCTTAATTATTGCATTAGTTATCGCAATGAATTTTAATATTTAACTTTTGATTTACAGCTCCACCATCGCCATTGAGTTTTTCTTTGTCCACTGTTCCTGGATCACCTAACCAACTGTCTGCTCTGTGGTCTCCACCTATACCAAAGAATGGCATCATCACTGCATACACTGTGTACTGTAACACCTCTGCCAGTCAGGCATATCCTGAACAGATGATTGGATCAAACGTGGCCACTCTCAGATCTGTAGTGAATGGGACAACACTGACTGCTACAATCACAGGACTCAACCCATACACCAACTATGACTGCTACATTACTGCTAACACATCTGTGGGGGAAGGAAGCCTCTCAACTACAGTTACTGCAAGGACTTATGAATCAAGTGAGTTCATTATATGTCTCCAACACATAAGACAAGAACAGCAAATGCTGTTAGCATGAAGGTAGCTATTGTGGTTAATGTGAGATATCCAACAATTTTTCTATTTAAATATGACATATATGAGAGTATTAGTCTACTTGAAAAATCATTTGGCATAAACCACACACAGCCTAGTTAATGCATTTATTTTTACAACGAATTTATATAATTAACATTTGATTTACAGCTCCATCATCGCCATTGAGTTTTTCTTTGTCCACTGTTCCTGGCTCACCTAACCAACTTTCTGCTCAGTGGTCTCCACCCATACCAAAGAATGGCATCATCACTGCATACACTGTGTACTGTAACACCTCTGCCAGTCAGGCATATCCTGAACAGTTGATTGGAACAAACGTGGCCACTCTCAGATCTGTAGTGAATGGGACAACACTGACTGCTACCATCACAGGACTCAACCCATACACCAACTATGACTGCTATGTGACCCCTAATACTTCTGTGGGGGCAGGAAGCCTCTCAACTGCAGCTACTGCAAGGACTGACGAATCAAGTGAGTGCATTATATGTCTCCAACACATAAGACAAAATCTGAAAGTGCTGTTAGCATTGTTGTGGTTAACGTGAGATATTTTCTTTAAGTGCACATCCAACAATTTCTTTATTTGAATATGATATACATTTAATAATGAGAGTATTATCCAATACTGCTAGTTTAACATTATACACATGAATGATAATGTTCCTTTGTTCTCTTGAATGTACAGTTGCTTCCAATCCTCATAGCTTAATCTACTTAACTTGAAATATCATTGGACATAAATCATACACTGCCTAACTTGTTTTACATTTCATTTACAGCTCCATCGTCACCATTGAATTTTTCTGTGACCACTGTTCCTGGCTCACCTTACCAACTGTCTGCTCTGTGGTCTCCACCCATACCAAAGAATGGCATCATCACTGCATACACTGTGTACTGTAACACCTCTGCCAATCAGGCATATCCTGAACAGATGATTGGACCAAACGTGGCCACTGTCAGATCTATAGTGAATGCGACAACACTCACAGCTACAGTCACTGGACTCAACCCATACACCAACTATGACTGCTACATTACTACTAACACGTCTGTGGGGGAAGGAAGCCTCTCAACTGTAGCTACTGCAAGGACTTATGAATCAAGTGAGTGCATTATATGTCTCCAACACATAAGACTAAGACCTGCGGGGGCCTTGTAATGTGTCAGGAAGAGTGCAACTGTTGTGTATGTTATTTCATTCCACACCTCACATAATCTCTGTTAGAGTACGATGTACTATTAGAAATGAAAGATTCTGCTGTTTTAACATTATAGGTTTGAATGATAGTGTTCGTTTGTTCCCTTGAATGCACAGTTAACTCCAATCTCCAATGCTAAATCTAGTCATCTTGAAACATCATTTAGCATTAACCACACACAGCCTAATTATTGCATTAGTTATTGCATTTAATGTTAATGTTTAATATTTGATTTACAGCTCCACCATCGCCATTGAGTTTTTCTTTGTCCACTGTTCCTGGCTCACCTAACCAACTGTCTGCTCAGTGGTCTCAACCCATACCAAAGAATGGCATCATCACTGCATACACTGTGTACTGTAACACCTCTGCCAGTCAGGCATATCCTGAACAGATGATTGGACCAAATGTGGCCATTCTCAGATCTGTAGTGAATGGGACAACACTGGGTGCTACAATCACTGGACTCAACCCATACACCAACTATGACTGCTACATTACTGCTAACACATCTGTGGGGGAAGGAAGCCTCTCAGCTGTAACTACCGCAAGGACTGATGAATCATGTGAGTGCATTATATGTCTCCAACATATAAGACTAAGACTTGCTAGTGCTGTCAGCATGCATGTAGCTGTTGTGGTTACTATGATAACCACACTTAAGTGCACATCCAACAATTTCACTGTATACTTTTTAAAAAATCGATAGTATCATCTTGATACTGCTGGGTTAAATGATAATGTTCCTTTATTCCCTTGAATGTAAATTTACCTCCAATCTCCAATGCTAAGTCTACTCAACTTGAATTCCTAACTAAACATTTTGTTTTATGAATGAATTGTTACATTTAACAATTGATTTACAGCTCCATCATCACCATTGAATTTTTCTGTGTCCACTGTTCCTGGCTCATCTAACCAACTGTCTGCTCTGTGGTCTCCACCCATACAACAAAATGGCATCATCACTGCATACACTGTGTATTGTAACACCTCTGCCATTCAGGCATATCCTGAACAGATAATTGGACCAAACGTGGTCACTCTCAGATCTGTAGTGAATGGGACAACACTGGGTGCTACAATCACTGGACTCAACCCATACACCAACTATGACTGCTACATTACTGCTAACACATCTGTGGGGGAAGGAAGCCTCTCAACTGCAGCTACTGCAAGGACTTATGAATCAAGTGAGTGCATTATATGTCTCCAACACATAAGACTAAGACCTGCGGGGACTATGTAATGTGTCAGGAAGAGTGCAACTGTTGTGTATGTTATTTCATTCCACATCTCACATCTTCTCTGTTAGAATACGATATACTATTAGAAAGGAAAGATTCTGCTGTTTTAACAGTATATGTTTGAGTGATAGTGTTCATTTTTTTACCTTGAATGCACAGTTACCTACAATCTCCAATGCAAAATCTAGTCATCTTCAAAGATCATTTGGCATAAACCCCACACAGCTTAATTATTGCATTAGTTATCGCAATGAACTTTAATATTTAACTTTTGATTTACAGCTCCACCATCGCCATTGAGTTTTTCTTTGTCCACTGTTCCTGGATCACCTAACCAACTGTCTGCTCTGTGGTCTCCACCTATACCAAAGAATGGCATCATCACTGCATACACTGTGTACTGTAACACCTCTGCCAGTCAGGCATATCCTGAACAAATGATTGGATCAAACGTGGACACTCTCAGATCTGTAGTGAATGGGACAACACTGGGTGCTACAATCACTGGACTCAACCCATACACCAACTATGACTGCTACATTACTGCTAACACATCTGTGGGGGAAGGAAGCCTCTCAACTGCAGCTACTGCAAGGACTTATGAATCAAGTGAGTGCATTATATGTCTCCAACACATAGGACAAGACTTGCAAATGCTGTTAGCATGACGGTAGCTATTGTGGTTAATGTGAGATATCCAACAATTTTTCTTTTTAAATATGACATATATGAGAGTATTAGTCTACTTGAAAAATCATTTGGCATAAACCACACACAGCCTAATTATTGCATTTATTATCACAATGAATTTATATAATTAACATTTGATTTACAGCTCCATCATCACCATTGGGGTATTCTTTGTCCACTGTTCCTGGCTCACCTAACCAACTTTCTGCTCAGTGGTCTCCACCCATACCAAAGAATGGCATCATCACTGCATACACTGTGTACTGTAACACCTCTGCCAGTCAGGCATATCCTGAACAGTTGATTGGACCAAACGTGGCCACTCTCAGATCTGTAGTGAATGGGACAACACTGACTGCTACCATCACAGGACTCAACCCATACACCAACTATGACTGCCATGTGATTGCTAACACATCTGTGGGGGAAGGAAGCCTCTCAACTGCAGCTACTGCAAGGACTGACGAATCAAGTGAGTGCATTATATGTCTCCAACACATAAGACAAGACCTGAAAGTGCTGTTAGCATGAAGGTAGCTGTTGTGGTTAACGTGAGATATTTTCTTTAAGTGCACATCCAACAATTTCTTTATTTGAATATGATATACATTTGATAATGAGAGTATTATCCAATACTGTTAGTTTAACATTATACACATGAATGATAATGTTCCTTTGTTCTCTTAAATGTACAGTTGCTTCCAATCCCCATAGCTTAATCTACTTAACTTGAAATATCATTGGACATAAATCATACACTGCCTAACTAGTTTTATTACGTTTTACATTTCATTTACAGCTCCATCGTCACCATTGAATTTTTCTGTGACCACTGTTCCTGGCTCACCTTACCAACTGTCTGCTCTGTGGTCTCCACCCATACCAAAGAATGGCATCATCACTGCATACACTGTGTACTGTAACACCTCTACCAGTCAGGCATATCCTGAACAGATGATTGGACCTAACATGGCCACAGTCAGATCTGTGGTGAATGAAACAACACTGGTTGCTACAATTACTGGACTCAACCCATACACCAACTATGACTGCTATGTGACTGCTAACACATCTGTGGGGGAAGGAAGCCTCTCAACTGCAGCTACTGCAAGGACTTATGAATCAAGTGAGTGCATTATATGTCTCCAACACATAAGACTAAGACCTGCGGGGGCTATGTAATGTGTCAGGAAGAGTGCAACTGTTGTGTATGTTATTTCATTCCACACCTCACATCATCTCTGTTAGAGTACGATGTACTATTAGAAATGAAAGATTCTGCTGTTTTAACATTATAGGTTTGAATGATAGTGTTCGTTTTTTTACCTTGAATGCACAGTTACCTACAATCTCCAATGCAAAATCTAGTCATCTTCAAAGATGATTTGGCATAAACCCCACACAGCTTAATTATTGCATTAGTTATTGCAATGAATTTTAATATTTAACTTTTGATTTACAGCTCCACCATCGCCATTGAGTTTTTCTTTGTCCAATGTTCCTGGCTCACCTAACCAACTGTCTGCTCTGTGGTCTCCACCTATACCAAAGAATGGCATCATCACTGCATACACTGTGTACTGTAACACCACTGCCAGTCAGGCATATCCTGAACAGATGATTGGATCAAATGTGGCCACTCTCAGATCTGTAGTGAATGGGACAAAACTGGGTGCTACAATCACTGGACTCAACCCATACACCAACTATGACTGCTACATTACTGCTAACACATCTGTGGGGGAAGGAAGCCTCTCAACTGCAGCTACTGCAAGGACTTTTGAATCAAGTGAGTGCATTATATGTCTCCAACACATAAGACAAGACTTGCAAATGCTGTTAGCATGAAGGTAGCTATTGTGGTTAATGAGAGATATCCAACAATTTTTCTATTTAAATATGACATATATGAGAGTATTAGTCTACTTGAAAAATCATTTGGCATAAACCACACACAGCCTAATTATTGCATTTATTATCACAATGAATTTATATAATTAACATTTGATTTACAGCTCCATCATCACCATTGGGGTATTCTTTGTCCACTGTTCCTGGCTCACCTAACCAACTTTCTGCTCAGTGGTCTCCACCCATACCAAAGAATGGCATCATCACTGCATACACTGTGTACTGTAACACCTCTGCCAGTCAGGCATATCCTGAACAGTTGATTGGACCAAACGTGGCCACTCTCAGATCTGTAGTGAATGGGACAACACTGGGTGCTACAATCACTGGACTCAACCCATACACCAACTATGACTGCTATGTGATTGCTAACACATCTGTGGGGGCAGGAAGCCTCTCAACTGCAGCTACTGCAAGGACTGACGAATCAAGTGAGTGCATAATATGTCTCCAACACATAAGACAAGACCTGAAAGTGCTGTTAGCATGAAGGTAGCTGTTGTGGTTAACGTGAGATATTTTCTTTAAGTGCACATCCAACAATTTCTTTATTTGAATATGATATACATTTGATAATGAGAGTATTATCCAATACTGCTAGTTTAAAATTATACACATGAATGATAATGTTCCTTTGTTCTCTTGAATGTACAGTTGCCTCCAATCCTCATAGCTTAATCTACTTAACTTGAAATATCATTGGACATAAATCATACACTGCCTAACTAGTTTTATTATTCATTTACAGCTCCATCGTCACCATTGAATTTTTCTGTGACCACTGTTCCTGGCTCACCTTACCAACTGTCTGCTCTGTGGTCTCCACCCATACCAAAGAATGGCATCATCACTGCATACACTGTGTACTGTAACACCTCAGACAATCAGGCGTATCCTGAACAGATGATTGGATCAAACGTGGCCACTGTCAGATCTATAGTGAATGCGACAACACTCACAGCTACAATCACTGGACTCAACCCATACACCAACTATGACTGCTACATTACTACTAACACGTCTGTGGGGGAAGGAAGCCTCTCAAGTGTAGCTACTGCAAGGACTTATGAATCAAGTGAGTGCATTATATGACTCCAACACATAAGACTAAGACCTGCAGGGGTCTTGTAATGTGTCAGGAAGAGTGCAACTGTTGTGTATGTTATTTCATTCCACATCTCACATCATCTCTGTTAGAGTACGATTTACTATTAGAAATGAAAGATTCTGCTGTTTTAACATTATAGGTTTGAATGATAGTGTTCGTTTGTTCCCTTGAGTACACAGTTAACTCCAATCTCCAATGCTATATCTAGTCATCTTGAAACATCATTTGGCATTAACCACACACAGCCTAATTATTGCATTAGTTATCGCATTTAATGTTAATATTTAACATTTGATTTACAGCTCCACCATCGCCATTGAGTTTTTCTTTGTCCACTGTTCCTGGCTCTCCTAACCAACTGTCTGCTCTGTGGTCTCAACCTATACCAAAGAATGGCATCATCACTGCATACACTGTGTACTGTAACACCTCTGCCAGTCAGGCATATCCTGAACAGTTGATTGGACCAAACGTGGCCACTCTCAGATCTGTAGTGAATGGGACAACACTGGGTGCTACAATCACAGGACTCAACCCATACACCATATATGACTGCTATGTGACCGCTAACACATCTGTGGGGGAAGGAAGCCTCTCAGCTGTAACTACCGCAAGGACTGATGAATCATGTGAGTGCATTATATGTCTCCAACACATAAGACTAAGACTTGCAAGTGCTGTCAGCGTGCATGTAGTTGTTGTGGTTACTATGATAACCACACTTAAGTGCACATCCAACAATTTCACTGTATACTTTTAAAAAAATCGATAGTATCATCTTGATACTGCTGGGTTAAATGATAATGTTCCTTTATTCCCTTGAATGTTAAATTACCTCTAATCTCCAATGCTAAGTCTACTCAACTTGAATTCCTAACTAAACATTTTGTTTTATGAATGAATTGTTACATTTAACAATTGATTTACAGCTCCATCATCACCATTGAATTTTTCTGTGTCCACTGTTCCTGGATCACCTAACCAACTGTCTGCTCTCTGGTCTCCACCCATACCAAAGAATGGCATCATCACTGCATACACTGTGTACTGTAACACCTCTGCCAGTCAGGCATATCCTGAACAGATGATTGGAACAAATGTGGCTACAGTCAGATCTTTAGTGAGTGGAACAACACTGACTGCTACCGTCACTGGACTCAACCCATACACCAACTATGACTGCTATGTGACTGCTAACACATCTGTGGGGGAAGGAAGCCTCTCAACTGCAGCTACTGCAAGGACTAATGAATCAAGTGAGTGCATTATATGTCTCCAACACATAAGATTAACACCTGCAAGTGCCTTGTAATGTGTCAGGGATTTATGCAACTTGTGTGGTTTGTTTAATACATTTTATTTCATTACATCTTCTCTGTTAGAGTACTATATGCTATTAGAAATTAGAATATTATTCTGATTCTGCTGGTGTAAAATTATAGGTTTGTATGATAATGTTCCTTTTTTACCTTGAATTCAACATGTACTCATCTTGAAATATCATTTTGCATATATCACGCACAGCCTAATTATTGCCTTTGTTATCGCAATGAATTTGTATATTTAACATTTGATTTACAGCTCCATCATCGCCATTGAATTTTTCTGTGACCACTGTTCCTGGCTCACCTTACCAACTGTCTGCTCTGTGGTCTCCACCCATACCAAAGAATGGCATCATCACTGCATACACTGTGTACTGTAACACCTCTGCCAGTCAGGCATATCCTGAACAGATGATTGGACCAAATACAGCCTTTGTTAGAAATGTAGTCAATGGAACAACACTGGCTGCTACCATCTCTGGACTCAACCCATACACCACCTATGACTGTTATGTGACTGTTAACACATCTGTGGGGGAAGGAAGCCTCTCAACTATAGCTACTGCAAGGACTGATGAATCAGGTGAGTGCATTATATGTCTCAGACACGCATGGGTTTATTTGTCATGTGCCAAAGAGTGTAGCTGTTGTGGGTAGTGTAATATGTTATATTTATTTAACATTCATAAATTTCTGTTTCAATTTGATACATTGTCAATAAAGAAAAACATTCTCTAACAAGAAATTTAGTGGGATATAGGAACTGAATGCACTGACGGTGGAAAAAGGAAGATATAAAGGTTTTGGGAAAAGAAAAGTAGTTCATACCATTAAATATTTGGTTCTTTTTTTGCCTCATTTTCCTTTTCCCCAGAATTTGTTCCCTTCCTTTTTACTCCACCTTTGCCTTCAGTAATTCCTATTTCCCACCAACTTTCTGGGTAGGGATTTGTTTTCTTTACTTTTTTCCCCCCATTATCAATGAAACAATGAGTATGTATGTTCCTTCATCTATCTCATCATCCCCCTCTTCCACATCCTGTCATACAATTTGTAAATCATCGTAGGATTCTTCAAAAGTTTATATCATTAAATACACCCCTCACAAAGCTTATAAATACAAGCCATTGTCTAATCCACACACTGTCATGCATATTGAAGAACAAAGACCTTTAAAGAATGTTGTCAGCATTCTATAGCAACAGCAAATTTAACCCTCTGCATATCGCAACGTAGCATCAATATGCTTTTTTTTACTCAAATGATTGGTATTTTAGATCATCTTGTTCGACATCATAGCTATTGCATTCAACTGCTGGTTTCTATTCGTAACGAGTGCATACTTTTGCTTTGAGAAGAACATTGAGAACAATGAGTATGAGTGTGAACGTGGTACGATTCGTATTTAACTCTCATTTATGATTGAAAATAATTCCCAAACTTACGCATCTCATTGAACCCTTTAAAAAATTGCTTAGTGTTCATGTTCTAATAGTGGGAATAGTAATTTCACTCTTAGTCCAACAACTGTAATAAATGTAGGCATCTATGGAATTTTATTGTATGATTTGATCACAAAACAAATCCCGAGATCTGTTATGATATCAAAGTACTACATGCAATAAACAGAATTTAGCACCAAACAGGTCATCTTTATATATATGAATCACTCAGTTCAATGCTTGTAATATCGGAACTCACCAAGAGCATGATGCCAGAAATGAAGCCTATAATGTGAAAGTAGTTAGACAGGTTTCATCTCTTCTTCACTGTTTTAAAGATCATTCGCCGGAGTAGTCTGAGTTCTACACCATCAGTCAGGTCCCCAGCCTTGTTGTGATGAGGAACTTTTAAAATCATTTCTAGAGTGGTCATATGAAGGATTTGTATGATTAAATTGGCTCATGGCGCGTATATGGTAAGCTTCAATTGTGTTGCGGCACATGAGACAGAACAGGATTTTGAATAATTTAATGATCAAGTTTGGTGCAGGCATCTAAAAAGACATGAGAAAGTAATAATCAATTTTGCATGGCCTTATCTTGTTACTGCTACTGCCTAATTTAGTATGCTATAAAACCCTCTCTAACCTGAGTTAATATTATCTCGCTCTAATCCCATGCTAGTGTATTTTTGTATTAGCATTATTAATGAATACTGCAATAGTTATGTCAAAATTATAAACCAACATTATAAAAAATAATTAATGAATAATACTTGAAATAGGGTGGACAAGAATCTAATAATCAATTTTGCATGGCCTAATGCTTACATTAAAAAATAGTATCAGGATATACGTTTAGTTTCTATTTGTAGGAATTGACCCTCATAAAATCATTGTGAATTGCACCTAGTGAGACTAATGTAGATCATATCAGTATCACACACTCCTACATCTGGATATGTATCATTATAAAAAATTACCCGACATCATCCATAGTAATTATTTATATAATAACTCGGCCTTCAACATCATGGCAATCCTTCAATCTTTTCCGAAGGTAACTGCCAATGGTCCATCGGGTTTAAGCATTCAGCATTTAGTAGAAGCTGCAGGGGTACCGCTGCAAGTTCCAATATGTTCCTCCCTGAGAGATGTTATTGATATGCTAGCTTCGGTGCAGGCCTTATGGTCAATCTCAAAGCCATTGTAAATTGCCCATGAACGTTTCTTAGTAAAGGGTATTATGTATTCTGTACCTTATTTTTCTCATATCAAAACATGTGTTAATTGAAACATGAAATTTTCATGTACACTTTATATTGCTGAAAGCCAGCATTTTTCTGGTCTCGGTTGCTTTAGTTAAAATAAATGAGAAATATTTTAGCAACAGTTGGTTAAAGTCATGAAGCTGGTAGCTATCCATCAGCTAAGCAGCATAATGCAGCATTTCCAACTAATGGCCCTATGTTCCCTCAAATGCACAATCACTTCGCAATCTCCAATACTAAAATAACTTAACCTGGAAACAATTTGACAAATGTTTTCGTTTTATTTTTTTTAACATTTCATTTTCAGTTCCTTCTTCATTGAAATTTTCTGTGTCCACTGTTCCTGGCTCACCTAACCAACTCTCTGCTCTGTGGTCTCCACCCATACCAAAGAATGGCATCATCACTGCATACACTGTATACTGTAACACCTCTGCCAGTCAGGCATATCCTGAACAGATGATTGGACCAAATGTGGCCACAGTCAGATCTGTAGTGAATGGGACAACTCTGGTTGCTAAAATCACTGGACTCATCCCATTCACCAACTATGACTGCTATGTGACTGCTAACACATCTGTTGGAGCAGGGAACAGCTCAGATATAGCTACTGCAAGGACTTATGAATCAGGTGCGTTGTTTAGCATCTTAGGTTAATGTTAACAGATATAAGTGATATTTTTGTGTTCTCTTAAGCCTTCCGGAAGTTTGTTTCAGAATACAGGTGGTGTTGGTAGGGTTGTTTCTTACCTGACGAATTTTCAATCAATTTAAACTGTTAAGTGTTTCAGGATTATGATGGAATTTTATTTGCGTTCAGAGAAACGGGTTCCAAGCCTCATATTATCCCCCTCCTCTGACTACTTACTTTAGACAACTTGATTATTCTATTTAAAGTCATTTAAATTGGTTAAAGTTGTATTGTTAAATTTTTTGTTTTTGAAATTGCTATAATTTAGTTGCATTGTACGCAATATATGACTCAGTAGCCTCTGGCTATGCTCATGTGTGTTGCATAAAATCTTTTGTTTCCATACAGTAAATGTTGTTGTAATTGTCCACAATAACTCATCTTAGACATTTGCAGCAATTACAGTGTTGTGTGCACAGCAGTGGACATGTAGTCTCACAACATTTTAAATGCTTGCTATATTTCTTCCAGTTGTTAAACCACATATTATTTAATCATCTTCCCCTCCCAATGCTAATACACCCAAACTCAATCATTTTGAACTGCTTTTATTCAAACCATGAAGTAATAGAATTGTACTACAAATTACTGAGTCACCTTCTATTTACAGCTCCATCATCACCATTGCAGTTCTCTCTGTCCCCTCTTCCTGGATTGCCATACCAACTGTTTGCATTTTGGTCCCAACCATTAACAAAGAATGGCATCATCACTGCATACACTGTGTACTGTAACACCTCTGCCAGTCAGGCATATCCTGAACAGTTGATTGGACCAAACGTGGCCACTGTCAGATCTGTTCTAAGTGGAACAACACTGGTTGCTACAATCTCTGGATTCATCCCATACACTACATATGAGTGCTATGTGGCTGCTAATACATCTGTTGGAGGAGGAAACTATTCAAATGTAGCCACTGCAAGAACTGATGAAGCAGGTGAGATTAATATAATAATCAAAGTCATGTGTCAGATTACACCAGATTCTACAGCAAAAATTTCTATTTTCAATGATAAAATTTATACATGTACTTATTCAGAACTCTGAATGGGTGATGATTTTTCAATATGTGTAGAATTACTAAATTCTACCATTGCTACCATGTTAACCTATTAGAGGACTAAATTGAGTAAAGCATGCAAAATTACTCAAGCAATCCAAATGGAAGAAATTCAGTATTCTCAAGTGGTAGCTGTATTTAGAGGAAATGGATTCAAGGTACATCCCAACCATCTAGATTTCTTACTTCCTGCGTAATAAATACAGTTTGATAGCTTCAGTTTAAGTGCGACATTTATTTAGATGTCTTGTGACCACCAATGATCTGCCTCATTAAATATGCCTCTGTGCATTAATATCATTGCATTTGCAGCTACATGTACATTTTAATGCAATATTTTACTCATAACCGCTACTTTTGATTAACAATATTTTGTGTGATATAAAGAACTTTCTCGTGGTTACAAAAATTGAATTGTTAGAAGTATTTTTAGCTGCAAATACAAACATCAATACTAATATTTAGACAGCCACCAAGATATATTTTCTGGTTCTCCACCACACAAACCTCTGCAACACACTTTTTCATGCATGTAGTACCCTCAAATATTTGCTGATCAGCATCTTTCAATTTTATTTGCATGTTGCTCCACCCTGTTAATATGACACTTCTTTCTCCTGCTAGTGACTTTGTAATTGCAGAGCTCTCTAGTCCAATATAATGCACTATATGTTTGCTTTAACCCAAGTAATTGTATTCCCGAAGTATATATTACATAACTAGAAAATATTATTATTCCGTGTAGAACAAAGTTGAGCTTGTCACTATTTATCAACAGTTCCTTCATCCCCACTGAACTTTGCTGTGACCACTGATCCACGCTCACCTAACCAACTGTTCACTCAGTGGTCTGCACCCATACCAAAGAATGGCATCATCGCTGCATACACTGTGTACTGTAATACCTCTGCCAGTCAGGCATATCCTGAACAGCTGATTGGACCAAATCTCAATATCAGGTCTGTAGTGAATGGGACAACACTGGCTGGCACAATCATTGGGCTTGACCCATACACCAACTATGACTGCTATATTACGGCTAACACATCAAATGGAGAAGGAACACCATCACAGATTGTCACACATCAAACCACTGCATCAGGTAGATATAAAGATATGTTGAGTTCACATTTGCATTTACTCAGACATTAGTGGCATTGTAATCTTAAATACCAGATTGAGTTGCTAACATGCAACAGATTACAGCATGATTGCTCCTAGTGAACCAGTTTTTTCATGCCTCGGATAGAAACACTACAAAACAATCATGAATGACTTGTTGATCGGTTCAAGAATGCATAATCAAAACATTGTAGTCCTTGAATAACAATGGAATGTGTTAGAAGAATATGGATGCAACTGTACTTTCAAATACTTTACTAATTTATCTTTGCACAGCTCCATCATCACCTCTGAATTTTTCTGTTTCCACTGTTCCTGGCTCACCTTACCAACTGTCTGCTCTGTGGTCTCCACCCATACCAAAGAATGGCATCATCACTGCATACACTGTGTACTGTAACACCTCTGCCAGTCAGGCATATCCTGAACAGATGATTGGACCAAACCTGGCCACTGTCAGATCTGTAGTGAATGGGACAACACTGACTGCTACAATCACTGGACTCAACCCATACACCAACTATGACTGCTATGTGACTGCTAACACTTCTGTTGGGACAGGAATGAAATCGAAAATACATTCTAACACCACTGATGAATCATGTAAGTAAAATTGTATGCCAAAATGCAGTGAAATTACTATGAGGCAAGTGTGAATGTGAGGTGTATGTTACTTAGAGCATTAAATCAATCAGATAACATTTGATTTCTATTCTACACTAGTACCAGGACCAGTAACTGTTCTGAAACAAATAAGCAATGCTTTCACAACTGTTACATTAATGTGGCTTCGTCCTGCTGCCCCCAATGGTATAATTACAATGTATCAGGTATTACTGGGGTCAGAGGTCATCACCAATTCCTCTGCCACACAAGTTGTATTGTCTGGACTTATATTTGCAACTAGCTACAATATCAGTGTTGTTGCGCTTACTGTAAAGGGAAGCGGACAACCAACTTACTTTGAAGCAAATACTGCCTCAATTTGTGAGTCTATAATCATCTTACTGACTAATGACCAATTATCTCATTGGGTGTGTTCTTCCGTTAGCTGAAGTATCCTTCACCTTACTTCAACCTGTCTCCAATACTGCTGTCAGGTTATATTGGAATAGTACAGGTGTTCGTGATAACACAAGTGTAATTGGATATCTAGTGAAGTTCCGTTCTAAATTAAGTGTAAAGCGGCAGACAGGTGGTGTTCAGTCCCAGGTGTTCCCCTCAAATGCCACAAGTGGAATAATCAGTGGTCTGGAACCTAGCTACACTTATTATGAATTTAGTGTACAGGCTATTGTGAACATATCTGGAAAGCCATCTGTAAACCCATTTGTGATGTTTACATCTTTCTCTAACCTCAATGTGCTTACTTCAGGTTAGTTAGCTATAATTCATTTGCATTGTACTGTGATAATCGAATATTTGCTCCATAGCTCCAATGGATCAGACGTCCTCCCATACAACCATCACAGCCCTTGGAGCTACTCTGGCCATCTTGGTTGTGGTACTCCTTATTCTGATTGTGGTTGCTGTCATAGTAACTGTTTTGGTTATGAGGAAAAAGCGGTAAATATTAATAGTGGCATTTTAATTTGTATGCAGTCATTTTCTTTTCTTTTATATACATGTGTGAGATTTTGATTTAACTATAATTTAATCTCCATGCCATCTTCCATAGACATGGGCAGCAATATGCAATTAACATAAAACATTCCAGCAACATTATTGCTGAGTCGAATACCAGCAATGTGATCGTAAACAGGTAAACAAAACCTTTTGCCCTCCACCCTCTACCTATTAAAATCATTTTTTGCAGAAATTCAATTGCGATGAACCCAATTACACATAACACTGAAGGTGTCAGGTAATACTCCATTTAGTTGTGAAAGCCTCAATACTTCCATTGCTGTGAAGATACTAAGTGATTTGACTTTGGCAGAATTTAGCTTAATGGGAATGTCATATATCATATTTGTGCTGTTAGGATCAGAACCTTGCTACTGCAACGTTCCACATACATGTGTGGTTGGTGTGGTAAAATGAAGTCATTACAAAACATTGCTTGCCCGTAGAGGGGCAACAGAGAATCAGATGGCTACCCGTTTTGTCTTACGAATACAGATACTTCTCTACATGTAGTTGTAGCAAAGGAGCGACAGCCTTAGAGGTGATCATGATCACAAGAGTTTTATTATACCTTTAAATATGCTGATCACTACAATATTAGTGGTAGTGAACTTAGTACATATATGAGACACAGAAGTGGGTGATGGATTGAAAAAGTAAAAATACTATTGTAGTTGTAGAGTGATGGCACCATAAAAATTCCTGTTCTGTAATTAAATACAAAGTCTTTTTATGTACCGCAAAATATGCTATACTGATATAAGTCATTAATATGTACCGGACAAGTTCACATATTATGAAGGATGATATTAATATACCCAAGCAACACAATTTTGAAACTATATTGTATTGTTACATAATTTATCCATGCACATCACTCAGTACATAGACCTTGGGCCTTCTCTACATATTGCCTATTCTGTTCTGCTGAATACTTCACTTGGATACAGCCCGGGCATGTGGCAGCTGGGGGGCTGTCCCGTTTCGTGCCTTGTTGCAATGAATTCTACACAGGGATAAATTTTCTTGGGGGAAAAAAAAACATGGTGTTGTAATTATATTGAGTACAGTATATATGTGTGTTCCCTTTGATCTAGAAGAATCACATAAAAATCTAGGGGCTCAGATATTTCACAAAAACGAGCCCAGCTTCCTTGCATGAGTTTACCTGACCGCCTTGCTAATAGATACTAGTGTGCCTTTTGATGTGTTTTATAACAATTCTGAACAAACTAGTGGGCATTCAACACTGCATGTGCATTATTTGTGATTTAAAAGTATATTTAATTGAATAAGGTAACTTTATTACTCATTACTTTCTTACTCCGTGTTGCATGTGGTCAATACAGGCCTGAGGAGTCTGAAACTGTTGTCACAGAAGACGTTGTGACTCTGGGAACACCGACAAAACTTGTACGTACTTTAAGTCGAAAAGGAAAGCACATGGTTGAAGTGGTGAAAATGAAGTTTGATGATGCAGGTGGATACGATGATTCACGCGTTCCCGACCTTACTTCTTCTGAAGAAATTAATGCACCGGGAGAATCGGTTGGATGGCTTAAACGTACCTTCTCGAAGCAAAAAAGTAACATGGATGGCATGGCTGAGCTCAAGGGAGGTGGCATTGTTCTGCAAAACCCAAGCGAAGACAGTAGTCAATCGGAGAGCGGTGTTTGAAATGTTTGTTGTTAACCCCACAATAATTATATTAGTATACATACTTCCATGTAGTCAATTTGAAATAGATTCACCATTTAACCAGATATCCTTCTTGTGTGTGTTTTTTTGCTATGCATGCTCCTTAATATTATTTTTTGCATACAGTTTAATTGGGAGTGCTGACTTTCTAAGATTACTTCATAATTTGTCTCGCTTCCGATCCTATTATTACCTTGTCCAATCTTTTCTCCTGTAAGTTCGATATCCCACTTTCTCGGTTCAGTTTTCATATATTTAAGAGTTGTATATTATTATTACTCCTAAGTTGTAGTTGTGTGATGAGTACAGTGAAGATATGTTTCTACATTGCTGGATGTTTCATAACTAAAGTCCTAAAAGAATAATAGAAGTTTGCTTATCCTGCTCAACCACAGCTGAGTATAATAGCTATAACGCAGACGGTAATTGACCCGGGTCGTGAAATCATTATTAAAAATAATAATTTATAAATAAAAACTCGACCCGCGTATACCAAGAAACGGATAGTTTAGCTCTTTGTTTCTATCGAACCAGAAGGCAAAGGCGTCATTTTAATGTTTTGCAAACTGTTTGCTTTAACTTTAAGAGAACAAAAAAGTTCGTGTTTTTTCTCGTCCCCAGGCCAATTCTTCACCGTCATCATCGCCTTCTTCTAATTCTTCTCGGGTGAGTATAACTCGGGATAGGAATGGATTTAAAGCGCGCAAATTATACTAATCACGGCGCGACATAGTACCGTATGCAGTCCTGTATATTACACCTATATTGGTCGCCACGCGTCTGCACTCGACATGTGGGCAGTTTTTCACACGACTCGTATGCAGCACTTATACGCGCATATCGCGGTCTGCATACGGTGTCGGCATATTGATTGTCACCTGTCTGCATACTTCAGATGAACGTATACAGATTCTGTGCACGTCATGTATTCGAATACTTTACATTGCACCCACTGATCTGTATACTGAAGATAGACAGGACCGGTATACACGTCTAAATCCCATATAAACTTATTCAATTACAGCTACACTAACAACCAAAATAAATTATCAGAGTTCAGTTGGCAGGAGCATTCTTCAAGCACCACATTTCAGACACAGCATCCTTTTATCTGGTGGAGGTCTTTAAATTCAGCATGAATCTTGGCACTTGTTTAGCTAGATAGTAGGAGAATCAGTTATCTTCAATAACCAAAGAAGAGCATGCTAGGATTACCTTAGTCACAGGCTGCTGTCCTTTTCTGCTTGTAGGCCTTACCTCCTCCCTTACTACAGCATTTCATTGGCTAAAGAGCTGTCTGAAAAATAAACATAAATACACGCAGATATCCATTGGACTTACCCTAACTAGGCCCCTCACTATTGGCTACAGAGTCTCAATGTGCTTGCTTTATTGACTCGTGTCTCCTTACAGCTCCTGATAGTGACACTAAATATAGTACGTTATTTATTTGTGTACATAATGTATATTCATTACAACGTACTATGCACAATGGAAGAGGTGATCCTTGTACAGCAAGATTCCTTTCCATGGCATCTAAAGGTTCTATCATGTTCAATTTCGGCTCTGAAATAAATTAAAAAGACGTGTATATACGGGCAGTAGAACCTTTGCGACAATTCAAACACAGCGCTGGGTCCATATTCCGCGCGTTCACTTTGTCCTGGTTTGGTAAGATGCATCTAGAGTAACGTTTGTACATATAGCGTAACACGCAGCAACTTACCTTTAAATTCTTAGGAACAGCCGTAGTAATTTCGCTAGCGTTGCCTCCACCACGGCCTTGGTCTGCAACGTTTGAATCTCTTTATCCTGGACCTGGCTCATTCGTATGTCCGTTAGCGGAGAACGTACAACAGAAAACTGCAGCCGATTGAGAATTCGATTTGTCTGATTGTTGCTGTTTGATTGAAAACACAGGTCTTGTTTGTTAAAGTGAGTTTAACATCCCAGTAGACGTACCTTTGATTCCATTTCGTATTTAGGGGTAGTGATGGTCAGTCGAACTTTTTACCAACAAATAATTGCGCATGCGCGTAGCGAGACGAGTTTTGAACACTGATTTGCCGAACTCACAAGACACACGACATATACACACTCGCTTGGTGTTTTTGTTATGACAGAACACGTATTGTTAATACTGCTTGCGATGATTATAGCGTACCTCGATCCATCCAGTTATACCCCCTATTCCTATTACTGCGCACTAATATAATTTACGGGTTTACACATCACGCGCGCGTTTCGTAGCTACCATACTGCACCCCCTTCATACCATCTACATACTGATCTTGATATTGGCACATCTTGATACGAATCAGCATATCGATCTCCATACGCGCATGTCTGCATATTTATCTGCATGTGCTAAGGTGGGCAGACTCTGCATATCTCTGCATACGGTACTATGTCACGCAGTGAATCGCTTTAGAATCTATATGAATAAAGCATAACCATTACGTTATATGGAGTGCTGTATTTAACCGCTCCCACGGCGACATTCACGTATATTTAGAATTGTGTTTCATTTTGATCCCAGTTTTGTTCACCACTTTTGGCTAGCGAAGTTGTTTTTTTTTTCAAAATGCCTTCACGTCAACAAAAGAGGAGAGCTAAAAGACGAGAGGAATACCTCCAAAATCGAGACGACGAGTTAGAGTCCGCCCGCGTTCGATGCAATGCTGATCCTGAACAAAAGCAGGTGTCTGCTCGTGACAGCTGGGTCATTCTATATGGACTCAACACATAGATGTCTCATTTTTGAAACAGCTATTAACCCCGTGTACATTAATGTATTAATGATAGATCGTCACCTACGCGTAGCGCGTTAAATGAAAGTTAGCCGTAGGTTAACTGGGGTTAATGGACCCCGCGGTTAATGTGTCTGCGCATGCGCAACCGTCGGTAGTCGTGAACCGAGTTACGCAAGCACGCGGTGCGGTCCTTACAGCTTCAGTAACTTATAAATACGGAATGCGAATTGCATTGTCTATTATATAACGCGAAGTTGTATTCTTGGGTCCAGGAAGGGTGATGGTTTGGGGGAGGGGTGTGACTGAGAACCACCCCTCTGGGCATTCCATTAGGTTCCTCCTGGCTCCCCCAAGCATTTCCCTCACCGGGTGTAGCAAGGAAAAGGGGGACGACCTATCGGGGTCGATCGGCGCGCGAGCCAGGGGGTGTGGCCCAGCACCCTGCCGAACGGGGTCGCATGCATGAGATCGAGAGTACATTAACCTACATGCTGGCGTTGCAAATCGCTTTATTCCAAACAATGTACAAACAACCAACGCTTGAAATAATAAGCAGTTTTTAAAGGACCAATATAATAAAGAGGGCTACTTGCAAGCTGGCGGCAGAAAACAACGCCAGCTGCTGAGCTCTGTTGAGGCGCTCCCCTCATTTAGCTGGAGTTGTTCCGATTTGCAAAAAAAAACTTACTAGAAGCATTCTTCGTTTTATAGGCAGATATAATTTAACTCTTTTTCCCAAATACACACGATGTCCAACTTTTATACTCACTTTCATCAAGATCGTAGGCAATGTTTGTATGCTCCTCCATCTCGATCGTGTATCTAAAGAGCCGATGGTTGAATGAGTCCAAAGCAAATTAAAAACGAAGCCCTATGCTTGTGTTACTTTATTCGAGTTCAAAGCGTTATACGGCATTGAATGCGCAAGGACCATACGTTGCAATAGAACGCCTACACGTAGGCTAAAATTTGAGCTACCGGTGTGATTTCGCCTACATGTAGGCGTTTGCTCGATCTATCATTAAATATCAATTGCTCACAAGTTATTTGGTGTGAAAAAGGTGACCACATATGAATGTAAACTATGCTAATTATCTTTTGCGCGCAGTAGTGATGGTTATTTACCGTGCAGAACGTCATGGCTAGCATGTTAAAGGAACTTCGTAACTGAGCACAACGGAAAATGTTCTTTTCAAGCGTAATAATTGCTACCATTTTTAAAAAATCACACTTTTAGAAATAAGGTTCAGAGTTCCCCGCTGACCATGTAATAAGTAACTGCTTGTAAGCTTCAGTGCATTTATATCACGAACAGTTTTTAGTAATGAGTCTGCTTGCTGTCTTCGAAGCTGGGAGGAATGGGATGGGAGGAGGAGGGAGGAATGAAGGGATAGTGTAGAGACAAGGGTAAGTGAGGGAGGCTGAGATGAAGGAGTGCATGTTGGAAAGTAGGGGAGAGGATAAAGATGAGAAATGGACTTGGAAAAAGATGAAATGAGGAGACATGCTGATGGAAAGTAAATGACCAGGGGATTTGAATTTTCTGGGAAGAATGATCATGACTTCCTCCTCCCCCCTCCGCTATTTTTTACAGTATGAGCACATTTCAGCCAACTGACTTTGACGACCTTATCAATAGGATGAAAGTGGACAGTAGCCACATAGACAGCTACGTTCTGTGAGTGTATTCAGTGTGTAGTGGTGTTTAGAACTAGGATGAACTGATGCAGGACCTGAGGGGGAAGCAAGGGGTAATGGTTTTATTTGTTTTTCCAAGATTCAAGTCCAAAATGGTTCCCACAGGGCCAGTAAATTTAACCTGACTATATAGTCTCTCATGTGGCCACCACCATCCCATAGCTGCAAGTTCGCTGGATGTGACTGTGTTTTTTTTTGCTGGTGTGTGTGTGTGTGTGTATGTGTATATAATATATTATATATGCCAACAGCGATGTTCAGATGGCAGTATCATGTTATTCCAGAGTGTATGTTGGATACCTCCATTTGTATTTTATCACAATTTTTATTACAGTTTGCATTACAATTGTTCATTTTAATGAATATTGCACTCCAACATTAAATGCCGTGCTGTTGGGTTGTATTTGATTTCAGCGTTGACATCTGACGAGATTAAAATTAACATAGCATTTAAAAACATGAAAGGGGAAAATATAACGAGTTTGATAGGACCTTTCATGTAATTATAACAAGTATGTTCCAACAATTTTCATTTAACCACTAAGGGCAAAGCAGTGCTAATCACTGAGCTAATTTATGTGAAACCTAATAACTTAACATACTGTACCCTAACCATTCAAAGCATATCAATTAACGTAATGTGAGGGTGTCCGTCCACCAGTGCGTTTGAAGGGATGAGTTTTGGTGAGAAAGGGTACATGTAGTTGGGTCTCAGCTCCAGTAGATACGTAGGTTGGTCAAGGGCTTGTAGGTGGGTGGGGGGGCCAGGGCAGTGGGTTAGTTGGGTCAGGGTAGTTAGTTGGGGTGTTACGTCTGTTGGGCTTAGGTGGGGAGGGGCCATAGTAGTTAGGTGGGGAGGGGCCATGGTAGTTAGGTGGGGTGGGGCCATGGTAGTTAGGTGGGGTGGGGCCAGGGTAGTTAGGTGGGGAGGGGCCATGGTAGTTAGGTGGGGAGGGGCCATGGTAGTTAGGTGGGGAGGGCCATGGTAGTTAGGTGGGGAGGGACCATGGTAGTTAGGTGGGGAGGGGCCATGGTAGTTAGGTGGGGTGGGACCATAGTAGTTAGGTGGGTGGGGTGGGGCCAGGGTACGTTGCCAACTTTCTACATACCTGAATCTGGTTTGATACCCAAAGGAGGAGATTCAGCCATGAGATGGACATGAATGAAATCCAATGAAATCTGGAACAAGGTCTGTAAATTTAGTCAGGGTTTGTAAATTTAGTCCGCCTCATAACTGAATCTTTTCCTTTGGGTAGTGGACCAGATTCAGGTACATAGAAAGTTGGCAGTGTGAGGAGGGGTGGGGCCAGGGCATAGTGAAGTGGTGTGGGGCCAAGACATAGTGAGGAGGGGTGGGGCCAGGGCATAGTGAGGTGGTGCGGGGCCAGGGCATAGTGAGGTGGTGTGGGGCCAGGGCATAGTGAGGAGGGGTGGGGCCAGGGCATAGTGAGGAGGGGTGTGGCCAGGACTGTGGGGCCCGGGTAGTTAGTTAGATGGGGAGGGCCAGGGTAGTGAGGTAGGGTGGGGTGGGGGCCACAGGGTAAATAGATTGGGGGGGGGGGGGGGGTTGGCAAGGCTTAGTGAGGTGGGGTTGGGGCCACGTTAGTTAGGTGGGTGGGCTGCAGGACTTCGTATATAAGGGCCCCTTCAGTGGCCTGGCACTTAGGCCCCCACCTACGGGCCTAAGTCATAGGGGCACCACAAAACTTGGGGGTGCCAATATTAACGCAATTGTGTTAACCACCTCAGGCTCATACCCATGAGCCCAAAATTTCTGATGTCATGGCATGGTGATTAAACTATAAGTCTTATGTCACATTGTCTTGTGATATCATAACACATAGTGTGCAAAATACTGGGGGGAGCTCTACCTGTATGCTTGCATCTCCCCATTGATAAAATTGAATGAAGCTGATTCAAAATTTTGAGAGCAATGGAGAGGGGGAAAAGAAAAGTTGGGAGCAGTTGATTGAAATGAGAAAGGAATAAAGAGCGAGGGCAGAGGAAGATAAGAAACTGAGCCTAAAACAAAAAACTGCACATCAATGTAAGCTTCTGCTAGCAGTGGTGGGAGTCACCAGTATTCCATAATCATCAGTAAGCTAGAAAATACTGACAGATATACGAATGTACGTGGGTATGCCACTGTCTGCTACAAAGAGACAGTGAAAGAGGTACTCACAAGCAGTACGTTTTTGGAAGTTGAAACTCTTGAGCAGCTAGTCTGGTCTACAGACATTGTCTGATTGGGATGTGGAAAATTCTGACATTGTGGTGCTATCAAGAGGAGAACTGGATGTGGAGGGTTTGATGATTAAAAAAAAAAAGAAAACAGTGACATTGCTATTTCAGAGGAACGGAATTCTTATGGGGGAAACAGAAGATAACAGCAGCCATCTAGATACTAGTAATGTCGAATGTAGCAGAACTGCAGAAGTACATATCAACCCGCATTAGTAGTATGTATGTGCATGTGCATGTGTGTTTGTGTGAATGTGTGTACAGAGCTGAGAGAAACAGTGGAGAAAAGCACACACATACACACACACACATACACACACACACACACACAAGCTTGTATGGGATAGGCATGAACACAGTGGATATCTTTAAACTCCTGCATGCCCACTTGTCGCTGATACCCTCTCCAATACATAGTTGACAGATAAATGTAGATAGATAGTTCACAGGTAGTTCATATATTTATCATAGATAGATCATAGATAGTTCATAGATAGATACAATGTTGCAGGATAAATTTAAAGTGCGACAAGAAAGAAGATGGTGTGATATATGAGTTGAAGGCAAAGGTGCACAAAAAGGAAGGGAACAAGGTTTTGGGGAAAGGAAAATGAGACTAAAGCCTATATTTAGCATGTGTACACATAACAGAACAAAGAAATGTGCAAAGCATCTGGAACAGTATTGTGTGCAGCAGTGCAGACTACGTTGATGGTTTCTTACCAATAAGCAACATGTCCAATTGCTCGATTCACCTTCTTAATCCAACCCAATCATTTTGAATGACTTGTATAGTTGAATTGTACTACTCATTTATTTGTCACCTTTTATTTACAGCTCCATCATCACCATTGCAGTTTTCTCTACCATTTTCCCGGATCACCATTTAAACTGTTTGCATATTGGTCCTGATCCATACCAAAGAATAGTATATCACTGCTTAATACACTGTGTACTGCATCACCTTAATTCAGCCTGTTTCCAATACTGCTGTCAGGTACGTGGGAATAATGATACCACAGGTGTAATGGATATGTGGTGACGTTCCATTCTAAATTAAGTTTAAGTGGCAGTCTGGTGATGTCTAGACCCAGATATATAATTTCCCCTCAAATGCCCCAGAGGTCGAATTCATGCCTGGGCTGTATCCACAGCAGAACAGACTAGTCTGCAACGTGTAGAGAAAGCTTAAATGCCGATGGCCTATGTACTGAGTGATGTGCATGTACTAACCATGAAACAATGTTCGTACTAACAATGCAATTGCGTTGCTTAGTTTCCATCCTTTCCCTGTACTACTTGAAATGCCTAATGGAATAATGATGTTTATAAACATGTTAATTATCTGTTGTGTAAATTCCAAACTTAAAAGCTACATTTGTGTTCCAATTGAGTAAAGCTTCCAGGATTTGACCATTGTACTTTCATGGCTGCATGAGCTGACTCATCTTTTCTGATTATGCCCAAGTGCTTTAAATATGACATAGTCCTGTTCTGCAGGATGGCTGTTTAATTTTTTAATATATACAACATGATCCTATGGACCTTGTAAAATACGTGACCCCGGGGGGGGGGGGGGGGGGAATTAGAGTCTAGATTAGCATGCCCATAGATGGCAAGCGCCAAAGTCACCAGCCGATAGGACAAACGACTCTTAACACACATGCAAACAGCACAATATATAGGACACAGTGACGACAGATGATACAAACACAGATTGACCTTTTGCCTACTGTAGAATGCGCACGGCAGTATAACTTTAACTGATATGATGTATACTTAATTGGGTACTACTGATGAAGGTTGTTCGAGTCTGCTCTTTCATGCATGGTACCAGGATGATGGTGCTATTACTGGTCCTGAGCCCTCTGCTGTCGTGTCCCATGACCAGCCAGTCATCATAGTAACTGTATGCTAATCAATAACAAATAACATGTACAAAATATAACATAAACTCACACACCAAAATTTAAACGCACACTCAAGATAGAATGGCCCTGGAGTTGGCTCTGATCAGGGTCAAGTTCAATCTGTGATGGACTTAGACTGCCCCAGTAAGTAATCAAAAGACATGGGCACTTAATGGCTAGTCTACCAGCAAGTCTAGAGAGAGTACGTTGAGCTTCTGGTCCCCTACATCCAAAAGACTCTAACACTCTGGATGCAAACCAAAGCGACAAACCACGGCCACCACAAAATAAATGGTTAATAAAAGTGTTAAAATGGCATTTAGACCCATGCTTTTCGTATCGCGGGTCTAAACCCCCCCCCCCCCCCTTTGGAAAATCCTGCATACATTCATTGTCAATGTGCCGCCCCTCCCATAAAACCGCCCCCCACATAGCCAATTCCAAATCCTGGATCCGGGCTGGCTGGGCCGTCTGTGCACCACCCTACAAAAACCGCAGCGATATTGCTGGCGGGCCTAATAGAACGTGACTCACACAGCAGTTTGCTTACCACTTCGTAATCGCTCCGCGCTATCATCAACATTTCAAGGAGTGTTCCCCTCACCATTGCGGCCGGGACGTATGATCGGAATGTTCACTATACTCGTACTCCTCACTCTGATATTTGTTGGAAAAGGTATCCATCGAATTAGGTTAATTCGCAGGATGTGGCTTTGATTTTGCGAGCCAATGTCTGATCTGTAATTAGGTTGGAGTCTGAAGTTACATGCCGGCAATTAAAAATACGCTTTATAAAGGGTGCCGATATGTGGCCATTAAGCAGTCATTAATTATTGCTCAGTTCGTCACATAAAAACAGTACAACCGTGACTTACTTGAATTGCCGAACATTCTTAGTCACTGCGCGCACGAGGTAAGTATTTTTTTTTTTGTGTGTGGGATAATGCACGCATGGTGCTCGGTAATATAACCGTTACCTTTGTAAAAAAGAATGAAAAAAAAACTGTATTCAGTATACCGCGCCGGTAGAACGTGCGTGGTATCACTAACGTTTGTTAGGCTCATCCTCATTTAGTGCGCGTGTTGATTATAACAACGACCTTGCTTTGCACTAGACGCGTAGGAATTTTTAGATCTTCTGAAAAGAACCTGTACCAGTCAAACACAACGTTCGAAATGCTCACTTTGAAAAGCCGACATTCCCGTTCAAAATCACAATACCGTAGCCACACACCTTATGCGACGTCAGATTTACTAATGCACCTGTCAATGGTAACTGCAACCCACCCCCCCCCCCCCACCCCCCCTCCAATCCGGGACATATGGGGGATTTGACATTTATTAAATCAAATGCCCCGACTAATAATTGGTCTATTAAGAGTCGTAGTTATAATTGTACTACCGTATAAAAATACCTGTTAGAACCCCCTCCCTCTGCCCCCAACGCGCGCGATTGAATGGGTACTTTTTTAAATCACCGTAACTCAGTAACTATTCACGCTAGCGCTTACCTTTTTCAAAATTTTGTAGGACTACCATTCCTTTCCAGGAAAATGTACCTGTGCGGCATCGCACTGACATGAATTACTTGTGACAAGGTCATATAACTTACCTGGTTCGGGACAACCACATCTTTCGAACCGCTCGTCTCCAACCGCGGAAATTCGGTGTACATTTAGTAAAAACATCCTTTAACACGGGCAACGTGTTATTTGCAGCGTTTACCTTACACTTGGCGGTGATAAGCATCGTCAAATGCAAATTGTGAGACCTCCATTTTGAAATGACATAGGCCCGAGTCCGAACCATGTCTAGGTTTCATAGTTAGTGGACGTTTTCATATGATTTCCGTGCGGCAAAGTTATGGTCCATGTCTGGCCTTAGAAATGTGAACAATGCAGCCTGAAAACCTAGCTAGACATGGTTCGCACTCGGGCCTATATCATTTCAAAATGGAGGACCGAAAGGGTCTCGCAATTTGGACAATATTTATCACCGCCAAGTGTAAGGTAAACGCTGCAAATAACACGTTGCCTATGTTGAAGGATGTTTTTACTAAATGTACACCGAAATTCCGCGGTTGGAGACGAGCGGTTCGAAAGATATGGCTGTCCCGAACCAGTAAGTTATATGACCATGTCACAAGTAATTCATGTCAGTGCGGTGCCGCACAGGTACATTTTCCTGGAAAGGAATGGTAGTCCTACAATGGTTTGAAAAAGGTAAGCGCTAGCGTCACAGGGAAAAAATGCGTGGAATCATTTAAAAATCACTGTGTGATCTACCACATAAATCATACGCTCGCGTGTGATTTTTGTGTGATTTTCCGAAAATCACACAAAAATCACACGAAGCGTATGATTTCGTATGATTTATGTGGTAGATCACACAGTGATTTCTAAATGATTCCACGCATTTTTTCCCTGTGCGTAAATGGTTACTGAGTTACGGTGATTTTAAAAAGTACCCATTTTTTTCAATCTCGCGCGTTGGGGGCGGAGGGGGGAGACAGCCAAATCCTTACAACCTGCACCAGGATGTGCTTGTCAACAAAGCAGGTACCAGGAATGATACGATCATGAATATAATCATATCATTCCTGGTACATGCTCTGTTGACAAATACATCCTGATATAGGTTGTAAAGATTTGGCTGTGATACACAACCAATTAAAAAATTTTACCCTTTACGGGTACCGTAATTTTCCTGTTACGGTATGTTATCGTGGTTGTTATAGGCATACCATGAATGATGGCGAATTCATGCCTATACGGTTGCGTCGGGTGCCAGGATTGTAAGTGCATCGTAACTATCGGGTTTTCTCCGTGCCGTAAACAGATCGTACCGAGGGCGTATAAAGGCTGATATCGGGTTGTATTATATTGCTGCGTGGGCTGGGCTAGTTCGTAATCGCTAATATTTAACTTGACTTGTCGGATTTTATTGTGCACAAAAAAGGTTGTTACAGAAAAGCATACTACCTATAGTCATGTTCGAAAACAAGCTTGCACATGTTTCTTCTTTCTTTCTTGTTGTGAGCTGTACATTTCTTTCCACAATGGTTCTTCGTGGACGAAGAGACTGCTGCAAGTTATTTTGTTGGTGCTATCCACAGAGAGAATGGTTTGTAGCAATGAGAATAAAGGACAGTAATACCCGCTCAAAAGTGGTGTTCCCATCAGCCAGAGCCATTGCTTTGAACCCTCGCACTATAAGCACAAAGTTGCACCACTATAGATATGTTATTGGGAGTGTAGTGTGGAGTTGACCCTAGTGGTAGATAAAATACATGGAGTATTCTTCATGAACATGATTATTGTACAGTTGTACCTTGTTCACAGGATGTAGCTATAATCACCTGAGTGGGCGACGCATTGTTGTTAAGAAACCACCGCTCTGTAAGAACTGAAAAACTGTCTGATAATGTACACAGGTCGAGTTTTTGATTCATTATGAGGAGCTGGCTGTGGGTCAATTATGGATGACAAGAGTCAAAGAAACATGTACCTTTTTGGAAACCTGTGAAGGGTTATGAGTGTGCCCCATGCATGACTTCAAGTTCAACAAACCTTTTTCCACAGCCCGAGTGACAAATTCTCTTTGCATTATTTAAAAAAAACCTTCATGGGACAGTGTTGAAGAATTGTTCAACTGCCATAAAGCTCACTTAGCCTGCTGCCATATCTACCAAAAATTAAAAAATTTCAACACGAGCAAAGTGCATACTACTAGGTAAATTAACTTACACATATAGTACTGCATAACAGATAAGATGAGATAACTTGCTGCTTCTAAGGCAGTGAGAAGCTGTAGAGGAAATTGACAAGATGTCGTATTTGCAGGAGACAGAACCTGGAAAAAGACAGTGTTTAGTTACTGCAATATAGCTTTTTAAAAACCATACTCTTTTTGGGCAAAAAAATCTGGGCTTGAAATTGATTGAACCTGATGGAGGCTTGGTACTTCAAGCCTTGCACTACGAAACATTTACACATACATATATATCCATAGCACTGAACAAGACTGAAGAAAAAGAAGAGCGAACATTACTTGGAAATGGGATATAGCAGGTGTGTGCTGAATGACAGCAAGCCTCCAACCATACTTCAGTGTCTATAGTATAATGATATGCTGTCAATTAGCTCGCCTGTTTCAAGTTCCAACAGGGCCTCACATTGTGGCTTCTTGTCTCGAAGAATTCGGCTTTTTTGGAACGCATGTTTCGTATACAATACCATATCCAGAAATGCCCCATACATTGGAGGACATTCATAAAAAAATTCCAAATTGAATTCTATAACATTTTAGCATATAGCGGAATTTTTTTTCTTTCCACTGTAAAAATTCGAGTTTCAGATTTTCATGGATTATGAAGTTAAAATCAAGATATGTTTTTTAATTACTACGTAGTTGACGTAATTTTTTTTTTGGGGGGGGGGGGGGGAGGGGGGGGTCGATTAACTAACTATTAAACGAATTAACAATGTTTATGTGCAATTATAATCCTCTCGCCAATAATATAAATAACCTCGAGCGATCAGACTGATGACCGGCTGACTTTCGATGTTTAGTGGAATATTGAAATACTAGGCAAGCGCGAAGTAAGACATCACTTTATTATCTCAAATGGATCACGACACTAATACCTCCACACTACGGCAGTAGCCGGCGTCAGCGAGGGGGGTGATTCAGGTCAGGCCAGATACGATAATTGGGGGGTGGGGGGGAGTTGCTGTCCGCTTCAGACCCGAAAAGTGGGGGCCCTTTAATTGTTTGGCATAGGGCCTGTTCTATTTAAATACGTTATCGTTATTACCGGTTACAATTTTGGCCGAGGAGGGTGAAGCACCCGGAGCACCCTCTCTGGGATACGTTAGCTTCGACCTGTAACCGTTAATTATTAACGATAACGTATTTGCTGTGCATGTGCCAAACAAAGGGCCCCCACTTTTTGTATCGGACCTGAAGCGGACAGCACTCCCCCCCCCCCCCCCCCCCCCCCACCCCCTAAGGGCGTAGACAAGTTTTAAGGGTGGGGGGGGGAAGGGGGCTAATTATGGTTGGGGATTTAGACCCGCGAGACGACAAGCGGGGGGTGGGGGGGGGGGGGGGGGGGGCTAATTATGGTTGGGGGTTTAGTCCCGCGATACGACAGTGAGGGTGGGGGGAGGTGTACACTTCAGGCACAATACGAAAGGCAGGGGGGAGGGGGGAGTTGCTTAGCAGAAGAGGGGGAGGTACCTTACATGAAAGGGCAACTCTATGATCTATTGAATAGCGAGTGCTTTACAATGGATTATAACGACTTCAGAAATTTTATTACCTGAAGTGCAAAAATCTGGAGGGTTAAAGCCTCCCCCCCCCTTTCCATATTGAGTCTGACCTGAAGCACCCCCTTCGCTGAAATCCTGGATACGCCATTGATGGTGGGGTATGCTATGTCTCCGCAAACAACTATGTGCGTGCACGTAACATTTGCTCCTCGAATACAAAGCCCTAAATCATAATGTCTCTACTCCCTCAATTGTTTATCAACTGTATACAGTGCACCGCCCCACATCAGAAATAGGGATAGATGTAGATATCAAACATTTTATACTCATTTCACTTCCAAATGCACCAACTGATACACAAAAGTCCACAAGTAATAATCAACGACGACTACTGCATAGCATCATGTCATTATCATCCAGTTAGAATAGTGTCAGGAAAGGATTGCCATCTTCTTGAAATGGATTTCATTTCATCCTATTTAAAAGAGACCAGTGAATCAAACAGTTGATGGTGTACCAACGCAATGTACCATTCGTAGCTTGGTGGATGTTATGGTGGAAGAGGTAAGACCAAAACCAACATCTAAGAAACAAATAAAAACCAATCAACTCTGCACAATCATATAGCAGATGATATATCACACTGCTGCCTACTACCAATTCCATAGATGCAGGAACTAAAGGTTAATCCCATCAAATCCTCTGTGTAGAATTTATATCAGAAATGCCCTGCGTGCGAGTGTGTATGTGTGTGCGTGTGTGTGCGTGCGAGTGTGTATGTGTGTGTTTGTGTGCGTTGTGTTGTATGTGCATGTAACAACACAGTGTCAGTACTAGTGTGGGTTAAATTTGCAAGCATACTGGATTTGGCTACAACAGCTAGGAACCTCCATACATGGGTATCAAAAGCTTGTATGATACCCAACAGGTCAAAATAAGTACCTGTGTGTGTGTGTGTGTGTGTGTGTGTGTGTGTGTGTGTGTGTGTGTGTGTGTGTGTGTGTGTGTGTGTGTTATCACAAAGCCAGTGTGGGTTCTATTTGCAAGCTTACTGGATAACCAGGCACTGCTATCTAGATCAATCTACCCACAGTGTACACAGGTCAACCTCCATGTATGGGCAAATGAGCTTGTTAAATGAAAGTACCTGTGTGTGAGTGTGAGTGTGTGTGTGTGTGTGTGTGTGTGTGTGTGTGCACATGCGTGTGTGCGTGTGCGTGTTAAAGTCAGTGTGGGTTCTATTTGCAAGCTTACTGGATATGGCTAGGAAAAGCTAACCAGGCACTGCTATCTAGATCAATCTACCCACAGTGTAAACAGGTCAACCCCATGTATGGAACTTGTTAAATAACAGTACCTGTGTGTGTGTGTATGTGTGTGTGTGTGCATGTGTGTGCTTGATAAATCACAAAGTCAGTGCAGGTTCAATTTGCAAGGGTACCGTATATGGCTGGGAAAAGCTATATCTGGATCAATCTGTAAACAGGTCAACCCCATGTATGGGCATCACAAAAGAGCTTGTAAAATAACAGTACCTGTGTGTGTGCACATGCGTGTGTGCATGTGTGTGTTAAATCACAAAGTCAGTGTGGGTTCTATTTGCAAGCGTACTGGATATGGCTGCCCAGGAAAAGCTAACCAGGCACTGCTATCTAGATCAATCTACCCACAGTGTACATAGATCAACCCCATGTATGGGCATCAAAGAGCTTGTTAAAAAACAGTACCTGTGTGTGTGTGTGTGTGTGTGTGTGTGTGTGTGTGTGTGTGTGTGTGTGTGTGTGTGTGTGTGTGTGTGTGTGTGTGTGTGTGTGTGTGTGTGTGTGTGTGCACATGCGTGTGTGCATGTGTGTGCCTGTTAAATCACAAAGTCAGTGTGGGTTCAATTTTCAAGCTTATTGGATATGGCATACAGAATAGCTTATAGGGGCACAGCTATCTAGATCAATCTACCCACAGTGTACACAGTTCAACACAAGCTTGCATACCAGACAGGTCAAATAATCAGTACCTGTGTGTGTGTGTGTGTGTGTGTGTGTGTGTGTGTGTGTGTGTGTGTGTGTGTGTGTGTGTGTGTGTGTGTGTGTGTGTGTGTGTGTGTGTGTGTGTATTTGGCATATAACAGCTAACCAGGTACTGCTTATCTCAATCAATCTACCCACAGTTTACCAGGTCAACCTCCATGCCTGGGCATCAAAAGAGCTTGGGAGGGGGAGGGGGGTTACCTGTGTGTGTGTGTGTGTGTGTGTGTGTGTGTGTGTGTGTGTGTGTGTGTGTGTGTGTGTGTGTGTGTGTGTGTGTGTGTGTGTGTGTGTGTGTGTGTGTGTGTGTGTGTGAAGAGGGGAGGAGGATGAACAGAGCATCACACATAAATATATGCCATCCATCCTATACAGCAATAGGTTAAAAGAGGCTGGCAGGCCTACGTTTAATTATTCATGCAGCATTCATCTAAAGAGAGAGGGCGTTCCAAATAGATTATAGCAAATAGATTATAGTTAAAACCATATACAAGTTAGAATTATATCTACATGATCTACATGTAGGCCTGCATGTAAATCGCTCTTCACTTTCACGGAAAATGGCATATATGCATACATGGACTGTAAAATTAGCCCCCAAAAATTTTTGTATCAGGGCATGCCTATAAAATGATGAATAGAAACCTATTAGATTGGATATGTATTTAGACACAATAACTTCAGGCCTATTTATCCCTCCCCCCTCCCACACACACATACACACACACAACACATACACACAGATACACACACACATGCACGCACCTTATAGTGTTCTGGTTTTTAACGAACAATTAGTTTTTCACTATTGAATTCGTGGCATTCACCTGCCAGCAGCAAAGGGCTCCTGAATTGTTGAAGGAGATTTATTTATCACCTTAAACTGTATTCTCCCACTTTCGTTGGATGCATTTTCTCTCCATTCAGATGGTATCTACACATATGGGACGGCTTTATATCCCATGAGTTCAATTTGAAATCAAAATTTTATACACAAGCACATACTTAATGCTGTCTAAATGCTCTCGTATGCTGACAGTTGTACCTGCACATGTAAACTATGAGTTGCCCTGTCCCCCTTTGCGAGTTTGACTGGTAAGTATGTTGTGTGCCCATAAAGGGGGCAGGCAGCAGCCAGCCAGTCGGGTCTGCCAAGGGGTGCTGACCCCCCACCGCTGAGCCTAACTGGGACCAATGGGTAACACTGGTTACCATTGGGTCAGCCAGTGCCACCATGACGCTGGTCAAGGTTAAGTGGTTAGGTCAGGGTGTAGAAGCCCGAAGGGTGCCACCCACCATTGATAGTTGCATGAGCAATAACACAGCAAACATGTGTACAAGTACAATCAATGTACAGGTGGAGTGGTGGGTGGGTAAGCGATTCAGGCAGCAGTGCTTTACATGTAGCTGAATGTAAGACTGAGTGATGCCCACCAACCACCACTGTTTATATATGCATGGACCTGGAACCATATCAGTTTAGCAGTGTCACTGAGGGGGTAAAAGGTGTGATGGTTTGAACAGAGGTGAGGGTTATGCTTTGCTAGACCTATAGACTCCCTTATTAGACACATTTGGTCTCAATAGAGGTGAGAGTGTCCTCAGAGATTTTTCAGACATATAGGCTCCGATCCCATTTACCAGACATTAAACCAAGTTTAGTACCTAAACAAATACATATACGTACTCAGACATAGGCTACTGATGTAAATAGATCGTCGATACATACACATATACATACATAAATACATAGATTCATACACGCGCGCGCGCGCACACACACACACACACACACACACACACACACACACACACACGTGTTACAATCACACGAACGCGCGCGCTCACGGGCGTTGTGCGAATGGCTATCTTTTTCCCCTCTGCATGCATAGTTTGAGTCGTGTGCGTGTATGTGTGTGAGCGCGCGCGCACACACGCACACGCACACGCACTCACACACATAGGCCTACATGTAGACACACGCAATCACACATACAAACACACGCACGAACTCCAGATCTCGCGCGCGCACAAGAAGTGGATGAATACACGTACACTCTCACATGGTACAGTCAACGACTGTGGTGGGTGGGTAAGCGATTCAGGCAGCAATGTTGTAGTCCTTGGTACAGCCAGCGCTGAACAGGCCCCATGACATCATTTGCACTAGACAAATAACCTATTCAATAAGCCAACGTTCCAGTTAATTAATTAATTTGCATTCAGCCATGTATCTGTATCCATGGAAGCTACATTAAAAACACTTAATAAGATGGCGCTAATTGTATCCTACTCATTGTGACCCAAAACAATTTAAAATTCAAATGGCCGAAATCTATACTAGGTAAATTTTTTTAAATATCTCTAAAAATAATAGAACTGCATGATCTCTTATTCTGGGGGCCCACAAAATCTGAATCTAAACTGGTGTAAGAATTATGAGCTGCAGAATACCTTAATTAGGTGCGAAAAAGTTGATTTTCCATACATCTCTATGGAAAGTGCTGTTTTCACAAAAACTACAACAATTTTCAATACAAAGCAGTTGTTTTTTGTTCAGCTAAATCAAGATCATACGTATCTGAAACAATATTGATAGCCACAAAAGTTGTACCCTATTACGTTATTAAATAGCAATCAAGTTTATAAAACGCCGTTCATTTTCTATGGGAGTTATCCGGAAGTACACGCGAATGTACAAACCGCAACAATTGTCAATTCCCTTTGACCGCGCATTTCTGGATATGCATCATCCTATGCAACAAGGAAAGCATTCACCAACGAGCTAATAACTAACTTACCTATACCACTCGCTGCGAATCAGTATTAGTGTTGGATGGATCATCAGTCGCAAACGTCTCAACGTTAGAATATGTCTTACAAGCCTCCAACTTTGCTTTTGCAGACCGCACGGTGAACGTGGTTCATGCGACACTGTCACAAAGTGCTATTGATCACAGTAGGCACTCTTCCAGCCAATTCTGAAGCTATTGCATGGGGAAATTTCCATTCTTTCCTATCCTGAGTTATGCGTGGTCAGGGAGGAGGAGAATAATTCGTAAACATTCAATCTCACTCGTAAACGCTACGTAAATATGTACGTTCTTTCACAGATCTAAAATAAAAACCTGCACGTGACGTGGCTTTGTTGCACCCTTAAAATGGCGCCGATATTTGGCTTTGTTTTACATGTACGTACCGCCTCCGGCCTGTCCCCACTGCGCTAGTCTACTGGACGTACGATGTACCACCCTTTTTTGGTCTGACTTAAAGAAAAAGAGCACAATACTGTTGTATTAGGCATTTTAAACTTAATTCGAAGGAGATTTGGGCTTCCATATACTAGTACAAAATCGGGACATACTTAGTCTAGTCGCAAGATCTCAAATAAGCATGCAATTCCAATCATAAATAACCTTTCAACGTGTTAGTATTTATCTACTTTCCGTACACTACATGTCGTTACGGTAAGGCTTACCGTAACGACATGTAGTGTACGGAAAGTAGATAAATACTAACACGTTGATAGGTTATTTATGATTGGATAAAGGATATCAGCCTACTTCGGGCACGTAAAACACACCGCCCCAACAAGTAAGTTACACCCGGCACTAACCATGTTATTTCATACGATTTCATACCGGGATTCATATGTAACCATTTATCGGTACTCGTACGGGTTATAACATTGACCCGTTACATGTTATTAATACATACCGATATTCACCGAAAATTTTTGGTTGTGTAGTTTGGTATTCTATTTAAAGCGCATGTTCTTGTTCCGTTCGAATGTACGGCACAGCCGCCAGGCTAGGTTTGGTGTTGCGTACCTGCTAATACCGTGAATGTGTTCTACCAAGGTCATCACAAGTTTTGACCTGCAAAACACGCCGGTGGGGGGAGGTCATTGGCAGGCCCGTTGAGAGCGGCAAGTTGGCCCGGGGTATTTAAGTTAATGAGGCCCCTCACCCATGCCAAGCATCACATTTTTTGACGAAGATTCCCCCAACCTCCCAATTGTAGGAATAGTATTTTCTGGACCCGAAGGCCCCTTTACACCCTGAGGCCCGGGGTAACTTACCCTGCTTACCCCACCCTCTCTACGGCACTGGTCACAAGCACGTGCTTTTTCCGCGGTCGATCAAGCAGAGATAATATCTCTGGATCAAGTGTGTACCGCAATAATCTGATTAGCCTGTCAAATCCCCCACTAATCCCCCATATTATTCCCCGGAGGGGGATAGCAGTTACCATTGACAGGTGCATAACCGCGATGACAGATGTGCGCGATATAATTCAAAGGCCTCAAATTGAGGCTTTTTACCTCTCAATCAATTATTTAATAATGTTACGAATGGGCTATAATATGACCCCTTGGACTTTTCCATTGTATCCCTTAATTAAATCGTGAATTATTGCGTAGCGTGAAGTAAGGGGCCGATCTTAATAACCATTAATATTTAAGGGCTGAATACTTGAATGTACATGGGGACGTTATTGTATTATCCATTAAAAAAGTTCTTAACTACATGAGAAAATTTTTTACAAACCGAAGTTGTTTACCTGATTACCATGCATTGTTATAAAAAATTGGTCAAGTTATAAATGCACGTACTGGATATATGAACAAAACACAAACACAAACATAAGACGTTAGAAGGGTAAAAGCTCTCTTGCCAGGATGGCTCTGGCGATGGTTACACTTAATAACTAACATCAAAAGCATAATTCTTACGTAGAAATGATTCGCGATTCCAAAAACAAGCATCTCTTATGATTGTATGATTGAAGTTACCACAAAACTAAAGATTTGGTCTTATTGTATGGAACACTGTATGCACCGGGTGTCCATGCTTATGCCATTAGAATCAAAAAATGCCGGCATAAAGTCTTCAAATACGATGGAGAACTCAGTACCTGGAACTTATTTTTTCCACTCTTGTGCAAACGTAACTTTTGATATCAGAACCTACGCGACTGAGTAGGTTCCATATAGGAATCCTCAGTGCAGTATTACGAGAAAAAACGTCACTCGCGGGACAGTACAGCCAAGAGTCGGACTTCGCTCTTAGTGGCAATCGAGCGATATCAAAAAGAATTTAACAGTTCTGGGTTGTTTCCATGTCATAAGACTGTACTTTTAAAGAACAAAAAATACTCGTCTCCATCGTCCGTACCCATGCAGCCCCATAAATTTCCTCCGTCGTCATCGTCTTCTTCCTTCAGGATAGCATAACTCACGACAGGAACGTTTGTAAAGCACGCCAAGTGTACCAATCGCTTCAGGATGTGTCCGTAGGTTATCGTCAGGTGTCTGTTAGACGCCTAACCTATCGGGCATTCGCTGAAGCGTAGGGTGTGTAACCGATTTTCAGGTTTTGTAGGTTAATCGGTTATTCGCGATTACCTATTCGGTCGACTATGCACTTAGTAGAATAGCAGGTTACCGATTGCAGAATTTCCTTTTAGTCGAAATAATTAACCGATTCTGCTTTTCATAGTCGCGATTAGTCGATATTCGTTTCCTTCATATGCAAAAATCGATTACCCTTTGAATATGCCCTTCACTTTTCCCGCCTGCACAAAGGCATACCATAGATATTATAGTAGTATACTATAATATCTATGGGCATACTAACGGGTTAAAAAAGAAACATTGTGATGTATAGTCGCACGTCTGGGGACCCGGCTGAAGGTAACCATCAGTGCCCCCTCCTTCAATTTACGCGGTGGGGCCCTGGGTACGGCTATTTAAATATATACGTTCGCACGTATTGTACATGTGGATTAATCAAACGCGCTACGTACTCTTTTGCACGGTACACTGGCTTGTTTCCAGACGTTCGGCCATGACGTTCTAAATATCGTACATGTCTCGATTGGCGGCTTTGTCATATGCCTGGAGCGGTGTTCTACCATGAGGTGTCTAGCTGGCACTGCTCAGTACTTATTGAATTGTACAATGAGGGCGAATAATGGATTATAACTGCCAATTGTGGTGGATAGGTATGATACATGTACGCATTTTGTACAAGAAATTAGCCGGCGCAAGCTGCGGGATGGACAAACTGTTCATTTTCATTTTTATCTCAATAAATTAAAATCTTACTTCTCCCACTCTTAGTACTGAATTCTATGGTAGCGGGGAAACACATAACCACGTGTTTTTCGGTGAAAAAAAAAAAGCTTGCGGGTCACAATCCGTAGTACTTATTTGGTGTTGATCTACAAATAGCTCATTACATCAGCTATCGACGCACCGGTATAAAATAACCAGCGTTATCAAATTCGATGGTTTTACCACTCAATCTCAAGGACAATTCTGATTCCATTCGAGCGTCAAAAAGTCCAGATGCGGCCAGATCTGCCAAACGAGTACATGTCAAGCGTGCAACCTAAAGGACCAACAAAACGACCACCCAAAGGTATGTCACAGCATCGATAAATGTTGGATCCATAAATTATGAGCAAGCATGGTATATCGCTAAAATGAAATTGAACCTTTGGGTAGTAGTAGTATAGTTCTGTACCGCGTCCTCTCGGCAGCGCATTTGGCCAATCGGACAGCGGGTCATTCCAATACCGACTCCTTTCAGATGCTTTAATGGCAGCTGAATTGTCCTCGCGTATTTCTGCCTTTTAGCAGCATGGTTCTCCTCGAGGTCCTCTTCATGCATGTTGCCACCTTTTAGCAGATCACTTATATCTGCGTTGTAGTTGTCGCATACAGAGGCCTTCTTCTTTTCTGGATCGGCTTTGTCAAGGTAGGTAGTTGACAAAATCACGTACGCGGGTCCGTAAATAGTTGATCCAAAAGTACGTCAAAAATTGGACTGGAATTTGTGAAATTTTGAGAAGTATACAAAGAAGCGTAGAAACTTGCTTCGTTACTTGAGTGGCTTAGCCGACTTCATTGCACGATCGTGGAAGGTAATTGGTTGTAGAATGCAGTGCGATTGCCTGAATTCAAGCTACTTCGCGATCCAACAATATCAGGCGCATTCAATTTATAGTAAAATATTGCGAATGAATCTTGATTTTGTCTTTTGATGCACAATCACAGAATAGTAATTTTTATTTACTATAGGTTCAAGTTAATTACACTATAGAATTTCAGGAGATTTGGATGGTGCCCAAAGGGTGCTTTAATGGTCCAGGCGTTTTGTATTGGCCTGCTTGAAAACACAGATCATTTTATTTAAAAATACTATTTTTATGCTTCAGCATAATAGATTTGCTTATATTTCATATCTAAAAAGCTTAACCAAGTAGCTATTTTTTGTAACACATTTTTTTGTTATTAAGTTGTGACAACTCTATTTATTACACACCCTATTCTTTGGAGCACATAGTTGTAAACCAAATCCACTTGAAGTGTTAACAGATTAGTCTATGTTTATTGTTTTAGAATTTTAATAAGATGGTGCCCACACGGAGATATTATCAAGCCTTTTATTCATATTTAGTATACGCATGCATGCACAAAATAACGTTCCAATCTGCTTTGTTGCTATTCAGAATGAAGACTGTTCTTGATCAAGAGTGCCTCACTGAAGAGTATAAAAATGATTTAAGTGAGCATGGTGCCCTTACAGCTCCTGTATTAAGGAATGGGTTAGTTTTGTATTTAAACTACAAATTAACCAATGACAACCCAAATGAAACAGCCAAGATAGTTGAAAAACTAGCAACAGAGCATATCAACCTAAAGGCATTGTGCACTTCCATTTGTCGCTTGCTTCAAATTGTCAAGGATATGAAGAAGCACCTTTCTAGAGCTTGGGATGATATTGTTTTGTATCTAAATCTGCCTTTTGGACTTCCATTTGATAATCCCCAAAGTACATGCACATATCCAACCTTTTCACTTTCAGTTCATTCTGTACACAGCAGTCAACCAAGCACTTCCTGTCCCATGCCAACTAAGCTTAGATCAGACTGCAGTAACTGTAGAAAAAGAAGGAGTGCTACGGCAATTGCTCACTTCAAATGAAGCTCTCAAGGCTAAGCTCCGAGTACTTGCTGCTGTTAAAATGCAGAACTGCTATTTTTAAAAAAAAGTAAGCAGGAAGTCAACAATTGAAAAAAAAACTATGTTCTAAATTGCGAAGTGTGAAAGAAGAAATGATGGCAAGTAATGCAATGGTTAAGAAGTTGACAGAGGAAAATGTGTTGTTAAGAAATGAAAGCTGTCCGGCTGAAGTGAGGTAATTAAAAAAATCACTGGTTGAATTAAGATATTCTTATCACAGATTCAAAATAACTTCTAAAAATAGAGAACGTAATTTGAAACAAGAAAATTATGAATTAAAGAAACAAGTATGCAAAACATAAAGCTAGGATAGTCAGGCATGCGTGTCAAGTGCATGAGCAAAACATTGCAAAAATACAGGATCAACGACAAAAACGCATGAATCAAAAGGAGGACAGTTTTAGAAGAAGTATTGAAAGGAAATTACGTTCTGTTGCAGAAAATTTAGAAAATTTGGACAAAGAGTTTCCAGAACTGTCTGAGGCTCAGAAAAGTACAATACTAACTGTTATGTCAGATAGTTCATCCCTTAATGGCCTTTACTTTGAACAGTGCGCAACCTTAACCAAAACCTTAACACACATAGTCTGACTAGTAGTATACATAGAAATTCACTTAACACTGCTTGATTATGTGATGTTCATGTATAATGAGTCAAAATAACAAAGGTCATTATATGATCCGTATACGCACAGTTAAAGTTAAGATTCAAACCTGTTAAACATGAAGCAAAATCTAGACAGATTAAGTCACTATTAAATAACTCATTAGCAAGTTAGTAGTTCCTATATAGGAATTGACCCGGGTCGTAATTATAAATATCTTTTTTTTTTAAACGCTACCCGCGTATAACTCGCGTACCAAGAAACGGATAGAGTAGCTCTTTGTTGCTATCAAACCAGAAGGCAAAGACGGTCATTTTAATGTTTTGTTCCAGTGTTACAACTGCTTGCTTTAAGAGAACAAAAAAAAAAAAACCCCTCGTGTTTTTCCTCGTCCCCAGGCCAATTCTTCTCCTCCGTCGTCGTCTTCTCGCGCGAGTACAACTCGGTATAGGAATGGTTTTAAAGAGCACAAGTTATACCAATCGCTTTAGAATCTTCTGGAAGGACATCTTCACGTATCAGATATATGAATAAAGCATGAAAATGACATACGTAATCATTACGTAATGCGGAGTGCTAAATTGAAGCGTTCCCATGGCAACATTCACAGAGGAATACCTTCAAAACCGAAACGGTCGACGAGTTAGAATCCTCCCGCTTCGGTACAATGCTGAAACTTAACATAAGCGGGCGTCTGCTCGTGACGTTAATTGAAATTAAATGGGGGGGGGGGGGGGGGGGGGGACTGCATAATTGCCCGATCGTCAATTAAAGAGGCTACGTCATAACTATAACTTGTGAGCACTTGCCAGTATTTGCAGATATCATCGGACAATAAAATTAAAAATTGAGGAAACAAGTGTAGAAAAACATTCTCTAATGAGAAAGTTGGTGGAATATAGGAATTGGAGGCAAAGGTGGTGTAAAAAGGAAGGGAACAAGGTTTTGGGAAAAGAAAAATGAGACAAAAATCCTATATTTAGCACTTCTTTTGGTTCTGTTACATTTACATGTGCAAGATTTTTGCCTGCATTTTTCTTTTCCCAAAACCTTGTTCCCTTCCTTTTTACACCACTTTTACCCCCAATTCCTAATCCCACCAACTTTCTCGTTAGAGAATGTTTTTCGTTACTTATATATATGCGCCTCTGGTGTTTATACCATCCGTAACGCAAGCGAAGGTGCTAACGCTCATGCATACACAAATTATTTGCCAGTGTAGATTTCCTGATTCGAAATGTGGGTTGCCTAATAAGAGCTACGATAATAGCCTTTGTTAGGGGTAGGTTCTTAGGGTAGGGCTAATGGTCACACTAGGGTCTTAGGGTAATTGTACACATGGCGGTGTGGCTGAGGGTGTGTGTGTGTGTGTGTGTGTGTGTGTGTGTGTGTGTGTGTGTGTGTGTTTGTGTGTGTGTGTTGTGTGTGCGTGTGCGTGTGTGTGTGTAGGTGTGGCAAACCAGCATCGATCTATCAGTATAGTAATCAGTAAGCCAGAAAATACGTACTATATACAAATGCAGGCAGGGTTTGCCTTCCCCCGCTACACTGCCACTGGGGGAGGTACGTTCAGTTTTTTTTTTTTTAATATGTGTCAAGCAAACTAATTCCGGTGTGCCATTTAATGCTCATTCCCTTTCACTTCCACCTTTCATAGATTGTGTTCGTAAGCGCGTAATGGTATTTATCCAACAATTACAAATGAAGAATGTGCACAGTCACGCTGTGGAGCCTACCATTTCTGTTTTGTTCATGCTGTGGTGTGTTTCAAGTACACATGCACGTAAGTACTGTGTTAGTGTAGGATTGTATGATTAAAGGAATTGTACACTACCAATAAATGTATGCTTCTAAATTGCAGGAAGCAAAAAAAAAAGTAATTTCAAATGATACCAATGTGTAAATTTTAGCTCAGAACTAATTGACTAAAAACGAAAAGGATGGGGAATTGAGTTATTTTATGGAGTTCGAGATTTACATGTGTCTAATAGTTTGATTGGCAAAGAGATTTTAAAAGTACTTTTGACTTCTAATGTTTGGATGTACTATACTAACTCAAATATTTATGATATGTAATTTTTATGCTTACACAGAATCTGGATTCACTTTGACATCAATTAGTGGAGCACCAAACGAACTTATGGCAGTCTGGGAAGAATCTATGAATAATGCTATTGTTGGATACGAAGTCTTCTGTTCCACCTCTGCCAGTCAGCCATATCCTGAACAGATGATTGGATCAAATGCGGCCACACTCAGATCTGAAGTGGATAGTCTAAAATTTAATACCATAATCACTGGACTCAACCCATACACCAACTATGATTGCTATGTGTTGACTGATCTGCAAGGGGAGACTTCTATGTCAAATGTAGCTACTGCAAGGACTGATGAATCAAGTGAGTGCGATATATGTTTCACACGCATAAGACTAAAACCTGTGAGTGCCTTATAATTTGTCAGGAAGAGTGCAAGTGTGATAGGTTTTACTTCACTTTCATATCCTACAATTTCTGTTTCAATGGAATTGTAATGCATGTATATATATATGCGACAGTTCATGACAAAATGTCGTTTTGTTATTGATATAAATAATAATGATATTATATAAACCTGGCGCTTGGCCAACATCAGGGCAATCCTTAGCAGAGCATTCCAAGATCATTAACTAACCTTAATTGATAGTTATTATGTGTTTCCTTTTTTAAAATATTATGTTGTTTAAGATATGTTTGAATCGCTATACTAACGAATGGTAAACACTTCTTCAGCACTTCATACTAGACCAATGCTCTAGCTATGATAAATCTTACACGTCAAATTGTTCAATCTATGGCTGTCAATACTATGGTAGTTAAACTTAAACTTCTCTGCTCCTGCTTGGAAGGTTGAGTAGAAGGTATGCATGGCATTTTTGGCAACGGGCAAAGTACTTTGGTGTACCAAAGTACCTTGCCATAAATGCCATGCATTATTTGGGGTAATAGCCATGCTAGGTGTGTGAATGAGTTGAGTGTCAGTGGTCCAAAAATTGATTCAGTGATTGATTGAGACACCGGTTTAAAATATGAATAACTGTATTCATTATACAGCTCCATCATCACCTCTGAACTTTTCTGTGTCCACTGTTCCTGAATCCCCTAACCAACTGTCTGCTCTATGGTCTCCACCCATACCAAAGAATGGCATCATCACTGCATACAATGTGTACTGTAACACCTCTGCCAGTCAGGCATATCCTGAACAGATGATTGGACCTAACATGGCCACAGTCAGATCTGTGGTGAATGAAACAACACTGGCTGCTACAATCACTGGACTCAACCCATACACCAACTATGACTGCTATGTGTCTGCTAATACATCTGTGGGGGAAGGAAGCCTCTCAACTGTAGCTACTGCAAGGACTGGTGAATCAGGTGAGTGCATTATATGTCTCCAACACATAAGACTAAGACTTGCAAGTGCCTTATTATGCTATATCAGGATGCGTACTGCTGTTGTGGTTAGTGTGATATGTTTCATTTATATGATATGTTTCATTTATATGAGCACAATTAAATGTGATCAGGGTACAAGGTAATATTGTGTGTAGCTGTGCACATGCTAGCAGATCAATACCAAGAGATGTGAGATGTGTGTTTGCTGTTATTACTGTACTCCCATAGAAACAAGTTACATCTGCAGTTTATATTTCTCAAAGCCAGTCTCTGTTGATAGATCCAACTTGATTATAAACTTATTTACTTCAGCTAAAGAAAAATATTTAAGGATGAGGATGGTAGTCGTAATACAGCTAGAAAACAATATCACATACAACGTTAGTAGAGAATTCTATAATGGAGCCTACCATTTCTGTTGTGTTCACATGTTGTGGTGTGTTTCAAGTACATATGCATGTAAGTACTGGGCTAGTGTAAGATTGAATGATTAATAGAATTCTACACTACCAATGCTAAACTAGCCATCTAGAAATATCATTTGGCATAACCACCCACAGCCTAATTATTGCATTAGTTATCTCAATGAATTGATATATTTCGCATTTGATTTACAGCTCCATCATCGGCACGGGGTTTTTCTTCGTCCACTGTTCCTGGATCACCTAACCGACTTTCTGCTCAGTGGTTTACACCCATACCAAAGAATGGCATCATCACTGCATACACTGTGTACTGTAACACCTCTGCCAATCAGGCATATCCTGAACAGGTGATTGGACCAAACGTGGCCACTCTCAGATCTGTAGTGAATGGAATGACACTGGCTGCAACAATCACTGGACTCAACCCATACACCAACTACAATTGCTATGTGAGTGCTAACACATCTGTGGGGGAAGGAAGCCTCTCAACTGTAGCTACTGCAATGACTGATGAATCAAGTGAGTGCATTGTATGTCTTCAACACATATGACTAAGACCTGTGGGGGCCTTGTAATATGTCAGGAAGTATGCAACTGTTGTGTATGTTATTTCATTCCACATCTCGCATCATCTCTGTTAGAGTACGATGTACTATTAGAAATGAAAAATTCTGCTGTATAAACATAATAGATTTGAATGATAGTGTTTGTTTGTTACCTTGAATGCACAGTTACCTACAACCTCCAATGCTAAACTAGTCATCTGGAAATATCATTTGGCATTACCACACACAGCCTAATTATTGCATTAGTTATCTCAATGAATTGATATATTTCGCATTTGACTTACAGCTCCATCATCGCCACGGGGTTTTTCTTCGTCCACTGTTCCTGGATCACCTAACCGACTTTCTGCTCAGTGGTTTACACCCATACCAAAGAATGGCATCATCACTGCATACACTGTGTACTGTAACACCTCTTCCAGTCAGGCATATCCTGAACAGATCATTGGACCAAACGTGGCCACTCTCAGATCTGTAGTGAATGGAATGACACTGGCTGCAACAATCACTGGACTCAACCCATACACCAACTACAATTGCTATGTGAGTGCTAACACATCTGTGGGGGAAGGAAGCCTCTCAACTGTAGCTACTGCAAGGACTGATGAATCAAGTGAGTGCATTGTATGTCTTCAACACATATGACTAAGACCTGTGGGGGCCTTGTAATATGTCAGGAAGTATGCAACTGTTGTGTATGTTATTTCATTCCACATCTCGCATCATCTCTGTTAGAGTACGATGTACTATTAGAAATGAAAGATTCTGCTGTATAAACATAATAGATTTGAATGATAGTGTTTGTTTGTTACCTTGAATGCACAGTTACCTACAACCTCCAATGCTAATTAGTCATCTTGAAATATCATTTGGCATTACCACACACAGCCTAATTATTGCATTAGTTATCTCAATGAATTGATATATTTTGCATTTGATTTACAGCTCCATCATCGCCACGGGGTTTTTCTTCGTCCACTGTTCCTGGATCACCTAACCGACTTTCTGCTCAGTGGTTTACACCCATACCAAAGAATGGCATCATCATTGCATACACTGTGTACTGTAACACCTCTGCCAGTCAGGCATATCCTGAACAGATCATTGGACCAAACGTGGCCACTCTCAGATCTGTAGTGAATGGAATGACACTGGCTGCAACAATCACTGGACTCAACCCATACACCAACTACAATTGCTATGGGAGTGCTAACACATCTGTGGGGGAAGGAAGCCTCTCAACTGTAGCTACTGCAATGACTGATGAATCAAGTGAGTGCATTATATGTCTTCAACACATATGACTAAGACCTGTGGGGGCCTTGTAATATGTCAGGAAGTATGCAACTGTTGTGTATGTTATTTCATTCCACATCTCGCATCATCTCTGTTAGAGTACGATGTACTATTAGAAATGAAAGATTCTGCTGTATAATAGATTTGAATGATAGTGTTTGTTTGTTACCTTGAATGCACAGTTACCTACAACCTCCAATGCTAAACTAGTCATCTAAAAATATCATTTGGCATTACCACACACAGCCTAATTATTGCATTAGTTATCTCAATGAATTGATATATATCGCATTTGATTTACAGCTCCATCATCGCCACGGGGTTTTTCTTCGTCCACTGTTCCTGGATCACCTAACCGACTTTCTGCTCAGTGGTTTACACCCATACCAAAGAATGGCATCATCACTGCATACACTGTGTACTGTAACACCTCTTCCAGTCAGGCATATCCTGAACAGATCATTGGACCAAACATGGCCACAGTCAGATCTGTAGTGAATGGAATGACACTGGCTGCAACAATCACTGGGCTCAACCCATACACCAACTACAACTGCTATGTGAGTGCTAACACATCTGTGGGGGAAGGAAGCCTCTCAACTGCAACTACTGGAAGGACTTATGAATCAAGTGAGTGCATTATATGTCTCCAACATATAAGACAAGACCTGCAAATGCTGTTACCATAAAGGTAGCTATTGAGGTTAATGTGAGATATTTGCACATCCAACAATTTCTCTATATAAATATGACATACATTTAATAATGAGAGTATTAGTCTACTTGAAAAATCGTTTGGCATAAACCACACACAGCCTAATTATTGCATTTATTATCACAATGAATTTATATATTTAGCATTTGATTTACAGCTCCATCATCACCATTGGGGTTGTCTTTGTCCACTGTTCCTGGATCACCTAACCAACTGTCTGCTCTCTGGTCTCCACCCATACCAAAGAATGGCATCATCACTGCATACACTGTGTACTGTAACACCTCTGCCAGTCAGGCATATCCTGAACAGGTGATTGGACCAAACGTGGCCACTATTAGATCTGTAGTGAATGGGACAAAACTGACAGCTACAATCACCGGACTCAACCCATACACCAACTATGACTGCTATGTGACTGCTAACACATCTGTGGGGGAAGGAATCCTCTCAACTGCAACTACTGCAAGGACTTATGAATCAAGTGAGTGCATTATATGTCTCCAACACATAAGACAAGACCTGCAAGCAGCCCTAGATCCAGGATTTGGCTGTGGAGGGGGGGGGGGGGGGGGTACAGGAGGGGCGGCACATTGACAATGAATGCATGCGAAGCCAGGGGCGGATCAGGATATTCCAAAAGGGGGTGTTTTTGACCCGCGATATGAAAAGGGGGGGGGGGGGGCGTAGGGCTGCTTGCCGTACGATGATTTACAAGTTTGTGTGCGTGATAGTGCGTGGGGGTGGAGCAGGGGGTGGCAATTGGTGCCAGAGGGGCGGCATTTCATATGAATAGGGGGGGGGGGGGGGTGGGGGCGGCTGCCCCTCCCAAGCGTATGGTGGATCCGGTGCTGCCTGCAAGTGCTTTGTGTGTGTGTGTGTGTGTGTGTGTGTGTGTGTGTGTGTGTGTGTGTGTGTGTTTTTAATTTCTTATCTCACAATTTATCTGCTTATATACAATGATATACTTTTAAGAAATGAATGTTTTATTTTAAGGTTCCAATGCTGTTGGCTAGTTATGAGATAGGGTAATACAGTAAATTAAAGACGATATGTTTGATTCTAAAACACTGTTATTGCATTATGTGACAGAACAACACAACAATCATGTACATCATCATAAAAGCCTAATGAAGAGCTCCTTATTAAGAATCACATTCAATAGTAAATGTATCATGCACTCCGAATCTGGATGTCTGACAAATATTGCTCAATTAGAATTGTCAAAATTTAGCTGCATATTGTTAGTGACACATCTATAGTTATAAATCTGAAACCGTGCAAAGATTTATGTTTTGAGTGAGGTATTCATCACATTGCTTCAATAACAACAGGGCAAAGTATGTTGTGTGCACATGTAATAATACATGCAGTGGATTATTACCACTAGAAGTCATCCTCCATGTATTGATGAAAAAGGGAGTGACATAATTATGCTCATGTGTGCTTTACACGTAAAGTTAGGGAAGTATTTTATCAAGGTGCACTTACAGTATTGTAGGAAACTAAAACACATTCCAGGCAGAATGATAAATTGTACATTCAAAAGTCATTGTTAGTCATTTTATTTTATTACAAATAATCATGCTGCCTAAATCTGGGGCATAAAACTGGTCATTCAGGAGATAGCACTCTACAGATCATAGCATTGTGTTACAAGACTAATTATGTTTTTGCAGAAATGCTTATGTATTTTTATATGACAAATTGTTCAATCTAAGGCTGTCAATACTGTGGTAGTTAAACATAAACTTCTCTGCTCCTGCTTAGATCGTTGAGTAGAAGGTATTTAACACACCAAAGTACTTTGCGCAAAAATGACATGCATTATTTGGGGCAGTAATCTAGCTAGGTGTGTTAAGGAGCAGAAATTCAAAGGATTAGTTGTGTTAAAAATTTTTATTCAGTTATTGAGTGACACTAAAAAGTGTTCATTATACAGTTCCATCATCACTTCGGTACTTTGTATTTTTTAAGTAAGTGTATTATACATCTCCAATACATAAGGCTAAGACCAACAAGTGCTGCCTTGTTCTGTTGTGCCAGCATAAGTTTTATTGGTTTGGACATCTAAAATGTCTCTATTTAAATATGATATACATTTTAAAAACAAGAGTATTATCCTGATACTGCTGCTTTGAATGATATGTTTGAATGATAATGTTCCTTGGATGAACAACCAAAATTTATTTATCATTAAGCATCATCTGTTTTGTGAGCCACATATCTTACACGTCTTACAACATTATGAGAAAAAAAAGGCTTTTGACTACATTACTGCAATCAGGAATCTATCCATATGAAAGACATAGTTATAATACATTAACCTTTAAGGCTAGTTGAGTTTTCACTGATCTGATAATTAATTGTCTGTTAATTTTATTGACTAGAATTTGTATTAATAGTAACTGATTGTGTAACTCTATTTTGTAGGTCAAGGTTCTCTTATGAAACTGTAGCAGGCTAAGAGACATCCCAGGTAGCATGATAACGGCAATTTGTACATACAACGTCATTTATTTTGTTGCAATCTTGCTGTAGAGCATTGAAGTTTTATTCGCTTGCCCTTTTGGACATATTATTCTACAGATCATATTGTTGTGTTAAAAGACAAAGTGTGGATTTGCAGCACCTCTTCTGTGTACTTTGCTCTCAACAGACCTAAATTCAAAGCATGTGTAACTTTACATGATAAATTGCTGACCTAAAGCTGTTCAGGCTGTGGTAGTATCTATCATACATTATTTGTGGTAGTAGTCATGCTAGGTGTTTGAAGGAGTGGAAAGGGAGTGGATTGTTAGACATTAGGTGAATGTATGAATGACTGTGTCTATTATACAGTTCCATCATCACCTCTGAACTTTTTTGTGTCTACTGTTCCTGGCTCACCTTACCAACTGTCTGCTATGTGGTCTCCACCCATACCAAAGAATGGCATCATCACTGCATACACTGTGTACTGTAACACCTCTGCCAGTCAGGCATATCCTGAACAGATGATTGGACCAAATATAGCCTTTGTTAGAACTGTAGTCAATGGAACAAAATTGACTGCTACATTCTCTGGACTTAACCCATACACCAACTATGACTGCTATGTTACTGCTAACACATCTGTGGGGGAAGGAAGCTTCTCAAATATAGCTATTGCAAGGACTGGTGAATCAGGTGAGTGCATTGTTCAAACACACATAGCTAAGACCTCTGAGTTATTTTTTCATGTTGTAGTTAGTGTAATATGTTCTATACATTGTCAAGTAAAGAAAAATATTCTCTAACAAGAAGTTTGGTGCAATATAGGAACTGAATGCACTGGTGGTGGAAAAAGGAAGAGAGAATGGTTTTGGGAAAAGAAAAATGAGACAAAAACCTACATGTTTGGTTCTATTTTTTTGCCTCATTTTCCTTTCCCCTATAATTTGTTCCCTTCCCTGTTACTCCACCTTTTCCTTCAGTAATTCCTATCTTTCTCGTCAGGGATTGTTTTTCTTTACTTTTTCCCCCATGATCAATGAAACAATGAGCATGTATGTTCCTTCGTCTATCTCCTCATCCCCCTCTTCCACTTCAAGGTCACCCTGTTATACAATTTGTAAATCATCGTAGGATTCCTCTAATTTGAGTGAGTAGTTCATATCATTAAATACATTGCTCACAAAGCGTTAAATACAAGCCATTGTCTAATCCAAAGACTCACATGCATAATTACGAATGTTGTCCCAGCATTACAAACAGCATATTTAACCCTCTGCTTATTGCAACCTAGCATCACTATGCTTTGCAGTTTTTAAAAACTCAAATGATTGGTATATTAGATCATCTCGTTTGACACCATAGCTATTGCATACAGTGCTGGTTTCTATTCGTAATGAGCGCATGCTTTTGCTTTGAGAAGAACATTGAGAACAATGAGTATGAGTGTGAGCATGGTACGATTCATATATAACTCCTCATTCATGGTTAAACATGATTCCCAAACATACACATCTCATTGGACCCTTTTAAAAATTGATTAGTGTTCATGTTCTAATAGTGGGAATAGTAATTTCACTCATAGTCCAACAATTTTAATATTTGTAGGCATCTATGCATGTAAATTTTAATTTTTTACATAATTTGATTACAAAAGAGATCCTGAGATCTGTCAAAGTACTAAATGAGAATTCTAGCACCAAACAGGTCATCTTTATATATTTGAATCACTCAGTTCAATGCTTGTAATATCACCAAGAGCATGATGCCAGAAATGAAGCCTGTAATGTGAAAGTAGTTAGACAGGTTTCACCTCTTCTTCACTGTTTTTAAGATCATCCGCCAGAGTAGTCTGAGTTGTACACCATCAGTCGGGTCCCCAGCCTTGCTGTCAACGAAGAATGTTTACAATCATTGCTAGAGTGGTCATGACTACATGTAGTTTAAATTGGTTCATGATGCTTGTATGGTAAGCTCCAATTAAGTTGCGGCACATGAGACAAAACAGGATTTTGAATAATTTAATAATCAAGTTTGGTGCAGGTGTCCAAAAAGACATGAGAAACTAACAATCATTTTGCATGGCCTTAGTGTTAGGGTCAGCACCCTATTCTGGGGTCTATCAGTTCAGAGAGACTGGAGTACAACAGGGAGAGTGCCCCCTTCTCTTCTGCCTAATGTTTAGGAGTGTAAAAGGCTGGGAATGAGGGTTTGATAGTTAGGGTTATGCTCTTCATACTGATCGTGAAGGGTCAACTGACTCATGTCAGATCGACCTTTCACCCGCAATCCGAATCTGCACTCTAACTGCACCTATCCCTACATCTCGACACTCTTCATTGAAATGGGTGGCGCCTTCCTCACCATCTTGGGCGCCTTGGATGCTATCTTGTTAGCCATCCATGCCGTACTTGATACTTCAACCCCGTAGTGTTGTAGAAAGGAGTGTTAGCTATCAAGTTGCTTTTTTCATGCCCAGTACATGAATGATGGCACAGATGTTCCACCATCTGTGTTCTTTCCATCATACAAGGTCCCCCACTGGGTCTCTTTGTAAACATGGCAAAGTGTGACGTTTTCAACCCCAAAGACATCAATGAGTTCCCTTCAGCTATAAAAAGATCAATTCTATAAAGCAGGTGGGTTCCATGGACTCTAGAGTAGCATTGCTCTTGTTTCACCGGTGTGGTGGTTTCGTTCACGTTCAAGATCAGCCCCACCCCCTCCCCCCTCCCCCATCATGAATGTCTTTGATGCTGATGTATGTCACTGCTTTACAGAAAATGCAGCCATTGATACCCCATGGTCCGCCTGATAGCAAGCACAACTAAGTCTGGCCTTGGACTTAGCCAGATTTCTCAGCATTCCACAACTGAGTACTTATATATCCTCACTAGGTTCCTCAGGCTTAAGCTCTTCCATCAGCAACACATTCACAAGATGCAATTGGTCGTTATAACAGTCTTGTTCATCAACCAGATGCTCTCAATGTTAATTCTTTTTTTGAAAAATGTGTGTTCTCAGTGGACACTATCTGGAAAAATATAGAAGTGCATCAGTTATCCATACTGCCCGTCACATACCCTGGACCTACATAACCATCATGATCTTACCTGTAAGTATAGGGGTGATGCTGTCAACTGGCACAACCGATTGAGAGACATGCATCCTATTGGAGTAATGTCATAGTGCATGCCTACGCCCCAAGCTGGAAGGTGACGAGCTTGAGGGTAGGATCAGTGGCACAGGCAGTCAAAAGGCATGAGCACCCAAGCAAGTGATGTAAAATGCCAAGAACTTGGATGGGCATGCATCCCATTGGAAATTGAAGCGTATTGTTGTTGGGGCACAGTGGCTAGGCGATGCTTGTCTCGGATAACAATTAACCTTGCAGTGAGATTGGGCTGGTTTTGTATGGTAGGCTCAGCCTGGCTCTCAATAGAGCTAATGCCATTTTTTGTTTTTGATATTTAGTTGCATTGTACACAATACATGACTCAGTAGCCTCTGGCTATGCTCATGTGTGTTGCATAAAATCATTCCATGTTGCAGTGTTTCCATATCTAGTACATGGCTATGAAAATTAATCTTGCCAGTGAGTCATAAACAGAACAACAATCTAATTGTCCACAATAATTCATCTTAGACATTTGCAGCAATTACAATGTGTGCACAGCAGTGGACATGTATCAAGTATAAGGCTGGTAGTCTCTTATTTAATCATCTTCCAATCCCAATGCTAAAACACCCAAGCTTAATCATTTTGAACGGCTTTTATTTAAACCATGAAGTTATAGAATTGTACTATACATTACTGAGTCACCTTCTATTTACAGCTCCATCATCACCATTGCAGTTCTCTCTGTCCCCTCTTCCTGGATCGCCATACCAACTGTTTGCATTTTGGTCCCAACCATTAACAAAGAATGGCATCATCACTGCATACACTGTGTACTGTAACACCTCTGCCAGTCAGGCATATCCTGAACAGATGAACGGCCCAAACGTGGCCACTGTCAGATCTGTTCTAAGTGGAACAACACTGGTTGCTACAATCTCTGGATTCATCGCATACACTAAATATGAGTGCTACGTGGCTGCTAACACATCTGTTGGAGGAGGAAACTATTCAAATGTAGCCACTGCAAGGACTGATGAAGCAGGTGAGATAATAATAATAATAATCAAAGCTGTGTGTCAGATTACACCGATTCTACAACCAAAACTCCTATTTTCAATGATATGTACTTATTCAGAACTCATAATGGGAAATGATTTACCATTAAACTTAATTAATCAAAATATGTGTAGAGTTACAGAATTCAACCATATTAACCTATTAGAGGACTAAATTACTCAAGTTGGTAGAGGAAATGGATCCAAGGTACATCCTAACCCTCTAGATTTTTTTCTTCCTGCATAATAAATATAGTTTGATAGCTTCTGTTTAAGTGTGATATATATTCACTAATAATCTACCTCAATAAATAAGCCTCTGTGCATTAATATCATTACATTTGCAGCTGCATGTACAATTTAATGCAATAATTAATTTGCCATAAACAATATTTGGTGTGATGCAAAGAACTTTCTCGTGGTTACTAATATTGAATCTTTTGAAATATTGTGAACTGCAAATAATACAAAAATCAATACTAATATTTAGACAGCCACCAAGAAATATATTTTCTGGTTCTCCACCGCACACACACACACCTCTGCAACATACTTTTACATGCATGCCATATCATGAAATATTTGCTGATCAGCATCTTTCAATTTCATTTGCATGTTGTTCCGCCAGGTTAATATGACACTTCTTTATGCCTGCTAGTGACTTTGTAATAGCAGAGCTCACTAGTCCAATATAATGCACTATATGTTTGCTTTAACCCAAGTAATTGTATTCATTAAGCTTAGATCATGCAGAACAAAGTTGAACTTGTCACCATTTATCAACAGTTCCTTCATCCCCACTGGACTTTGCTATGACTGCTGATCCACGGTCACCTAACCAACTGTTCACTCAGTGGTCTCCACCCATACCAAAGAATGGCATCATCACTGCATACACCGTGTACTGTAACGCCTCTGCCAGTCAAGCATATCCTGAACAGGTGATTAGACCAAATCTCAATATCAGGTCTGTAGTGAACGGAATAACACTGGCTGCTACAATCATTGGGCTTGACCCATACACCAACTATGACTGCTATGTTACGGCTAACACATCAAATGGAGAAGGAACGCCATCACAGATTGTCACACATCAAACCGCTGCATCAGGTAGATATAAAGATATGTTGAGTTCATATCATGAACACCTTGATTCATGCTTTATTTTGCACAGTCAAATCAACGTTTGCAATTTACTCAGACATTAGTGGCATTGTAATCTTAAATACCAGATTGAGTTGCTAACATGCAACAGTTTACAGCATGATTGCTCCTAGTGATACCAATTATTTCATGCCTCCAATAGAAACACTACAAATGACTTGTTGATCGGTTCAAGAATGCACAAACAAAACGTTGCAATCATTGAAAGGGGGAAAAATGGAATGTGTTAGAATAATAATTGCAACTGTACTTTCGAATACTTTACTAATTTATCTTTGCACAGCTCCATCATCACCATTTAATTTTTCTGTTTCCACTGTTCCTGGCTCACCTTACCAACTGTCTGCTCTGTGGTCTCCACCCATACCAAAGAATGGCATCATCACTGCATACACTGTGTACTGTAACACCTCTGCCAGTCAGGCATATCCTGAACAGATGATTGGACCAAACCTGGCCACTGTCAGATCTGTAGTGAATGGGACAACACTGGCTGCTACAATCACTGGACTCAACCCATACACCAACTATGACTGCTATGTGACTGCTAACACTTCTGTTGGGACAGGAATGAAATCGAAAATACATTCTAACACCACTGATGAATCATGTAAGTAATATTGTATGCCACAGTGCAATGAAATTACTACAAGGCAAGTGTGAATGTAAGGTGTATGTTACTTAGAGCATTAAATCAATCAGATAACATTTGATTTCTATCCTACACTAGTACCAGGACCAGTAACTGTTCTGAAACAAATAAGCAATGCTTTCACAACTGTTACATTAATGTGGCTTCGTCCTGCTGCCCCCAATGGTGTAATTACAATGTATCAAGTATTACTGGGGTCAGAGGTCATCACCAATTCCTCTGCCACACAAATTGTATTGTCTGGACTTATATTTGCAACTAACTACAATATCAGTGTTGTTGCGCTTACTGTAAAGGGAAGGGGACAACCAACTTACCTTGAAGCAAATACTGCCTCAATTCGTGAGTCTATAATCCTCCTACTGACTAATGGCCAGTTATCTCATTGTGTGTGTTCTTCCATTAGCTGAAGTAGCCATCACCTTACTTCAACCTGTCTCCAATACTGCTGTCAGGTTATATTGGAATAGTACAGGAGTCCCTCGTGATACCACAATTGTAATTGGATATCTGGTGAAGTTCCGTTCTAAATTAAGTGTAAAGCGGCAGACAGGTGGTGTTCAGTCCCAGGAATTCCCCTCAAATGCCACAAGTGGAATAATCAGTAGTCTGGAACCTAGCTACACTTATTATGAATTTAGTGTACAGGCTATTGTGAATATATCTGGACAGTCATCTGTAAACCCATTTGTGATGTTTACATCTTCATCTAGCCTCAATGTGCTTACTTCAGGTTAGTTAGCTATATCAGATACCAGTATCGTGCATTTCATTTGCACTGTACTATATGACAATAAAATATTTGCTCCATAGCTCCAATGGATCAGACATCCTCCCATACAACCATCACAGCCCTTGTAGTTTCTTTGGCCATCTTGGTTGTGGTACTCCTTATTCTGATTGTGGTTGCTGTCATAGTAACTGTTTTGGTTATGAGGAAAAAGCGGTAAATATTAATAGTGGCACTTTAATTTGTATGCAGTCATTTTCTTTTATATACATGCGTGTCTGAGATTTAGATTTAACTATAATTTAATCTCCATGCCATCTTTCATAGACGTGGACTGCAATATCCAATCAACATAAAACATTCCAGCAACATTATTGCTGAGACGAATACCAGCAATGTGATCGTAAACAGGTAAACGAAACCTTTTGCACTCCCCCCTTAGAATCATTGTTTACAGAAATTCAATTGCGATGAACCCGATTACTCATAACGGTGAAAATACTCCATTTAGTTGTGAAAGCCTCAATATTTCTATTGCTGTGAAGTTACTAAGTGATTTGACTTCGACAGAATTATTTAAAAACTGCTTTATGGGAATGTCCTATATCATGTTTGTGCTGTTAGGATCAGAACTTTGCTACTGCAACGTTCTACATCGGAACCTACGCGAGTAGGTTCCATATAGGAATCCTGCAGTATCTTGAATGTCATTAAAAACCGCGACCCGCGTATAACTCGCGTACCAAGAAACGGATAGTTTAGCTCTTTGTTGCTATCGAACCAGAAGGCAAAGACGGTGATTTTAATGTTCTGTTCCAGTCTTCAAACTGTTTGCTTTAAGAGAACAAAAAAAGCTTATGTTTTCCTCGTCCCCACGCCAATTTTTCTCCGTTGTCGTCGTCGTCGTCTTCTCGGGTGAGTATAACTCCGGATAGGAATGGTTTTAAAGTGCGCAATTTATACCAATCGCTTTAGAATCTTCTGAAAGGACATCTTCAGGTATCAGATATATAAATAAAACTGATATACGTAATCATTACGTAATATGGAGTGCTATATTTAACCGTTCCCATAGCGACAAAAAATTTAGGAAACAAGTAATAAAAACATTCTCTATACGAGAAGGTTGGTGGTATATAGGAATCAAAGGTGATGGTGGTGTAATAAGCAAGGGAACAAGGTTCTGATTGAAAAGGTAAAATGAAATAGACCTATATTAGCAAGCACATTTATATATGACAACATGATGCTAATATAGGTCTATTTCATCTTTCCTTTTCAATCAGAAACCTTGTTCCCTTGCTTTTTACACCACCATCACCTTTGATTCCTATATACCACCAACCTTCTTGTATAGAGAATGTTTTTATTACTTGTACATGTATGGTTGGTGTGGTAAAATGAAGTCATTAGAAAACATTGCTTGCCCCTAGAGGGGCAACAGAGAATCAGATGGCTACCCGTTTTGTCTTTAGAATACAGATACTTCTCTACATGTAATTATAGCAAAAGAACAACAGCCTTAGAGGTGATCACGATCATGAGAGTTTTATTATACTTTAAATATGCTGATCACTACAATATTAGTGGTAGTGAACTTAGTACATATATGAGACACAGAAGTGGGTGATGAATTGAAAGCAGCAAAAAGTAAAAATACTAATGTAGTTGCAGAGTGATGGCTGACCATCAAAATTCCTGTTCTGTAATTTTTTTATGTTACTCTTACAGCTAAATAACTGATACAAGTCATTTATATGTACGGGACAAGTTCACATTTATTGAAGTATAATATGAAGGATGATATTAATATACCCAAGCAACACAATTTTGAAAGCCTAATGTAGTGTTACATAATTTTTCCATTCACATCACTCAGTACATAGGCCATGGGCATTCTATACATGTTGCCTATTCAGTTCTGCTGAATACTTCACTTGGATGCAGCCCGGGCATGTGGCAGCTTGGGGAGGGTCCTCCTGTCACTCAAGGGAGGTCAAACACCAGGTATTGTATGTAAAGTGCCTGCAGCTCAGTTGTGAAGCAGCTGTTCTCAATGCAGAGACCAAAAGTATAGAGAGAGGCAGTCAAATCATACATTGTACACATAGGTACCCACTGATCATACTACACATCTTTACCTAGTTTAAGCATGCAGACAACTTCTATGAATAGATAGCTGGTTACAAAACACATACAATTTGATATGATTTATTGTGTGCAAGTACTGGTATGGGTATAAGGCTTGAAACCGGTTGTGCCAGAGTTCTAGTTAACTCCTGAGGGTAACGACCACTGCGCCACAGCATATAGTATGCAGAGTTGTGCAGAGTCTGCATACCAACCATATGCAGGTGAGTATTGTTGAAGTGTTCATATGCAGACGTCTGCATATGAGCACTTCAATGATACCCGTCTGCATACGGTTGATATGCAAACTCTTCACAGCTCTGCATACTAAATGCTGTGTCACAGTGGACCATTGTATGTACCATACGGAGAGGACCTCAGGGACAGAAATAAAGTGTGCCATAGAGAAATGGTGTGGTAGGATTTGCAGCAAATAGTAAATTTGTATCATTATGGTGATTCAAACGAATACCTTTTTATTTCATGTAGCAATACGGCATTTTCTCGTGAACTGTCCCTTGTTGCAATGAATTCTATACAGGGATTTTTTTAAAAATACATGGTGTTGTAATCATATTGAGTACAGTATAAATGTGTGTCACCTCTGGTACAATACAATGACCCTTTGATCTAGAAGAATAATAAAAATCCTGCCTTTCTAATAGATACTATAGTGTGTCTTTTGATGTGTTTTCTAACAATTCAGAACTAACTAGTGGGCATTCAACACTGCATGTGCATTATTTGTGATTCAAAAGTGTAATATCTATTTTCATTGAATAAAGTAATATTACATTACTTTATTAGTCATTACTTTGTTACTCCTTATTGTGGTCAATATAGGCCTGAAGAGTCTGAAACTGTTGTCCCAGAAGACTCTGTGACTCTGGGAACGACGACAAAACTTGTACGTACTTTAAGTCAAAAAGGAAAGCACATGGTTGAAGTGGAAGTGGTGAAAATGAAGTTTGATGATGCAGGACCTGGATATGATGATTCACACCTTACTTCTTCTGAAGAAATAAATGCACCGGGTGGATCGGTTGGATGGCTTAAACGTACCTTCTCGAAGCAAAAACGTAACATGGATGACGTGGCTGAGCTCAAGGGAGGTGGCATTGTCCTGCAAAACCCAAGCGAAAACAATAGTCAATCGGAGAGCGGTGTTTGAAATGTTTGTTGTTAACCCCAAGATATTATAATAGTATACATACTTCCATGTAGTCAATTTGAAATAGATTCGCCATTTAAACAGATATCCTTCTTATGTGTGTTTTTTTGCTATGCATGCTCCTTATTAAATTTTTTTTTTGCATACAGTTTATTTGGGAGTGCTGACTTTCTATGATTACTTCATAATTTGTCTCGCTTCCGCGTGATCCTATTATTACCTTGTCCAGTCTTTTCTCCTGATGACCCACTTTCTCTTTTCACGCAGGTTCAGTTTTCATATTTTTAAGAGTTGTATATTATTACTCTAATCCTTTCAGGCTCTGCTCGATAGTTTTCACGTTGAGAGGCCCGCTTCTTTTCAGGCTCTGCTTTGTAGTTCCGCTCCGGCTGAATCTAATACGTCGTCTCTAGTTTTGAGGTACTATGCTCGTCGTTTGGCTTTCTTCTTTTCCTGACGTGAAGGCATTTTGAAAAAAAAAAAAAACATTTTGAAAAAAAAAAAAAACAACTTCACTAAGTTACAAAGAGCGTCAAACTTACAACGATCGAATAACAAGAATGATTATAGTACGCACGTGCACGTTATTAAATACATGTAGTGCAAAACCGGATGCCACAGTTAATTACCACTACGTGTAGTGCCCAGACCGTACACATTTGATTACATCATGTATACTGCTAGTACTTCGTATAAAGGGCGAAGTATGACCTATCCGAGTCGTGTCAGTGCAGTAAGCTTAACTATACATGATTTGCTAACACAACCACCGATATATGTCATGTAGCCTCGAGACGTTTTGACCACAGAAGCGAGAATGCCAACGAATTCTGAAGCCATTGGTGTGATTTTCATTTCTTAAAAGTGTTCCTATCCCGAGTTATGCGTGGTCAAGAACAAGAACAAGAAGAACTAGAAATACGTGGGAGTGGGTACGAGTTTCGAAAATTGTTTTGTTCTCTACAACCACGCAGTTTTGTGACATCAAACAAACACGAAACTGCTTGTTGCCTTCTTGTACGACGACGATAACAAGGTAAGCCATCCGCTCGTCGGGAGTCTTGTTAGAAGCGGGTCGCGTTTTTTAACGACATTCATAATCGGGGTCATATCCTATATGAGAGTTACTATAATTGGGATACGCCTATGAAGTTGTTCGCCAACGCAATACGTATTAAATATGCTGCTATATCACACTTCTAACAGTTACACCGCCTTCAGATTGTTTCCTTCACACTGCTGGTACTAGAAGAAGTTGACGTGGATGAAGTGTAGCACTGTAACAGTATATGAATATCAACTCTGCATATATTCAAAGTGGGTGTGTGTGGCAGGTTGGGGATGCCATTGTAGATTGCTGTATGCTATAATGTAATGCTTTCATCTGATTGGACAGTGGAATGATTCCAAGAGTACTGAGGCAAAAAGGAAAGGATGAGAGTTTGAGGTGGAGGGAGAGGTGAGGGTGTGGGGTGAAGGGAAGTAAGGGTGTGTTCTTACTGGTGATCATTACAGGAGATATGGCTGACTGTAACCTCGCTCTTCACACATTTCTACTACACATGTTCACCATCATCACATACACAAGCTATTAGGATATCCTGTTTTCTGACTGTCAGATGTTACGTTCAAGCTGGAAGTGGGTTCTGAAGGGTCAGTGCATGTATGTGGTGCATGGTGGTGTGTGTGCATATGTGTGTGTTTTGCATGTGTATGATGGTGGCCTGGTAGGTCGTTCACATGAGCTATTGACATAGAGCCCTACGTGCAATGCAGTCCAACTTTGCACATGAGTGCAAAGCAATTTTGCAGTTCAGCTCAGAGCCCAAGGCTCAGATTGCAAGGCTAAAAATCCTCTATGTGATGGTAATATTGCTCTTCAGAAATGTAGTGCGTAATATCCTTTGGACATGTCTCTGCAAACAATTCTTACTCCTTGGGTGGTGTGGTGCTGAATAGAGTTTATGATGGGGAACCCAATGCCATCACTATGGGGTCATTCCCATAAGTTTGTTCAGCATTGGGGAACCAGCCTTAGTGTTGGGTTCCCCATTCTCGCATGTGCACAAGAGAATTGCCCCGTCTCCTGTTGTCTGTTTTGCTAATTGGACAATCCATCGTACTTTACACCATATATGCCTCGTAACAAAGAAGAGGCTGTATGTACACACCTACCCTGTGGCAACAAGGAACATTCACCAGATTGTCTAAATCTGCTTTAAAACTTCATGATCAAGATGGAGGGATGCAACAAGTGGGTCTTGCACAAAGTTTTTATTGGGGGCATTACTATGTGAGTGTGTGTATGTGTGGTAGTATGTGTGCTTATCTCTTATGATCAATTCTTATCCATTTACATTTTGCACACATTCTCAGCTCACTAATGCACATCATCGACACACAAATTCTTATTTCCATGCAGTCTCTGAGAGTGTTACAAGTTGTGTGCAGACATACCCAGAGACATGTGGCAGAGAAGCTTGCTTGCACCATTGGTGAACTTTGTGGTCATTGGGATAGGGTCATGTATGCACTGGTGCCATTGACTTGCATGCATGGTGGGAGTGGGGGTGTGGTCACCATGACAACCACTTTTTGTGGTAATTTAGTTGCAGCGGATTTTTTAAAACTCACATCTACCTCACTTCCAGCACATGGTGGCTGGTCTGGCTCACATGAAACAGTGGGCTGGTGTGGCTGGCTACCTTGCCACATAGAATTCAGGGGGACAGACAGAACTTAACTTTGACCTGAGTTTTAAAATTGGATACACATACTTGCATTGAATGCACAAATTTATGACATACAGGCAATACAGGCAATGGGAAAAGGAAAATATGGATAAACAGGACTTGTGATGGCACCAGTTTAGAAATAGGACAATCCAAGGGCAAGAAATGTGCACATAGGGGACCGACATAACACCCTCCCCCCCCCCGGGGGGGGGAGGGGGGGCAAACAGGGGTGCGGTAATAATCAGTTGAGACCTCCAGCTAGGGGGCCTTACCCCAACTGGGTTTTGTTCACATTTATTAATTCAAGCTACTAGCTTCGATCGCAATTTGCATTGGCTGCGTACTAGTACTATTAAACGTTACAGCAAGCAAAAGTAGCGGGAGATGTTTAACAAAATAGCTCAACATAATTGAGCTCCTTGTGTCCGTCTGTAACTGTAAAGCGCACGATATTCTAGCAAGCTCAGCTGTGCGATCGAGTATTATAATTAGTGATAATATCTGTGGCTACTATTACCTTGCCAAGCACAAAGAGCTGTCAGCTAATGTCGTGTGGGCCGAAGTGTGGCTAAGCACATGGAACGGTGTGGCGGCGGCTGCTATACTACTACGCACGCATAATCATGGCACTTAAGCTTGTAATATGCCCTCGTTCCCAGAGGGGAGTGTCCGGTGTCATCGCGTCGGTTCCATTCCACAGGGTCTGTGATCGTGAGAGGGAATAAACTGGAGAATTAAACAATGCCCGCACGAAGCATTTTTCAAAATTTCAATTTTTCAATTTTTAACTGAAATATTGAAAATTTGAAAAAACCTCGCTAGATCAATTATTCACGTAGTGAAAATTACAAATATCATCAAAAATCGGCAATTAGCTACAGTGCGTCAAAATTGCAAATTCCAATAAATTGAACAATTGTAATATTGAGTGGCGGTTTCTTACACGGACCCATCTAGATTTCTTACTTCCTGCATAATAAATACAGTTTGATAGGATCTGTTTAAGTGTGACATTTATTTAGGTGTCTTGTGACCACCAATGATCTGCCTCATTAAATATGCCTCTGTGCATTAATATCATTGCATTTGCAGCTACATGTACACTTTAATGCAATACTTTACACATAACCGCTACTTTTGATTAACAATATTTTGTGTGATATAAAGAACTTTCTCGTGGTTACAAAAATTGAATTGTTTGAAGTATTATTAGCTGCAAATACAAACATCAATACTAATATTTAGACAGCCACCAAGATATATTTTCTGGTTCTCCACCACACAAACCTCTGCAACACACTTTTACATGCATGTAGTACCCTCAAATACTTGCTGATCAGCATCTTTCAATTTTATTTTCATGTTGCTCCACCCTGTTAATATGGCACTTCTTTCTGCCTGCTAGTGACTTTGTAATTGCAGAGCTCTCTAGTGCAATATAATGCACTATATGTTTGCTTTAACCCAAGTAATTGTATTCCTGAAGTGTATACTATACAACTAGAAAATATTATTCCCTGTAGAACAAAATTGAACTTGTCACCATTTATCAACAGTTCCTTCTTCCCCAATGAACTTTGCTATGACCACTGATCCACGCTCACCTAACCAACTGCTCACTCAGTGGTCTGCACCAATACCAAAGAATGGCATCATCGCTGCATACACTGTGTACTGTAACGCCTCTGCCAGTCAGGCATATCCTGAACAGCTGATTGGACCAAATCTCAATATCAGGTCTGTAGTGAATGGAACAACACTGGCTGCCTCAGTCATTGGGCTTGACCCATACACCAACTATGACTGCTATATTACGGGTAACACATCAAATGGAGAAGGAACGCCATCACAGATTGTCACACATCAAACCACTGCATCAGGTAGATATAAAGATATGTTGGGTTCAGATTTGCAATTTACTCAGACATTAGTGGCATTGTAATCTTAAATACCAGATTGAGTTGCTAACATGCAACAGATTGCAGCATGATTGCTCCTAGTGAACCAGTATTTTCATGCCTTGGATAGAAACACTACAAAAAAATCATGAATGACTTGTTGATTGGTTCATGAATGCACAATCAAAATGTTGCAGTCATTGAACAACAATGGAATGTGTTAGAAGAATATGGATGCAACTGTACTTTCAAATACTTTACTAATTTATCTTTGCACAGCTCCATCATCACCTCTGAATTTTTCTGTTTCCACTGTTCCTGGCTCACCTTACCAACTGTCTGCTCTGTGGTCTCCACCCATACCAAAGAATGGCATCATCACTGCATACACTGTGTACTGTAACACCTCTGCCAGTCAGGCATATCCTGAACAGATGATTGGACCAAACCTGGCCACTGTCAGATCTGTAGTGAATGGGACAACACTGGCTGCTACAATCACTGGACTCAACCCATACACCAACTATGATTGCTATGTGACTGCTAACACTTCTGTTGGGACAGGAATGAAATCGAAAATACATTCTAACACCACTGATTAATCATGTAAGTAATATTGTATGCCAAAGTGCAATGAAATTACTACGAGGCAAGTGTGAATGTGAGGTGTATGTTACTTAGAGCATTAAATCAATCAGATAACATTTGATTTCTATCCTACACTAGTACCAGGACCAGTAACTGTTCTGAAACAAATAAGCAATGCTTTCACAACTGTTACATTAATGTGGCTTCGTCCTGCTGCCCCCAATGGTGTAATTACAATGTATCAGGTATTACTGGGGTCAGAGGTCTTCACCAACTCCTCTGCCACACAAGTAATATTGTCTGGACTTATATTTGCAACTAATTACAATATCAGTGTTGTTGCGCTTACTGTAAAGGGAAGCGGACAACCAACTTACTGCCTCAATTCGTGAGTCTATAATCATTCTATTGACTAATGACCAATTATCTCATTGGGTGTGTTCTTCCGTTAGCTGAAGTATCCTTCACCTTACTTCAACCTGTCTCCAATACTGCTGTCAGGTTATATTGGAATAGTACAGGTGTTCGTGATAACACAAGTGTAATTGGATATCTGGTGAAGTTCCGTTCTAAATTAAGTGTAAAGCGGCAGACAGGTGGTGTTCAGTCCCAGGTGTTCCCCTCAAATGCCACAAGTGGAATAATCAGCAGTCTGGAACCAAGCTACACTTATTATGAATTTAGTGTACAGGCTATTGTGAACATATCTGGACAGCCATCTGTAAACCCATCTGTGATGTTTACATCTTTATCTAACCTCAATGTGCTTACTTCAGGTTAGTTAGCTATATTTCATTTGTATTGTACTGTGATAATAGAATATTTGCTCCATAGCTCCAATGGATCAGACGTCCTCTCATACAACCATCACAGCCCTTGGAACTGCTCTGGCCATCTTGGTTGTGGTACTCCTTATTCTGATTGTGGTTGCTGTCATAGTAACTGTTTTGGTTATGAGGAAAAAGCGGTAAATATTAATAGCGGCATTTTAATTTGTATGTAGTCATATTCTTTTCTTTTATATACATGTGTGAGATTTCGATTTCACTATAATTTAATCTCCATGCCATCTTCCATAGATGTGGGCAGCAATATGCAATTAACATAAAACATTCCAGCAACATTATTGCTGAGTCGAAAACCAGCAATGTGATCATAAACAGGTAAACAAAACCTTTTGCCCTCCACCCTCTACCTATTAAAATCATTTTTTGCAGAAATTCAATTGCGATGAACCCAATTACACATAACACTGAAGGTGTCAGGTAATACTCTATTTAGTTGTGAAAGCCTCAATATTTCCATTGCTGTGAAGATACTAAGTGATTTGACTTTGACAGAATTTAGCTTTATGGGAATGTCTATCACTGCTGTTAGGATCAGAACCTTGCTATTGCAACGTTCCACATACATGTGTGGGTGATGTGGTAAATTGAAGTCATTTAAAAACATTGCTTGCCCGTAGAGGGGCAACAGAGAATCAGATGGCTACCCGTTTTTGTCTTAAGAATACAGATACTTCTCTACATGTAGTTGTAGCAAAGGAGCGACAGCCTTAGAGGTGATCACGATCACAAGAGTTTTATTATACCTTTAAATATGCTGATCACTACAATATTAGTGGTAGTGAACTTACTACATATGAAGTGGGTGATGGATTGAAAGCAGCAAAAAATAAAAATACTAATGTAGTTGTAGAGTGATGGCACCATAAAAATTCCTGTTCTGTAATTAAATACAAAGTCTTTTTATGTACCGCAAAATATGCTATACTGATATAAGTCATTTATATGTACCGGACAATTTAACATATTATGAAGGATGATATTAATATACTAAAGCAACACAATTTTTGAAACAATAATGTATTGTTACATAATTTATCCATGCACATCACTCAGTACATAGGCCATGGGCCTTCTCTACATGTTGCTTATTCTGTTTTGCTGAATACTTCACTTGGATACAGCCCGGGCATGTGGCAGCTGGGGGACTGTCCCCTTGTCGCAATGAATTCTATACAGGGATAATTTTCTTGGGGAAAAAATCATGGTGTTGTAATTATATTGAGTACAGTATATATGTGTGTTCCCTCTGGTACAATACAATGACCCTTTGAACTAGAAGAATTATAAAAATCTAGGGGCTCAGATTTTTTACAAAAACGAGCCAAGATTCATTGCATGAGTTTACCTGACCGCCTTTCTAATAGATACTAGTGTGTCTTTTGATGTGTTTTCTAACAATTCAGAACTAACTAGTGGGCATTCAACACTGCATGTGCATTATTTGTGATTCAAATTGTAATATCTATTTTCATTGAATAAAGTAATATTACATTACTTTATTACTCATTACTTTGTTACTCCTTATTATGGTCCTGAAGAGTCTGAAACTGTTGTCCCAGAAGACGCTGTGACTCTGGGAACGACGACAAAACTTGTATGTACTTTAAGTAAAAAAGGAAAGCACATGGTTGAAGTGGAAGTGGTGAAAATGAAGTTTGATGATGCAGGACCTGGATATGATGATTCACACCTTACTTCTTCTGAAGAAATAATTACACTGGGTGGATCGGTTGGATGGCTTAAACGTACCTTCTCGAAGCAAAAATGTAACATGGATGACGTGGCTGAGCTCAAGGGAGGTGGCATTGTCCTGAAAAACCCAAGCGAAGACAGTAGTCAATCGGAGAGCGGTGTTTGATATGTTGGTTGTTAACCCCACAAAAATTATATTAGTGTACATACTTCCACGTATAATCAATTTGAAATAGATTCACCATTTAACCAGATATCCATCTTGTGTGTATTTTTTTGCTATGCATGCTCCTTATTAAATTTTTTGCATACAGTTTAATTGGGAGTGCTGACTTTCTACGATCACTTCATAATTTGTCTCGCTTCCGTTCCTATTATTACCTTGTCCAATCTTTTCTCCTGTAAGTTTGATATCCCACTTTCTTGGTTCAGTTTTCATATATTTAAGAGTTACAAAATACACAAAAACATGACCAAAACTAAATAACAATTATTATTAAGTACAACGAAACTACTTATAGCAAGTTAGGAGGGTGGAAGCTTCCTGGCCAGGATGGCTCTAGCAATGGACCGAACCAGGATCCTTTTGGTCACCATGCTGTGACCTGCAGGCATGGGGGGGATGTGGTCACACGCCATAATCGTCTACGAGATGAGGTATTTGACCTTTGTCGTCATGCCCACCTAAGTGTGAGTGTGGAGAGAGGTCATGGCTGTACCAGAGACCTTGCCCACACCAGACCTGCTGACATCCTCATTGCTGGCTGGGACAGAGGCAAACCTGCAGCACTAGACCTGACCATTACCTCACCACTCTGCTCTGTCATCTTGGGTGAATCATGTCACCAGGCTGGTGCGGCAGCCCTGGCAGCAGAGACCCGCAAGCCCCACTCCAATGGACCCAAGTGCCAAGAGTTGGGCTGGTCCTGCATCCCATTGGCAGTGGAGACTTATGGCAATTGGGGCAAGCAGGCACATGATACCTTCTCCAGGCTGGCATCCTTCCAAGCCATTCACCAGTCTTCCCCCAAGGCAGTAGTTGTGGCTGAAATTTATGGCCGGTTGAATGTGGTCCTGGTTTGGTCCATTGCTAGAGCCATCCTGGCCAGGGAGCTTCCACCCTCCTAACTTGCTATTAGTAGTTTAGTTGTACTTAATAATAATTGTTATCTAGTTTTGGTCATGTTTTTAAGAGTTTATCGGAAGTTTCGTTAGAAACTTCCATATAGGATTTGACCCCGACTATGAATGTCATTAAAAAAACGCGACCCGTCTGTATTAGTAACAACACTCCCGACGATCGGATCGTGTAGCTTGTTTTAGCAATCGATCTAGAAGTCAAAAATGAGTAGTTTCGTTTTTGTTTCATGTCGCTGAACCGCGTGGTTGTTGAGAACAAGAGTGTACTGCCCGTCCTCGTACCCAGTCTCGGAACAAGGGGCGGGTCGTCTTCTTCTTCTTGGCAACGCATAACTCAGGACAGGAACATTTCTAAGCGATGAAAATTTCACCAATAGCTTCAGAATCGGCTGGAGGACTCGCTTTTATATAATATAATACTTTGATAAACAATCGACTATCAGCCTCCTATGTCTTGTTAGTCTCGTACCCAGACCGTCTATGACGTAAGCGATTATCGCTGTAAACAGTATAATCACTACGTCCATACGTAGTGTTTACAGCGATAATCGCTTACGTCATAGACGGTCTGGGTACGAGACTAATGTCTTGTATAATGGTGCCTCTGACTGCAGGTCTCGTGCCAGGTTACTGGCTGCAGCCACTAAAGAGTCTGGGGCCTGGTTGCATGCCCTCCCTGTCTCTTCCCTAGGCCTGCGAATGGATGATCACACAACCAGGATAGCTGTTGGTCTTCGTCTGGGTACGCCACTTTGTCAACCCCACATCTGCCACCACTGTGGAGGTCATGTTGATGCCCTCGCTACTTATGGGCTCAGCTGCATTAAAAGTCAGGGTCGTTTTTCAAGGCATGTTGCTATCAATGCCATTATACATAGGTCACTGGCAGCAATAAACGTACCATCAACACTTGAGCCCATTGGCCTATGCAGATCAGATGGCAAGCGACCTGATGGTTGTTCCATTGCCCCATGGAAGTCTGGCCAGTGTCTTGTTTGGGACTTTACTTGTGTGGACACCTTTGCAGCCTCATACATGTCTGATGCCACAAGGGAAGCTAGAGCTGTAGCCACAGCTGCTGAAGCCAGGAAGAAGGAGAAGTATGCTCTGCTGTCCAAATCTCACCATTTTGTCCCAGTAGCAATAGAGACCTCAGGTGCCCTTGGCCCTGATGCTCTCAGTTTGCTCACGGATATCAGCAGGCGTCAGCAGAGCATCACTCATGACCACCAGTCTCTCCCTTTCCTTCTGCAAAGAGTGTCCATTGCACTCCAGCAGGGCAATGCTGCCTCTGTAATGGGCACCACAAGTAGTGTGTAATTTATATAGAGTGTGTAATTAATATAGTGCATGCCTCTGTAATGTATTAGATTTACATTGATGTTACTATGGTTGTACACTTCCGCATATCTTTGTACACTTCCGCATATCCCCCCTTGTATAATTAAATGGGTATGAAAAAAAATAAAGAAAACAAGTAAATAAAAACATTCTCTACGAGAAAGTTGGTGGGATATAGGATTTGATTATGACATTGGTGGTGTAAAAAGCAAGGAAACAAGGTCTTATCAGAAGGGAAAATGTCATAGTCCTATATTTAGCACACAAACAACACATGCCCTAGAAATGTGCTAAATATAGGACTATGACATTTTCCCTTCTGATAAGACCTTGTTTCCTTGCTTTTTACACCACCAATGTCATAATCAAATCCTATATCCCACCAACTTTCTCGTAGAGAATGTTTTTATTTACTTGTATTATTATTACTCCCAAGTTGTAGTTGTGTGATGAGTACAGTGAGGATATGTTTCTACATTGCTGGATGTTTCATAACTAAAGTCCTAAAAGAATAATAAAAGTTTAATGTTTTGCAAACTGCTTTAACTTTAAGAGAACAAGTTTTTTTCTCGTCCCCAGGCCAATTCTTCACCGTCATCATCGTCTTTTTCTAATTCTTCTCGGGTGAGTACAACTCGGGATAGGAATGGATTTAAAGCGCGCAAATTATACTAATCGCTTTAGAATCTATATGAATAAAGCAAATAACCATTACGTTATATGGAGTGCTATATTTAACCGTTCCCATGGCGACATTCACGTATATTTAGAATTGTGTTTTCATTTTGATCCCAGTTTTGTTCACCACTTTTGGCTAGCGAAGTTGTTTTTTTTTTTTTTTCAAAATGCCTTCACGTCAACAAAAGAGGAGAGCTAAAAGACGAGAGGAATACCTCCAAAATCGAGACGACGAGTTAGAGTCCTCCCGCGTTCGATACAATGCTGATCCTGAACAAAAGCAGGCGTCTGCTAGTGACAGCTGGGTCATTCTATATGGACTCAACACACAGATGTCTCATTTTTGAAACAGTTTTCGATATGAGTGCAGGCTATTAACCCCGTGTACATTAAAGTATATGTATTAATGATAGATCGTCACCTACGCGTAGTGCGTTAAATGAAAGTTAGCCATTATTTGGTTAACTGCGGTTAATGGTTTATGTGTCTGCGCATGCGCAACCGTCGGTAGTCGTGAACCGAGTTACGCAAGCACGCGGTGCGGTCCTTACAGCTTCAGTAATTTATATAAATACGGAATGCGAATTGCGTTGTCCATTATATAAATAAAAACATTCTCTACGAGAAAGTTGGTGGGATATAGGATTTGATTATGACATTGGTGGTGTAAAAAGCAAGGAAACAAGGTCTTATCAGAAGTGAAAATGTCATAGTCCTATATTTAGCACATTTCTAGGGCATGTGTTGTTTGTGTGCTAAATATAGGACTATGACATTTTCCCTTCTGATAAGACCTTGTTTCCTTGCTTTTTACACCACCAATGTCATAATCAAATCCTATATCCCACCAACTTTCTCGTAGAGAATGTTTTTATTTACTTGTTTTCTTAATTTTTTTTCATATATTATATAAAAGCGAGTCCTCCAGCCGATTCTGAAGCTATTGGTGAAATATTCATCGCTTAGAAATGTTCCTGTCCTGAGTTATGCGTTGCCAAGAAGAAGGAGAAGAAGAAGAATAAGAAGACGACCCGCCCCTTGTTCCGTAACTGGGTACGAGGACGGGCAGTACACTCTTGTTCTCAACAACCACGCGGTTCAGCGACATGAAACAAAAACGAAACTACTCATTTTTGACTTCTAGATCGATTGCTAAAACAAGCTACACGATCCGATCGTCGGGAGTGTTGTTACAGACGGGTCGCGTTTTTTTAATGACATTCATAGTCGGGGTCAAGTCCTATATGGAAGTTTCTAACGAAACTTCCGATAATGCAAAGTTGGATTCTTGGGTCCAGGAAGGGTGACGGTTTGGGGGAGGGTGTGACTGAGAGCCACCCTCTGGGCATTCCAGTAGGTTCCTCCTGGCTCCCCCAAGCATTTCACTCACCGGGTGTAGCAAGGAAAAGGGGGACGACCTATCGGGGTCGATCGGCGCGCGAGCCAGGGGGTGTGGCCCAGCACCCTGCCGAACGGGGTCGCGTGCATGAGATCGAGAGTCCATTAACCTACATGTAGGCGTTGCAAATCGCTTTATTCCAAACAATGTACAAACAACCAACGCTTGAAATAATAAGCAGTTTTTAAGGACCAATATAATAAAGAGGGCTACTTGCAAGCTGGCGGCAGAAAACAACGCCAGCGTGCTGAGCTCTGTTGAGGCGCTCCCCTCATTTAGCTGGAGTTGTTCCGATTTGCAAAAAAACTTACTGGAAGCATTCTTCGTTTTATAGGCAGATATAATTTAGCTCTTTTTCCCAAATACACACGATTTCCAACTTTTATACTCTCTTTCATCAAGATCGTAGGCAATGTTTGTATGCTCCTCCATCTCGATCGTGTATCTAAAGAGCCGATGGTTGAATGAGTCCAAAGTGAATTAAAAACGAAGCCCTATGCTTAAGCGTTACTTTATTCGAGTTCAAAGCGTTTTACGGCATTGAATGCGCGAGGACCATACGTTGCAATAGAACGCCTACACGTAGGCTAAAATTTGAGCTAGCGGTGTGATTTCGCCTACATGTAGGCGTTTGCTCGATCTATCATAAAATATCAATTGCTCACAAGTTATTTGGTGTGAAAAAGTTGACCACATATGAATGTAAACTATGCTAATTATCTTTTGCGCGCAGTAGCGATGGTTATTTTACCGTGCAGAACGTCGTGGCTAACATGTTTTTAATTTTAAAAGGAAATTCATAATTGAGCACAACGGAAAATATTCTTTTCGAGCGTAATAATTGCTACCATTTTTAAAAAATCACACTTTTAGAAATAAGGTTCAGAGCTCCCCGCTGTGATTTCTTTACCATGTAATAAGTCACTGCATGTAAGCTTCAGTGCATTTATATCACGAACAGTTTTTAGTAATGAGTCTGCTTGCTGTTAGTCTCGTACCCAGACCCACGCTTACGTAAGCATTATCGCATAATATGCAATAATGCTTACGTAAGCGTGGGTCTGGGTACGAGACTAGCTTGCTGTCTCCGAAGCTGGGAATGGGATGGGAGGAGGAGGGAGGAATGAAGGGATAGTGTAGAGACAAGGGTAAGTGAGGGAGACTGGGATGAAGGAGTGCATGTTGGAAGGTAGGGGAGAGGATAAAGATGAGAAATGGACTTGGAAAAAGATGAAATGAGAAGACAGGTTGATGGAAAGTAAATGACCAGGGGATTTGAATTTTCTGGGAAGAATGATCATGACTTCCTCCTCCCCCCTCCGCTATTTTTTACAGTATGAGCGTATTTCAGCCAACTGACTTTGACGACCTTATCAATAGGATGAAAGTGGACAGTAGCCTCATAGACAGCTACGTTCTGTGAGTGTATTCAGTGTGTAGTGGTGTTTAGAACTACGATGAACTGATGCAGGACCTGAGGTGGAAGCAAGGGGTAATGGTTTTATTTGTTTTTCCAAGATTCAAGTCCAAAATGGTTCCCTCAGGGCCAGTAAATTTAACCTGATTATTTAGTCTCTCATGTAGCCACCACCTCTCCCATAGCTGCAAGTTCGCTGGATATGACTTGTTTGCTGGTGCATGTGTGTGTGTGTGTGTGTGTAATATATTGTATATGCCAACAGCAATGTTCAATGACAGTATCATGTTATTCCAGAGTGTATGTTGGATACCTCCATTTGTATTTTATCGCAATTTTTATTGCATTACAATTGTTCATTATAATGAATATTGCACTCCAACGTTAAATGCCGTGCTGCTGGGTTGTATTTGATTTCAGTGTTGGCATCTGATGAGATTAGAACAAATATAGCATTTGACCTAATTACAAGCATGAAAGGGGAAAATATAACATGCTTGATAGGACCTTACATGTAATTATAACAAGTGTGTTCCTACAATTTTGATTTAACCACTAAGGGCAAAGCAGTGCTAATCACTGAGCTAATATATGTGAAACCATATAACTTAACATACTGTACCCTAACCATTCAAAGCATATAAGTTGAGGTGTCCGTCCACCAGTGCGTTTGAGCGGATGATTTTTGGTGAGGAAGGGTACACGTAGTTGGGTCTCAGATCCAGTAGATACGTAGGTTGGTCAAGGGCTTGTAGGTGGGTGGGGGGGCCAGGGCAGTGGGTTAGTTGGGTCAGGGTAGTTAGTTGGGGTGTTACGTCTGTTGGGCTTAGGTGGGGTGGGGCCATGGTAGTTAGGTGGGGAGGGCCATGGTAGTTAGGTGGGGAGGGGCCATGGTAGTAAGGTGGGGAGGGGCCATGGTAGTTAGGTGGGGTGGGGCCATAGTAGTTAGGTGGGGAGGGCCATGGTAGTTAGGTGGGGTGGGGCCATAGTAGTTAGGTGGGGAGGGCCATGGTAGTTAGGTGGGGAGGGGCCATGGTAGTTAGGTGGGGTGGGGCCATTGTAGTTAGGTGGGGAGGGCCATGGTAGTTAGGTGGGGTGGGGCCATAGTAGTTAGATGGGGAGGGCCATGGTAGTTAGGTGGGGTGGGGCCATGGTAGTTAGGTGGGGTGGGGCCATGGTAGTTAGGTGGGGAGGGGCCATGGTAGTTAGGTGGGGAGGGGCCATGGTAGTTAGGTGGGGTGGGGCCATGGTAGTTAGGTGGGGAGGGGCCATGGTAGTTAGACGGGGAGGGCCATAGTAGTTAGGTGAGGAGGGGCCATGGTGGTAAGGTGGGGAGGGGCCATGGTAGTTAGGTGGGGTGGGGCCATGGTAGTTAGGTGGGGAGGGCCATGGTAGTTAGACGGGGAGGGCCATAGTAGTTAGGTGAGGAGGGGCCATGGTGGTAAGGTGGGGTGGGGCCATGGTAGTTAGGTGGGGTGGGGCCATGGTAGTTAGGTGGGGAGGGCCATGGTAGTTAGATGGGGAGGGCCATAGAAGTTAGGTGGGGTGGGGCCATGGTACATGGCCAACTTTCTACATACCTGAATCTGGTTTGCTACCCAAAGGAGGAGATTCAGCCATGAGATGGACATGAATGAAATCCAATGAAATCTGGAACAAGGTCTGTAAATTTAGTCCGCCTCAAGGCTGAATCACTTTCTTCGGGTAGTGGACCAGATTCAGGTACATAGAAAGTTGGCCGTGTGCCAGAGCATAGTGAGGAGGGGTGGGGCCAGGACATAGTGAGGAGGGGTGGGGCCAGGACATAGTGAAGTGGTGTGGGGCCAGGGCATAGTGAGGAGGGGTGGGGCCAGGGAATAGTGAGGTGGTGTGGGTCCAGGACATAGTGAAGTGGTGTGGGGCCAGGGCATAGTGAGGAGGGGTGGGGCCAGGACATAGTGAAGTGGTGTGGGGCCAGAGCATAGTGAGGAGGGGTGGGGCCAGGGCATAGTGAGGAGGGGTGGGGCCTGGGTAGTTAGTTAGGTGGGTAGCAGTTGTGGTGTGGCTCAGGGAGTCACCTGTATTTCATAATCATCAGTAAACTAGAAAATACTGACAGGTATACGAACGTACGCGGGTTTGCCCATGCCACTGTCTACTACAAAGCGACAGTGAAAGAGGTACTCACAAGTGGTACGTTTTTGGAAGTTGAAACTCTTGAGCAGCTAGTCTGGTCTAGAAACAGTTTCAGACGCTCTGTCTGATTGAGATGTGGAAAATTCTGACGTGGTGCTATCAAGAGGAGAACTGGATGGAGGGTTTGATGATTTAAAAAAAAAAAGAAAACAGTGACATTGCTATTTCAGAGGAACGGAATTCTTGTGGGGGAAACAGAAGATAACAGTAGCCGTCTAGTTGCCAGTAATGTCGAATGTTAATGCCAATCCCATACAAGCCTGTGTGTGTGTGTGTGTGTGTGTGTGTGTGTGTGTGTGTGTGTGTGTGTGCGTGCGTGTGCATGTGCGCGCTTTTCTCCACTGTTTCTCTCAACTCTGGATACGCACGTGCACACAAACACACATCCATTTACACACTACTGATGCAGGTTGGTATGTACTTCTGCAGTTCTGCTATTTCATTTTGTGTCTTCTTCCATTAGCTGAAGAAGTAGCCATCACCTTAATTCAGCCTGTCTCCAATACTGCTGTCAGGATACGTAGGAATAGTGATACCACAGGTGTAATGGATATGTGGTGAAGTTCCGTTCTAAATTAAGTGTAAAGTGGCAGTCAGGTGATGTCTAGACCCGGGTGTTCCCCTCAAATGCCGCATAGGTCGAATTCATGCCTGGGCTGAATCCACAGCAGAACAGACTAGTATGCAACGTGTAGAGATAGCTTAAGTGCCGATGGCCTATGTACTGAGTGATGTGCATGTACTATAATCATGAAAAAATGTTCGTACTAACAATTGGGTTGCTCAGTTTCCATCGTTGCCCTGTACTACTAGAAATGCCTAATGGAATGTGGTATTTGTGATGTTTATAAACATGATAATTATCTGTTGTGTAAATTCCAAAATTAAAAGCTACATTTGTGTTCCAATTGAGTAAGGCTTCCAGGATGTGACCATTGCACTTTCATGGCTGCATGAGCTGACTCATCTTTTCTGATTATGCCCAAGTGCTTTAAATATGACATAGTCCAGTTCTGCAGGATGGCTGTTTAATTATTAATATTTACAACATGATCCTATGGACCTTGTAATATACATGACCCCGGGGGGGGGGGGGGGAATAAGAGTCTAGACTAGCATGCCCATAGACTGCAAGCGCCAAAGTCACCAGCCGATAGGACAAACGACTCTTAACACACATGCAAACAGCACAATATATAGGACACAGTGACGACAAACGACACAGACAACACAAACACAGATTGACCTTTTGCCTACTATAGAACGTGCACGGCAGTATAACTTTAACTGATATGATGTATATACTTAATTGGGTGCTACTGATGAAGGTTGTTCGAGTCTGCTCTTTCATGCATGGTACCAGGATGATGATGCTATTACTGGTCCTGAGCCCTCTGCTGTCGTGTCCCATGACCAGCCAGTCATCATAGTAACTGTTGCTAATCAATAACAAATAACATGTACACAATATAACAAAAACTCTCACACCAAAAGTTAAACGCACACATTAGATAGAATGGCTCTGGAGATGGCTCTGATCAGGGTCAAGTTCAATCTACCATAGATCTGGTTTGTTGTGATGGACTTAAGCTGCCCCAGTAAGTAATCAAAAGACATGGGCACTGAGTGGCTGCGGGAGTACGTTGAGCTTCTGGTCCCAACATCCAAAAGACTCAACCACTCTGGATGCAAACCCAAGCGACAACTTCAAACAAACCGCAGCCACCACAAAATAAATGCACTCCTCTCACTGATATCTGTTGGAAAAGGTATCCTTCGAATTAGGTTAATGGATGGAGCTTTGATTTTGCGAGCCAATGTCTGATCTGTGTATCCTTCGAATTAGGTTGGAGTCTGAAGTTGCATGCCGGCAATTAAAAATACGCTTTATAAGAAGTGCCGATACGCGGCCATTAAGCAGTCATTAATTATTGCTCAGCTCGTCACATAAAAACAGTACAACCGTGACTGCCGAACATTCTTAGTCACTGCATGGCACGAGGTAAGTAATTTTTTTCGTGGGATAATGCACGCATGGTGCTGAGTAATATAACCGTTACCTTTGTAAAAAAAATAATAAACTAGCAGTTACTGTATTAAGTATACCGGCGTGGTATCACTAGCGTTTGTTAGGTTCATGCATCCTCATTTAGTGCGCGTGTTGATTCTAAGGCCACACCAAATTAATCTTTAGATTCTGGTCCCCCCCCCCCCCCCCCCCCGCATCCTTTTATCCCCACCCGCATTCATTTATCGTTTATTATAATCACAATATGGGACAGGGTCTGAGAAAATGTCGTATCGCTATATATATATAAAAGTTATTAAAATGATTCACATTAAAATCGCTACATCTCCCGAACCGTAAATGCTATTGACTTCCTATTTTCAAAACTTCATACTACATCATTTCTCTCTGGTAAAATAAATTTTGGGCTCTTGCATTAGCTTCGTGCCAGTGTTGCAATGTCCGATACCCCTTGGGGTTCAAACTGGCCATATCTTTCGGCAGGACATCTCAATTAACTTCAAATTCGGTTTATACGCAGAGGGGTCCTGTACCTATCGATTTGTCCTGTTCGTTAATTTTTACTTGATCCGTTACGGAGATACAGCTGTGCAAAGTAATTGCACATTTCTCGTTCATTTCGCGCCATCATAGATAATAGAATAAAGGGATTGGAAACGGTAAAGATTACGGGATTCATCCGCATTTCGCGATACCGTAAATTGCATGATTGTGTTCGAACTTCCTATACCTATGCCTACTGCGATACTTAGAACAGACAATACAAACTTTATACTCTATAACTCACTTTCTTAGTAGGCCTCCCTTTTTTTCACGAAGCATGTAGATTTTTTTGTTTATTGGGATTTTCTCTCAGCATTCTTACGTGACCGACCCAAACGAAACTTGTGAGCTATTTGCTCCTATAAACATGCAGTACATACAACAAAAATTGATCACGCCACTCTACATGCATCTCTGATTCAGTATATATCCTGAAATTTTCTACAAACCTAACCACTTCTATGGGAAAATTACACAAAACGTACGCTTTTCGGGTGTCATTAGCAAGCAAATTCCCGATCTACAACGCCAAAACACTTCTTACAGGCTCCAAAACGTTCCACAGCCACACCACCCACTACGTACTCTATACTAGAACTCACAAAAAGGTTTCCTGATGGTACCTGTGTCCAGGAAAATCACACAACCAATTTCCAATCAGGAGGCAGCTCGCTGACTGAACTTAACTTCTGGAAAAGAATAGCTAAACGATGTTTGGGTGTCAAAAAGGCTGTCCTCCCACAGGTATAGGTTAAACAACACTAAAGAAGCTCTTTACGGAAGGATGCTAACAGTTCACACGCCCACTAGAAGATTCAATGCGAAGCACGGTCATGTAACGGAACATGACGTCACGTCACATAAATTTATATACCGTTTCCAATCCCTTTATTCTATTATCTATGGCGCCATTAACCTACTACAACCTGGTTCCCGCTACTCCGAGCAAATGAATATACAATAACCTCCCGTGCCCATGCCACTACATGTACAACTGAAGTACCACCGTTAATATACGTTCTTACAAACGTCAGTGGTTCTCTTCTATAACGAACAAGATTCGTTAAGCGATCAAAATGCGTGGGATTCAGCTACCATCACCATACAAAACACGGTACGTACTATCAGTACCGATACGCGCGCACAACAATATGTGTCCCTGTCGATTCGGTCATACTCTTTGGGTGCCACTCATTGCGTGGCCATTTATAGGCTCACAACCTATAACAGTACGTCAGAGCCATGAGATATAGTGCACGGTGTATCAGCTAGGCTATGGGAGAGGCGTGGTCGATTTAAAGACACATGCAGCGCAGCTAGGCTGGAACGCATGTAACCCTTCCTTATTGTCAGGATTTGCGTTCTGCTGGCACATATATTTTAAACGCCCACCGTTTTTCATTTCATCTGCATGGCTGGCACACACACACACCCATGAACCAACACATACACATGTCTCACGTCACACTTATACACACTCTTTCCACTATTCTTTCCCCTTGCTGTACACCCTGTAAATTGCTATGTGCTACATGGATTCACTCATAAGCTTTGTCTATTTGAACTTTTTTTGGTTACAGTGCTTTCACTGGCTTACTATCCAACTATCTATATTCTGACTGATGTGTTTTTCACGTGTGTAACTGGATTGTGTGTTTTATACACCGTGGTATAGGAGCATGGGAGCCATGGGGGCAAAGGCCCCGACAATTTTTTTTGAGGAAGGCCCCCCTCCCAACCCCTCCCCCCTTTGGTTGTATGTACTGGGTTAATGTGTTGTATGTACTGGACTATTTGTTCCTGTCTCACCGTACCTGCCACATCATGACGTACCATGCCTCATGTCCCATATTCCATTACATGCATCCATTTACACACTCACACACTAATACAGACACAAATCACTATAAACGCTGAAGATATGAGTGTGTACCATTGAGAGGTTTAAAAAGACATACATGTAGGACGTACTATTTATTACCTTCCTTTGTTATATAAAATTTCCAGGGCCCTGATCTTTATCTTTAGGGATAAAGCAGGGATAATTATTCCTGCCGGGCTTATGTACAAAAGTAGGTTTACAGAGTGGTAATATCGCAAAAGATAAATAGCACAGATTCCCAGAAAAGGCCCATGTATAATGCTATACATACACACACACACACACACACACACACACACACACACACATGCACACACATACACGTACACACACACACAAACCAGTGCTACTTAGAATTAGTGGTTCTGGTGGGTATGACTGTCAGTTTGCTATGACCAGATGCAAAGCCACCCATGGAAGTCACCCATTGAATGTTGATTTACATCAGATGGTGGCAAATATATAGGCTAATACCTTTGTGTTTAGGACTCTGCCATTATTGAGACATATGGTCACATACCCACCCCAGGATCAGAGCAGTTGGTGTCATATTTTATGAATTTTTTTTTTGGATCTGGGGCAGTGCCGCTTCCAAACATGTTACAGACCTGTGAGTTCCATAGGCTTTTGCATTTGGTCATATGTGTAGCAAACATGACAGTCATCCTCACCAGAATCACTAATCCTAAGTAGCATTGGAATTTCCATATGTGTGTGTGTGTGTGTGTGTGTGTGTGTGTTTGTGTGTGAGAGTGAGTATGAGTGTTTGTGTGTGTAGCATTGGAACTTTTCTTTCTTGGAGGATGTGCAATATATTTTTGTAATGTCTGACAAGGATTGTACGGTACGTACTACCAGTACCGATACGCGCGCATAACATCATGTAGAAATCGTGTCCCTGTCGATTCGGTCATACTCTTTGGGTGCCACTCATTGCGTGGCCATTTATAGGCTCACAACCTATAACAGTACGTCAGAGCCATGAGATATAGTGCATGGTGTATCAGCTAGGCTATGGGAGAGGCGTGGTCGAATTAAAGATACATGCAGCGCAGCTAGGCTGGAACACATGTAACCCTTCCTTATTGTCGGGATTTGCGTTCTGCTGGCACATATATTTTTAATGCCCACCGTTTTTCATTTCATCTGCATGGCTGGCACACACACACCCATGAACCACACCCATGAACATACACATGTCTCATGTCATGACTATTCACACTCTTTCCACCATAAGACACTACTCTTTTCCCCTTGCTGTAAACCCTGTAAATTGTTATGTTATGTGCTACATGGATTCACTCATATGCTTTGTCAATTTGAACTTTTTTTTCTATGTCTTTCGGTTACAGTGCTTTCACTGGCCTAATATACAACCTCTTTCTCAACTATTTATATTCAGATTCATTCTCTTTATGTTTGGTCCTACATGTGCAAATATTCCATTACCTTCTATTTCTTTAGTGGTCATAATTGTATCAGCACAAAATGGTAGTATGTCTTGTCAGACTCATGCCCACCACTGTATGCTCATTCCCATGGCCTCCTCTACATGGTCATGTCCAAAGGCCTCCATGTCACTGATGTGTTTTTCATGCATGTAACTGGACTGTGTGTTGCATGTATTAGGCTGGTGTCAGTGGGGTAGGAAGCACGGGGGCCGTGGGGGCAAATGCCGTGGTCATGCCCTAAACTTGCACATCGCCAGCAACATTATTAGTTGTTCAGTTTCTATTGTATTATTATACTGACCCTCCTATTTTAATTTTAAATTGTGTGTGTTATATCAACTGTCCGTTTAATTACTTCCAATTTTGCACCCCTTTTTATGGCATGTGATGTCCCATAAAGCATGGCTCTTTCCCTAAATGGGAGGGGGTAGGGGGTGGTCAGATTGGCACAGTGGTTACATCGGTGTAATCACAGTGCTTGGTCAGTGGTTCAAACCACGCCAAGGTACACATTTCAACAGCATCTTTGAATATACACAAAATGCAAGGTCAACGCAACATACACTCCACCATGAGTGGCTAACTAGGACCCACATACCTAAAGCAGGCCTCCCAACCCAATGCATATGAATCCCAAGAAAATATAAAGCAAAGCGATCTAGCGATATAATGAGCAACTCATTAAAAAATTAGTGTAATTGGGAGTATGTTATTTTTGCTGCTATAATTGTCGATACATATATATATATTAACATTATTATATGCAAAATCTGCATTGCTTTTTGTTGCATGTGCTAGCATCTATGATACAGAGCAAGTTACAGAGCAAGTTACTGTACAAAATCTGGTAGAGACCCTATAGAAATCTCCATTTGAAGTGCTAAATTATTCAAATGGTTGCATTTTATAAACTAAACTGACTTGGGGTATACAAATATGCAGCAATTGAGTGTAGTTGAAGGGAAAATATATATGGAAAGTTGTGTAAGGATATGAGATGGTGATGGTTTGAGGGTGGTCCTGTTTCATGTGAAATGACACCCCAACAACCATAGGTCTCTATTGCCAAGGGGATGTAGATCCAACCTAGCTCTCTGCACTTCTGATTGTTGGCCATATGTTTGTGAGCTTCGGCATTACCAGCTGCTGATGCACCTGTAGCTCCTACTTTGTTCAATGTCTCGGAGTTAAGCTTAGAGACTACAGTTAAATCAAAAGCAGCTGGCTTGCAAGTCAACCAGGATGTCCGCTGGCCAGCTATTTGTACCATCACCTTAGACCCGTGACCTACTTCAAGTTGCCCACCCAGCCGAGCCCTATGACAGAATTAGGCAAAAACATCTCTCAGGGCATTGTGGCACACAACAACATCACCACCCTCACGGCATGATGCCCCAGAGGATCCATGGCCAGCTGGTGGTCAGGGCAGTGAGGGCAATGTACATGTACCTGTGAGGATGTGTACATTCGAAGTCACCGTTTTAAGATCAAGCTAAGAATAAGTCAATAACAGATGGGCACGGTTGGCTGGAGATGAGATGAGGGTACAAGTGGTCAAATTGATTGTCATGAAACCTGGCTAGTAAAGTTTTTTTTTTTGACTGAGATCTGAACTTACCTTGTGTGGTGGAACGTAGATCCTGATCTCAATAGCAATGACAACTGATAATATCCTGATCTCTTTAGCAATGCAGATACAATATATACTTACATGTCACACACCAAAAGGAGGGGTTCACAAATTTGGTGCATGCATGTGTCACACACAACTAATGATAACCTGTACGAACCCCTGTAATAACAATCATCGCCTCCCAGAATTAAAGGATCATATGCGTTAGAATTGCAGTAGACACATGCATGGTATCAACAGACCAGTATGCAGTATGCATGTATTGGACTGGTGTCAGTGGGGTAGGAGGCACGGGGGTCGTGGGGGCAAATGTCACAATACGTTTGTCAGAGGCCCCCATGAGGCTCCACTATACATGTCCCATATACCATTAACTGTACTCAAATTCAGACTGTGCTTCATTGGGAGGGTTTTAAAGACTCCTCTATTTCAGCTGATAGTGGTCATGAAAGAGTTGGAATGATGTGGGAGGGGGGGGGTGGGGGGGGGATGGGCTCAAATGTCATGTCCCCATCAAGGTGCTCTTGTATATATAGCTGCATACTAGTCCTGAAGCTTCATCTCTGTTGTGTACCAACTCAGTGCTGCGTGTATACCCATTGGGTAAATAGAAGCCATGTCAGTGAATGCTCTGTATAAACTGTACAGTGGTTCCAATAGGCTAGCCACTGCCACTTATGCAAGGCTTCCTAAGTAGCTTGCACAAAAAATAAAATCCTCAGAGAAAGAAAGGTACCAATGCTACAAGCACACACACACACACACACACACACACACACACACATACACACACACACACACACACACACACATACACACACACACACACACACACACACACACACACACACACACACACACACACACACACACACACAATGGTGGTCTTGAAAAAGCTTAGCAAGCTGTATCCGGACCTCCACCAGTGGACACTAAGCTAGCCCCTTTATGTTGGGACACCCATGGCACTACAAGGCCACCAATGGATGCATGTTACTTGCTCCTCCACATCAGGGCTTCCATCCCCACCAGTAGACACCTCTTTCACATGGGATTTCCCACCCACTTCACAGCAGGTGCCCCTTGCTCCTCCACATCAGGGCACCCCCTCTTCCATAGATGTCACACTTCTACGTAGGGATCTCCTTCCCCCTTTTTACCATTCCATCCAGGAGACACCCCCCCTCCTCCTCCACACAGTATACCCCTCCTAAACTGTGTAACACCAAATGGTCTTATTTCAAAATACTCTAAATTTGTTATGTTCTATCTCATGAAGAAAAAGAACTGATGGAACAAGTAAAAAAAAAACATTCTTTGTGAGAAAGTTGGTATATATGATTTTTTTTTAAAAGGCAATATAGGTGTAAAAAGGAAATATGTAATAGCCCTATATTTAGCACATTTGTAGGACATTGTGTTGTTGAACTGTGTGTGCATTACATTCCCCTTAGTAGACCCTTGTTTTCTTCCTTTTGCCATCCAATCCTATATGCCATCAACTTTCTCATAGAGAATGTCTTTATTACTTGTATGCAAGGCTTCCATCTCTAGGTGAGCAGATCTAGAAGTAGCTTGTCAACACATTACAAAAAATAAATTGCAAAGAAAGATTCCAATGCTACGTAGACATACATACACTCACATACACAAATACACACACATACACACACACATACACACACACACACAAACACATACGGAAATTCCAATGCTACTTAGGATTAGTGGTTCTGGTGAGGATGACTGTCATGTTTGCTACACATATGACCAAATGCAAAAGCCTATGGAACTCACAGGTCTGTAACATGTTTGGAAGCGGCACTGCCCCAGATCCAAAAAAATTCATAAAATATGACACCAAGTGCTCTGATCCTCAGGTGGGTATGTGACCATATGTCTCTTAATGGCAGAGTCCTAAACACAAAGGCATTAGCCTATCTATTTGCCACCATCTCGTGTAAATCAACATTCCATGGGTGACTTCCATGGGTGGCTTTGCATCTGGTCATAGCAAACTGACATTCATACCCACCAGAACCACTAATTCTAAGTAGCACTGGTTTGTGTGTGTGTGTGTATACGTGTATGTGTGTGCATGTGTGAGTGTGTGTGTGTGTGTGTGTGTATGTGTGTGTGTGTGTGTGTGTGTGTGTGTGTGTGTGTGTGTGTGTATATAGCATTATACATGGGCCCCTTCTAGGAATCTGTGCTATTTATCTTTTGTGATATTACATGTAGATCTACTACTCTTTAAACCTACTTTTGTATATAAGCCCGGCAGGAATATTTATTCCTGCTTTATCCCTAAAGATAAAGATCAGGGCCCTGGAAATTTTATATAACAAAGGAAGGTAATAAATAGTACGTCCTATGTCTTTTTAAACCTCTCAATGGTACACACTCATATCTTCAGCGTTTATAGTGATTTGTGTCTGTATTAGTGTGTGAGTGTGTAAATGGATGCATGTTATGGAATATGGGACATGAGGCATGGTACGTCATGATGTGGCAGGTACTGTGAGACAGGAACAAATAGTCCAGTACATACAACACATTAACCCAGTACATACAACCAATGGGGGGAGGGGTTGGGAGGGGGGCCTTCCTCTGAAAAAATTGTTGGGGCCTTTGCCCCCATGGCCCCCATGCTCCTATACCACAGTGTATAAAACACACAATCCAGTTACACACGTGAAAAACACATCAGTCAGAATATAAATAGTTGGATAGTAAGCCAGTGAAAGCACTGTAACCAAAAAAAGTTCAAATAGACAAAGCTTATAGTGAATCCATGCATGTAGCACATAGCAATTTACAGGGTGTACAGCAAGGGGAAAGAATAGTGGAAAGAGTGTGTATAAGTGTGACGTGAGACGTGTGTATGTGTTGGTTCATGGGTGTATGTGTGTGCCAGCCATGCAGATGAAATGAAAAACGGTGGGCGTTTAAAATATATGTGCCAGCAGAACGCAAATCCCGACAATAAGGAAGGGTTACATGCGTTCCAGCCTAGCTGCGCTGCATGGTCTTTAAATCGACCACGCCTCTCCCATAGCCTAGCTGATACACCGTGCACTATATCTCATGGCTCTGACGTACTGTTATAGGTTGTGAGCCTATAAATGGCCACGCAATGAGTGGCACCCAAAGAGTATGACCGAATCGACAGGGACACATATTGTTGTGCGCGCGTATCGGTACTGATAGTACGTACCGTGTTTTGTATGGTGATGGTAGCTGAATCCCACGCATTTTGATCGCTTAACGAATCTTGTTCGTTATAGAAGAGAACCACTGACGTTTGTAAGAACGTATATTAACGGTGGTACTTCAGTTGTACATGTAGTGGCATGGGCACGGGAGGTTATTGTATATTCATGTGCTCGGAGTAGCGGGAACCAGGTTGTAGTAGGTTAATGGCGCGAAATGAACGAGAAATGTGCAATTACTTTGCACAGCTGTATCTCCGTAACGGATCAAGTAAAAATTAACGAACAGGACAAATCGATAGGTACAGGACCCCTCTGCGTATAAACCGAATTTGAAGTTAATTGAGATGTCCTGCCGAAAGATATGGCCAGTTTGAACCCCAAGGGGGTATCGGACGTTGCAACACTGGCACGAAGCTAATGCAAGAGCCCAAAATTTATTTTACCAAAGAGAAATGATGTAGTATGAAGTGTTGAAAATAGGAAGTCAATAGCATTTACGGTTCGGGAGATGTAGCGATTTTAAAGTGAATCATTTTTATAACTTTTATATATATATATAGCGATACGACATTTTCTCAGACCCTGTCCATACATATATTCATATACACAATCATATTCACATGACCCGAGTGAGCTGTAGTCTTATTTTTTGAACAAGCCTGAAAGTGATCTTTTCATACTAAACATCAGCCAGGCCACAAATGGTAACCAGTACAAGGATCGGAGCATTCTACGTCAACCACAGGCATCGAACCCTGTTTGAACAGAAATTAGAACTGCATGAAAGGCGCTCTAATGATAGCGTACTATGATCAGTAGTAGTATGAAGACCGCTGGACTTATAGATAATTCAATGCTGCATGTCAGTTTATAACAAGTATAGCTATGCACTGTTGTCACGCATCAAATTGATGTTTGGAATTAACCCTGCAGCGCCCATGCAACGCCATAGTAACAGTTTCAAGAATTTACAAATGCTAAAGCTGCAAAGTTTCTGGGTAGGCTTACAGCCCCCACTCATGCCCTCGCTAGGGAGGAATGGGAACCCATCCCGACCACGCCCCCGCAAGAACCGTTCGAGCCTTCCTAGAAGAATAGAAATGGAAAAGGACAAAAATAAAACAAGCCGTATATAGTATGTTTTAGAATGTTATAAAAGCAGGTGAAATTGAATCAATTTGATGTACATGTAGCCCTAATAATGCAGTCCTGAAGTCCTAATCACCCGCCCGAATGCTATAAATATTAAATATTATGTGGAGGACCAGAAACTAAAGATTAGTTTGGTGTGACCTAACAACGACCTTGCTTTGCACTAGACGCGTAGGAATTTTTAGTATCTTCTGAAAAGAACCTGTACCAGTCAAAACACAACGTTCGAAAGCTCACTTTGAAAAGCCGACATTCCCATTCAAAATCACAATACCGTAGCCACACACCTTATGCGACGTCAGGTTTACTAAATGCACCTGTCAGTGGTAACTGCAACCCCCCCCCCCCCCTCCCTACGGTTTCGTTCTGCTATTCAAAACGAATGCGCGTTAGCCTTTCTTTGTAGGTATACCCCTGATATTGTGCCGCTATTAAGAGTTGCAGATATAATTGTACTACAAAATACCTGCCCCCCCCTCCGCCCCCAACGCGCGAGATTGAAAAAAATTGGGTACTTTTTAAAATCACCGTAACTCAGTAACCATTTACGCTAGCGCTTACCTTTTTCAAACTTTTGTAGGACTACCATTCCTTTCCAGGAATATGTACTGTGCAGCATCGCACTGACATGAATTACTTGTGACAAGGTCATATAACTGACCTGGTTCGGGACAGCCATATCTTTCGAACCGCTCGTCTCCAACCGCGGAAATTCGGTGTGCATTTAGTAAAAACATCCTTCAACATAGGCAACGTCAGCGTTTACCTTACACTTGACGGTGATAAACATCGTCCAAATTGTGTCGGTCCTCCATTTTGAAATGACATAGGCCCGAGTCCGAACCATGTCTAGGTTTCATAGTTAGTGGACGATTTCCGTGCGGCACAGTTATGATCCATGTCTGACCTTAGAAATGTGAACAATGCAGCCTGCAAACCTAGACATGGTTCGGACTCGGGCTTCTGTCATTTCAAAATGGATGGCCGAAAGGGCAAAAGTGAAGGGAACAAGGTTTTGGGAAAAGAAAAATGAGACAAAAATCCTATATTTAGCACTTCTTTTGGTTCTGTTACATTTACATGTGCAAGATTTTTGCCTGCATTTTTCTTTTCCCAAAACCTTGTTCCCTTCCTTTTTACACCACTTTTACCCCCAATTCCTATTCCCACCAACTTTCTCGTTAGAGAATGTTTTTCGTTACTTATATATATATGCGCCTCTGGTGTTTATACCATCCGTAACGCAAGCGAAGGTGCTAACGCTCATACATACACAAATTATTTGCCAGTGTAGATTTCCTGATTCCAAATGTGGGTTGCCTAATAAGAGCTACGATAATAGCCTTTGTTAGGGGTAGGTTCTTAGGGTAGGGCTAATGGTCACACTAGGGTCTTAGGGTAATTGTACACATGGCGGTGTGGCTGAGGGTGTGTGTGTGTGTGTGTGTGTGTGTGTGTGTGTGTGTGTGTGTGTGTGTGTGTGTGTGTGTGTGTGTGTGTGTGTGTGTGTGTGTGCGTGTGCGTGTGTGTGTGTGTGTAGGTGTGGCAAACCAGCATCGATCTATCAGTATAGTAATCAGTAAGCCAGAAAACACGTACTATATACAAATGCAGGCAGGGTTTGCCTTCCCCCGCTACACTGCCACTGGGGGAGGTACGTTCAGTTTTTTTTTTTTAATATGTGTCAAGCAAACTTCTTCCTGTGTACCATTTAATGCTCATTCCCTTTCACTTCCACCATTCATAGATTGAGTTCGTAAGCGCGTAACGGTATTTATCCAACAATTACAAATGAAGAGTGTGCACAGTCACGCTATGGAGCCTACCATTTCTGTTTTGTTCATGCTGTGGTGTGTTTCAAGTACACATGCACGTAAGTACTGTGCTAGTGTAGGATTGTATGATTAAAGGAATTATGCACTCTCTGAATAAATGTATGCTTCTAAATCGCAGGAAGCAAAAAAAAAAAGTAATTTCAAATGATACCAATGTGTAAATTTTAGCTCAGAACTAATTGACTAAAAACGAAAAGGATGGGGAATTGAGTTATTTTATGGAGTTCGAGATTTACATGTGTCTAATAATTTGATTGGCAAAGAGATTTTAAAAGTACTTTTGACTTCTAATGTTGTGATGTACTATACTAACTCAAATTTTTATGATGTGTAATTTTTATGCTTACACAGAATCTGGATTCACTTTGACATCAATTAGTGGAGAACCAAACGAACTTATGGCAGTCTGGGAAGAATCTATGAATAATATTATTCTTGAATACAAAGTCTTCTGTTCCACCTCTGCCAGTCAGCCATATCCTGAACAGATGATTGGATCAAATGAGGCCACACTCAGATCTAAAGTGAATTGGCCAACATTTAATACCATAATCACTGGACTCAACCCATACACCAACTATGATTGCTATGTGTTGATTATTCTGGAAGGGCTGACTCCTGATATGTCGAATGTAGCTACTGCAAGGACTGATGAATCAAGTGAGTGCGATATATGTTTCACACGCATAAGACTAAAACCTGTGAGTGCCTTGTAATTTGTCAGGAAGAGTGCAAGTGTGATAGGTTTTACTTCACTTTCATATCCTACAATTTCTGTTTCAATGGAACTGTAATGCATGTATATATATGCGACAGTTCATGACAAAATGTCGTTTTGTTATTGATATAAATAATAATGATATTATATAAACCTGGCGCTTGGCCAACATCAGGGCAATCCTTAGCAGAGCATTCCAAGATCATTAACTAACCTTAATTGATAGTTATTATGTGTTTCCTTTTTAAAAATATTATGTTGTTTAAGATATGTTTGAATCGCTATAACTAACGAATGGTTAACACTTCTTCAGCACTTCATACTAGACCATTGCTCTATGATAAATCTTGCATGTCAAATTGTTCAATCTATGGCTGTCAATACTATGGTAGTTAAACTTAAACTTCTCTGCTCCTGCTTGGAAGGTTGAGTAGAAGGTATGCATGGCATTTTTGGCAACGGGCAAAGTACTTTGGTGTACCAAAGTACCTTGCCATAAATGCCATGCATTATTTGGGGTAATAGTCATGCTAGGTGTGTGAATAAGTTGAGTGTCAGTGGTCCAAAAAATGATTCAGTGATTGATTGAGACACCGGTTTAAAATATGAATAACTGTATTCATTATACAGCTCCATCATCACCTCTGAACTTTTCTGTGTCCACTGTTCCTGAATCACCTAACCAACTGTCTGCTATGTGGTCTCCACCCATACCAAAGAATGGCATCATCACTGCATACACTGTGTACTGTAACACCTCTGCCATTCAGGCATATCCTGAACAGATAATTGGACCAAACGTGGCCACTCTCAGATCTGTAGTGAATGGGACAACACTGGGTGCTACAATCACTGGACTCAACCCATACACCAACTATGACTGCTATGTGACTGCTAACACATCTGTGGGGGAAGGAAGCCTCTCAACTGTAGCTACTGCAACGACTGATCAATCAAGTGAGTAAATTACATGTTTCCAACACACAAGACTAAGACTTGCAAGTGCCTTGTTATACTATATTAGGATGCGTACTGCTTCTGTGATGCTTCAATCATATGAGTACAATTAAATGTGATTAGGCTATAAGTTAGTATTGTGTGTAGCTGAGCACATGCTAGCAGATCAATACCAAGGGATGTGAGATGTGTGTTTGCTGTTACTACTGTACTCCCATAGAAACATTTTTTGGCATCATTTTGTTAAAAGGATGAGGCTGGTAGTTGTCATGCAGCTATGCAAAATGACTTCCCAATAGAAAACAAGGCGTGTTTCAAGTACATATGCGAAAGTGCTGTGCTAGTGTAGGATTGTATGATTAAAGGAATTGTACACTACCAATAAATATGAATGACTGTATTCATTACACAGTTCCATCATCACCTCTGAACCTGTATGTGTCCACTGTTCCTGGTTCACCTAACCAACTGTCTGCTCTGTGGTCTCTACCCATACCAAAGAATGGCATCATCACTGCATACACTGTGTACTGTAACACCTCTGCCAGTCAGGCATATCCTGAACAGATGATTGGACCAAATTTGGCCACAGTCAGATCTGTAGTGAATGGGACAACACTGACTGCTACAATCACTGGGCTCAACCCATACACCAACTATGACTGCTATGTGACTGCTAACACATCTGTGGGGGAAGGAAGCCCCTCAACTGTAGCTACTGCAAGGACTGATGAATCAAGTGAGTACATTATGTGTCTCCAACACATAAGACTAAGATAAGATTCATCAATTAATGCTCTACTTTGCTTCAATGACACAAATCACATGTTGTGTGCGTGTGATTCATACTGTGACATAAGCTCTGATGTTTGTAAGGTAAAAGTGAAATGGTTTGCAAAATAGAAAAGAATTTGTACATCACACGAGTTAGGCTGTACCATTAACTACACAAAAGTCATCATATATTGACTGAAGCATGCTGCCTATAATATATAAGCATCTTTAAATAAAATGACTCGCAATCAGTGCCCAAGTATTTTGATTACTTAGTGCAACGCTGTAAACATCTACCTGCCCAGCTTACTTCTTCTTTAGCTTGTACATTGCAAATCATCTGAGTTGAAATTTACTTCTCGCTAAGTATTGCCTATGGCAATATTGTACTTCACTTACTTTGTATTCAATCTTTGAATTTCAGCTCCATCATCACCTGTTAACTTTCGTGTGTCTACTGTTCCTGGCTCACCTTACCAACTGTTTGCTCTGTGGTCCCCACCCATACAACAAAATGGCATCATCACTGCATATACTGTGTACTGTAACACCTCTGCCAATCAGGCATATCCTGAACAGGTGATTGGACCAAACGTGGCCACTCTCAGATCTGTAGTGAATGGAATGACACTGGCTGCAACAATCACTGGACTCAACCCATACACCAACTACAATTGCTATGTGAGTGCTAACACATCTGTGGGGGAAGGAAGCCTCTCAACTGCAGCTACTGCAACGACTGATGAATCAAGTGAGTGCATTATATGTCTTCAACACATATGACAAAGACAAGTGGGGGCTTGTAATATGTCAGGAAGTATGCAACTGTTGTGTATGTTATTTCATTCCACATCTCGCATCATCTCTGTTAGAGTACGATGTACTATTAGAAATGAAAGATTCTGCTGTATAAGATTTGAATGATAGTGTTTTTTTGTTACCTTGAATGCACAGTTAACTACAACCTCCAATGCTAAACTAGTCATCTAGAAATATCATTTGGCATTACCACACACAGCCTAATTATTGCATTAGTTATCTCAATGAATTGATATATTTTGCATTTGATTTACAGCTCCATCATCGCCACGGGGTTTTTCTTCGTCCACTGTTCCTGGATCACCTAACCGACTTTCTGCTCAGTGGTTTACACCCATACCAAAGAATGGCATCATTACTGCATACACTGTGTACTGTAACACCTCTGCCAATCAGGCATATCCTGAACAGGTGATTGGACCAAACGTGGCCACTCTCAGATCTGTAGTGAATGGAATGACACTGGCTGCAACAATCACTGGACTCAACCCATACACCAACTACAATTGCTATGTGAGTGCTAACACATCTGTGGGGGAAGGAAGCCTCTCAACTGCAGCTACTGCAACGACTGATGAATCAAGTGAGTGCATTATATGTCTTCAACACATATGACTAAGACCTGTGGGGGCCTTGTAATATGTCAGGAAGTATGCAACTGTTGTGTATGTTATTTCATTCCACATCTCGCATCATCTCTGTTAGAGTACGATGTACTATTAGAAATGAAAGATTCTGCTGTATAATAGATTTGAATGATAGTGTTTGTTTGTTACCTTGAATGCACAGTTACCTACAACCTCCAATGCTAAACTAGTCATCTAAAAATATCATTTGGCATTACCACACACAGCCTAATTATTGCATTAGTTATCTCAATGAATTGATATATTTTGCATTTGATTTACAGCTCCATCATCGCCACGGGGTTTTTCTTCGTCCACTGTTCCTGGATCACCTAACCGACTTTCTGCTCAGTGGTTTACACCCATACCAAAGAATGGCATCATCACTGCATACACTGTGTACTGTAACACCTCTGCCAATCAGGCATATCCTGAACAGGTGATTGGACCAAACGTGGCCACTCTCAGATCTGTAGTGAATGGAATGACACTGGCTGCAACAATCACTGGACTCAACCCATACACCAACTACAATTGCTATGGGAGTGCTAACACATCTGTGGGGGAAGGAAGCCTCTCAACTGTAGCTACTGCAATGACTGATGAATCAAGTGAGTGCATTGTATGTCTTCAACACATAAGACTAAGACCTGTGGGGGCCTTGTAATATGTCAGGAAGTGTGCAACTGATGTGTATGTTATTTCATTCCACATCTCGCATCTTCTCTGTTAGAGTACGATGTACTATTAGAAATAAAAAATTCTGCTGTATAAGATTTGAATGATAGTGTTTTTTTGTTACCTTGAATGCACAGTTAACTACAACCTCCAATGCTAAACTAGTCATCTAGAAATATCATTTGGCATTACCTCACACAGCCTAATTATTGCATTAGTTATCTCAATGAATTCATATATTTCGCATTTGATTTACAGCTCCATCATCGCCACGGGGTTTTTCTTCGTCCACTGTTCCTGGATCACCTAACCGACTTTCTGCTCAGTGGTTTACACCCATACCAAAGAATGGCATCATCACTGCATACACTGTGTACTGTAACACCTCTGCCAATCAGGCATATCCTGAACAGGTGATTGGACCAAACGTGGCCACTCTCAGATCTGTAGTGAATGGAATGACACTGGCTGCAACAATCACTGGACTCAACCCATACACCAACTACAATTGCTATGGGAGTGCTAACACATCTGTGGGGGAAGGAAGCCTCTCAACTGTAGCTACTGCAATGACTGATGAATCAAGTGAGTGCATTATATGTCTTCAACACATAAGACTAAGACCTGTGGGGGCCTTGTAATATGTCAGGAAGTATGCAACTGTTGTGTATGTTATTTCATTCCACATCTCGCATCATCTCTGTTAGAGTACGATGTACTATTAGAAATGAATGATTCTGCTGTATAAACATAATAGATTTGAATGATAGTGTTTGTTACCTTGAATGCACAGTTAACTACAACCTCCAATGCTAAACTAGTCATCTAGAAATATCATTTGGCATTACCACACACAGCCTAATTATTGCATTAGTTATCTCAATGAATTGATATATTTCGCATTTGATTTACAGCTCCATCATCGCCACGGGGTTTTTCTTCGTCCACTGTTCCTGGATCACCTAACCGACTTTCTGCTCAGTGGTTTACACCCATACCAAAGAATGGCATCATCACTGCATACACTGTGTACTGTAACACCTCTTCCAGTCAGGCATATCCTGAACAGATCATTGGACCAAACGTGGCCACTCTCAGATCTGTAGTGAATGGGACAACACTGGGTGCTACAATCACTGGACTCAACCCATACACCAACTACAATTGCTATGTGAGTGCTAACACATCTGTGGGGGAAGGAAGCCTCTCAACTGTAGCTACTGCAACGACTGATCAATCAGGTGAGTGCATTATATGTCTCCAACACAGAAGACTAAGACTTGCAAGTGACTTGATATGCTATGTCAGGATGCGTACTGCTTCTGTGATGCTTCATTCATTTGAGCACAATTAAATGTGATCAGGCTACAAGTTAGTATTGTGTGTAGCTGTGCACATGCTAGCAGATCAATGCCAAGGGATGTGAGATGTGTGTTTGCTGTTATTACTGTACTCCCTTAGAAACATTTTTTGGCATCATTTTGTTAAAAGGATGAGGCTGGTAGTTGTCATACAGCTATGCAAAATGACTTCCAAATCGAAAACAATATCACATTCAACGTTAATAGAGAATTCCATTTGCATATAGAATTTATGGAAACTACCATTTCTTTTGTGTTCACATACTGTGGCGTGTTTCGAGTACATTTGCACAAAAGTGCTGTGCTAGTGTTTATGATTAATAAGGAATTGAACACTACCAATAAATATGAATGACTGCATTCATTATACAGTTCCATCATCACCTCTGAACTTCTCTGTGTCCACTGTTCCTGGTTCACCTAACCAACTGTCTACTCTGTGGTCTCCACCCATACCAAAGAATGGCATCATCACTGCATACACTGTGTACTGTAACACCTCTGCCAGTCAGGCATATCCTGAACAGATGATTGGACCAAATTTGGCCACAGTCAGATCTGTTGTGAATGGAACAACACTGGCTGCTACAATAACTGGACTCAACCCATACACCAACTACGACTGCTATGTGACTGCTAATACATCTGCGGGGGAAGGAAGCCCCTCAACTGCAGCTACTGCAAGGACTTATGAATCAAGTGAGTGCATTATATGTCTCCAACACATAAGACTAAGACTTGCAAGTGCCTTATTATGCTATGTGAGAATGCGTACTGCTGTTGTGGCTAGTGTGATATGTTTCATTTATATGAGCACAGTTAAATGTGATTAGGCTATAAGTTAGTATTGTGTGTAGCTGTGCACATGTTAGCAGATCAATACCAAGGGATGTGAGATGTGTGTTTGCTGCTACTACTAATTACTCCCTTAGAAACGTGTTACATCTTAAAATTATATTTCTCAAAGCCAGTCTCTGTTGATAGACCCAACTTATAAACTGATTTACTTCAGCTAAAGAATAATATTTTGCATCAATTTGTTACAAGGATAAGGTTAGTAGTTGTCATACAGCTACGGAAAATGACTTTCCAATAGAAAACAATATCACATGCAACGTTAGTATAGAATTCCATGGCATAATGAATTTATGAAGACTACCATTTCTGTTGTGTTCACAGCATGTTTCAAGTACATATACTGTGTTAGTGTAGGATTGTATGATTAAAGGAATTGTACACTACCAATAAATGTATGCTTCTAAATTGCAGGAAGCAAAAAAATACATAAAAAAATATAAATGACTGTAATCATTATACAGTTCCATCGTCACCTCTGAACCTGTATGTGACCACGGTTCCTGGCTCACCTTACCAACTGTCTGCTCTGTGGTCTCCACCCACATCAAAGAATGGCAACATCACTGCATACACTGTGTACTGTAGCATCTTTCACACCATGTCAATTCCTGTTATATCTGTGGTCAGTGGGACAACACTGGCTGTTACAATCACTGGACTCAACCCATACACCATGTATGACTGCTCTGTGACTGCTAGAACTTCTGTGCGGGAAGGAAGCCCCTCAACTGTAGCTACTGCAAGGACTGATGAATCAAGTGAGTGCATTATATGTCTCCAACACATATGACTAAGACTTGATTAATCGATTAATGCTCTACTTTGCTTCAATGACACATATCACATGTTGTGTGCGTGTGATTCATACTGTGACATAAGCTCTGATGTTTGTAAGGTAAAAGTAAAATGATTTGCAAAATAGAAAAGAAGTTGTACATCACACGAGTTAGGCTGTACCATTAACTACACAAAAGTCATCATATATTGACTGAAGCATGCTGCCTATAATATATAAGCATCTTTAAATAAAATGACTCGCAATCAGTGCCCAAGTCTTTTGATTACTTAGTGCAATGCTGTACACATCTACCCGCCCAGCTTACTTCTTCTTTAGCTTGTACATTGCAAATGATCTGAATTGAAATTAACTTCTCGCAAAGTGGAAATATTGCACTTGACTCACTTTATGTTCAATTATTGAATTTCAGCTCCATCATCACCTGTTAACTTTAGTGTGTCCACTGTTCCTGGCTCACCTAACCAACTGTCTGCTATGTGGTCTCCACCCATGCAACAAAATGGCATCATCACTTCATACACTGTGTACTGTAACACCTCTGCCATTCAGGCATATCCTGAACAGATAATTGGACCAAATGTGGCCACAGTCAGATCTGTAGTGAGTGGTACAACTCTGGTTGCTACAATCACTGGACTCATCCCATTCACCAACTATGACTGCTATGTGACTGCTAACACATCTGTTGGAGCAGGGAACAGTTCAAATATAGCTACCGCAAGGTCTTATGAATCAGGTGGGTTGTTTAGCATCTTAGGTTAACATTAACAGACATAACTGACAAATGCTTTGGTCTATATTGTTGTATTCTCTCAAGCCTTCCAGAAGGTTGTTTCAGAATACTGGTGGTTGTGGTTGGGTTATTTATTACCTGAAGAATGTTCAACCAATTTAAACTGTGATTCATATTCATAAGTGTTTGAGGGTTTGGATGGAATTTTATCTGATTCAGAGAAACGGCTTCCAAGGTTCATATTATCTCCCACCTCTGACCACTTACTTCCTGTACTGTTTAAACAACTTGACTATTTTAAGTAGTTTAAATTGGTTAAAGTTGTATTGTTAAAAGGTTTGTTTTGATGCAGAAATTGCTATAATTTAGTTGCATTGTACGCAATACATGACTCAGTAGCCTCTGGGCCTGGCTGAGCTGTTGCATAAAATCATTCCGTGTTGCAGTGTTTCCATATCTAGTAGATGGCTATGAAAATTAATCTTGCCCAGTGAATCATAAACAGAACAACAGTCACAGTAAATTCTGTTGCAATTGTCCATAATAATTCATCTTAGACATTTGCAGCAATTACAATGTTGTGTGCACAGCAGTGGACATGTATCAAGTATAAGGCTGGTAGTCTCTTATTTAATCATCTTCCAATCCCAATGCTAAAACACCCAAGCTTAATCATTTTGAATGGCTTTTATTTAAACCATGAAGTTATAGAATTGTACTATACATTACTGAGTCACCTTCTATTTACAGCTCCATCATCACCATTGCAGTTCTCTCTGTCCCCTCTTCCTGGATCACCATACCAACTGTTCGCATTTTGGTCCCAACCATTAACAAAGAATGGCATCATCACTGCATACACTGTGTACTGTAACATCTCTGCCAGTCAGGCATATCCTGAACAGATGATTGGACCAAATGTGCCCATTGTCAGATCTGTTGTAAGTGGAACAACACTGGTTGTTACAATCTCTGGATTCATCGCATACACTAAATACGAATGCTATGTGACTGCTAACACATCTGTTGGAGGAGGAAACTATTCAAATGTAGCCACTGCAAGGACTGATGAAGCAGGTGAGATGATAATAATGATCAAAGTCGTGTGTCAGACTACACCAGATTCTACAACCAAAACTCCTTTTTTCAATGATATATGTACTTATTCAGAACTCATAATGGGCAATGATTTGCCATTAAACTTAATATGTGTAGAATTACGGAATTCTGCCATTGCAACCATGTTAACCTATTAGAGGACTAAGTTATCTAAACCATGCAAAATTACTCAAGCAATCCAAGTGGGAGAAATTCAGTATTCTCAAG